>CM064487.1:65391122-65527334 GCA_032716605.1 Paralithodes platypus | reverse complement strand
GCTCTTGACACTTGATTTACAGCCACATTTGGTCAGCTGTTCGCAACTCTTGGCTATGGGGGAGTTGGCTGTCCAGAAGACGTGCCATTCTTCACCAACCTTCTGCCATCCCCAGTCAGCAGGACTCTCTGCTTCTGGTTGACACTGGGTTGCTTGGGCCCAATCACAACCAGCCTGGAAGGCAGCTCGTCTAGTGTACTGAAGCAGAGCTGCTCTTGTTGGTGGAATGGCCTCATAAGGCCTCTGTTTTCTGGCAAACATGTCAAGCCTGGCCTCATCCACAGTGGTAGCAGTGCTGGACCTGTCATACATCAGTATGACAAACCTCTCCAGTATCTCCAGGTCACCATCTTCCACTGTAAGAGGGTACTGGCTCAGCTTGGAGAAGACAGGGGAGGCCTCTGGACAAACATCCCATGTCTGACAGGCAGTTTTCTATCCCTTGTTACGGAAGGCTGAAACAGTGTCACACCCTGTGAAGGCATGAAAGAATAACATGCCTTTAGCCTTCTCCTGCCCCATACAGCGATACAGGCCATGCACACTGATCCAGCGCCGGCTTTGACCGTGACCAAATGCCACCCATAACTGCTCTAGCCCCAAACTCTGAAGGGCTGGAAAGGCACTTACTGCAATGACCACAACATCTGTATCATTTGCCTTGACCATGATGGCTTTGCTCCCATGTTCTGCAGCATATTTGGCATGCACAAAGATACGGCTGTCAGCTTCCTCATGAGAGCACTTGTCCAGTCCTTGAAGACCAGTTTCATGAGTGCTGAGGACTGCAGATCCCTTTGTGACAATTACCAAGTTTGGTGCAGACATTTGGGCAACCCTGTCTGCCAGGGACTGGAACAACTCCGTCTTGTTGTCATTATGCCTAAGGAAGTTACGCCAATTGGATGGAATGCTGTTCTTGTTTGTCACCTTGCGTCTTCCTCCCTGGCCACGTTGAGACCTGGTCTCGGCTTTGAGGCTGGATGGGTTGTACACATCAAAGACAAGATGTGTTGTCTTGTACTTCGTAGCATAGCTGTGAATAAATGGCAGGAAGTCCAGAGTTGCATAGCCCTCAAAGGTCTTTCCTCTCTTTGGTGGCAAGACATGGACCAAAGCAGACCCATCTACAATCAGGACATCGGTCTCTGGTTCTTCGTCTGTTGATGTAACATGAGTCTCCAAGATAGAGGTCAGTTGAGACTTCTGGCAAGTGTACAGCCTTCCACCCTCACTCAGTGCAGCTGGGAATGCCTGATTCTCATGCTGGAAGAACTCCTGCAGATCACACTGTCTGCTCTGACAGGAGATGAACAGCTTTGAGAAGAGTTTGTAGTCCTCCTTCAGAAGCTTCTGCTTTGAGTGCTTAATAGGAGCAGATTCTTGCCTGAAGAAGTCAGTTTTGTTCCTCTTGATTGACTCATAGAAGGAAACTGGATTATTTGCTAAGGCTTCAGAAAAGTCCTGGAATTTAGTTTGGCCTCTCTCCAAGTGAATCTGCAGAGTTCCACTGAGCTGGGGTGAGCTATGTCTTTGTTGTCAATAGAATACAGCTCTTGACTGTCATCCTGGAAAGGACTGCCCAACTCTTGCAAAGTCAGAGACAGCTTATTGACTCTTTCCAGGAAAGTCAGCTGTGCCTGCGGTGTTTGCTCGTGGTGAGCTGTGTGTTCACTTGACTCTTTAGCTTGAGCCTCTTGTTCATACAGGGACACCAAACGGCTTTCCTCAGGACCAGCAACCATCCATCGCCTAAGTGCTGCTGGGTCTTCAGTGAGCCCAATGGCTCCACCATCAGCTTTGATGATGGCATTGGCCTGCTCATGGGCTTGGTCAAGAGCCATTACGGAGAAGTCACGACTTGTCTTGTGCACAACAAAGTTTCCCTTCTTGAATTCTTGAGACAGCTCAGGGTGTGTGCTCTCCAGAGTGAGCATGTCCCTCAGGTGGACTGGAAGCCACCTGGCATAATTTGTATTGTTATTGGCAAAGAAGAAGGGGATTAACTCACTCAATGCCTGGCAATAGAGAGCAAAGTTGGCTTCACGGAAAGACCTGATGAGCAAGAAGATGACAAGCTCCATTGACAGCACCATGTGCCAGAAGTGGAACTGTGGGCTTTGCTCTTTACGAATGGCACACCACTCCTCAAAGCTCAATGTCTCTTCTTTGTGATCTGGTAGCTCTGCACAGTGATCCACATATGCAGCTTTCAGGAGCTTGTACAGGCTGCATGTTGTAACCTGATGCATTTGACGTGTCCTGGTAACACTTGCAGCTGACAGGAAAGATTCTGCAGTGCCTGATGAAGCCACACCTGCTTCCACCAAGGCACCCGCTGTCTTTGAGGAGAGTGCCCAAGGACTTTAGCGCTGCCATCTCAATGTGCAGACCTCCAAACATGACCAGGTACTTATCCTCTCCATATTGGTCAGGCCATTGCCACTGCACCTGTTTTGCAAGGGCATAGATTGGCTGATCAGCTGCGATAACAGGTACCTGACCAGGGTTCAGATAAGCTACTACATCCTGTACTTTCTTCATCACATGTTTGACAGTAGCAACAGAGTGAGCTTGGTCCCGCAGAAGAGGAAGCAATGAAGTAATGCTTACTTCAAATTCTGGGCCTCTCTTCATTGAAGCATGATGTGCTGACCATGTCAAGTTCACTGCACCATCTACTTCCTCAGTCACTATTACTTTCTCTAGCCACTGGTACTCCATGGCCAGTTGTGGGCCGAAGACATCTGTGGCTGGCTTTGGCAGTGGAAGTTTTGGTGGCAGGGGGTTCTTTGCTTTGAAGGATGCAGGATTAATGTTTGTGAATGTGTCAGGAAGTTCTGGAACGGCCTTGACTTTCTCAGGTCCAAGCCTGATTTTTGACGCTCCTGGCCACCATTTCCAAGATCTCATCACTGTCTCAGTCCTTACTAACAAATGTGAAATGGCTCCATTGGATTATCTGACCCAAAGAATGTATGTGCACACCAAAAATCATGTATATATGTTCAGTAGTTGCTTAGATATGAACATATGAAATTAATGGACGCCATCTTGGATGCCATTCTAAAATTCCAATTATAGACTATGACAATGATTAAAACAGTGCTTCTTATTAATCTGGTTAGCAAGAAACAGTTTTCTCTTAAAATGTTCACCAGGTAATAATTAAAAACAAAATTAAGCAATATATGGTCAGGCACAGCAGCCATCTTGAAAAATGACCGCCATCTTGGATTTTCGCTTGGCCAGCGGTATTTCTGAGAAGAATGGACCTTGAAGGGTACATGTACCAAATTTCATGCTTGCATCACCATTTGAACGATTCTCCTGAAATTTGCACTTATCTGCTCCACTAAGAGGAAGGCCACGAATGTTACATAAATTGATAGTAAGAGAGGCAGGCCATGGTCCAAATAACGTTGATGCATTGTCAGGTAAGGACGAATAAGTGTTGAGGCATTTGAGCCCCCCCCCCCCCCCCCCCTGGGGACTCCGAAACAGGTGTATTTGTTGTCGTCATTTAATAACAAACATGTCTTGGTGAATTGGAAAGGAGGGTAGTGTGCTTGTTAAGTGAAGTGAAATGGATAGGAGGAGGAGGAGTTGTTTGTGAGAACTAGGTGGATTACTCTCTGTGCAGGTGAGAAACAAAGAGGAATAGTGAGGGAAGCCAGACATATGAAACAGGAGTTCCAGCAACTCCTTATCATATTCCTAGGGTATTACCCTGCTCGATGATGTCAGCAATATTAAAAAGGTAAACATTGGGAGTGACCATAGAATGGGAGGCTGCACAGCAACGTTAAATTCTGAATCCATAAGAAACAAACTAGTTCTCAGGAAGATAATATGACTAGGGAAAGTTAAAGAGATACATATGGAGTTTCAGCTAAAACTTAGAAATAGATTCCAAGCTCTCGACAGCAATGAAAATGACATCAACAAAGTAAATGAACACCTATACCATTAGCAATTAGAGAATCAGCAGAAAATATTGGGAACACAAACACAAGTAAAGAAAATAAGTACTTGCAAACTATTGTAAATCTCATAAAAGAAGAAAAACAATGCAAACAATATCAAAAGGAGATTAAATAGAGAGATCAGAGCTAGACAAATTGATCAACAAAAGACGCCAGGAAGATGAGAGAAAACACACATGGACTTTGTTGACGAAACTATTAAAAAAAAAACTCAAACTAGCAGAACATAAACTAGCCTTAGACACGCAACAAATTACGTTTCTGAGAAGCAGCAATTGTGAAATCATAAACTCTAGCGAACAAATGGTGAAACAAGTCAAAGAGTTTTATGAATTTTTTTACTCCTCAAGTATTTCAGTTCCGTCATTTGATTCAACAACAGACACAAGCGAAATCCCACATAATTATATATGTAGATGAAGAGTAACGTCTGCCTTAAACAAAATGAAAAAGGGAAAAGCTCCGGGGGATGATGTTATAATAAGCGATCTTCTGAAGTATGCAGGAGATAAGGTCCAGTGTAAAATAGCTCAGCTATTCACCCAATCTTTCTGTAATCAGGATGTTCCAGAAGCTTGATGCAATGCAACTACCGTCCCATTAGTATATTATCAGTTATTAACAAGTTTTATTTTTGTTTTCTATGAGGATGAGGGAGACAAAAGGCAAAACTGCCTGTAACGAGTGCCTCCCCCAGAGTTGAAAGAGTGACAGGGCCAAAATCAAGGAATGTTCGAGCCAAAATGTCTGGACACACGGAATTTGAAGCAATATAAGTCATACGATGAGGGAAAGATGGATTCAGGGAGAGAGTTCCAGAGCTCAGCTGTTGAATAGAAGACAGATTGGGAGTATCGTTTCACTATTGAGTTGGAGAGTTGCTCTGAGTAGGGGTGGGATTGTGCTGCAAGACGGGTACAAAGTACCCTACGTAAAATAGGTGGTATACACTGAGAGAGCTCTGAGGAACACTGATGATTGTAATAACGATAAAATAGTGAGAGATGCAACATTGCGGTGAAGAGAGAGATTGCAGATAATCAGTGAGTGGACGGGAGTTAATGAGACAAAATCCTTTCTTTTCTTCTTTTTATAGAAGTGTTGTGTGAGAGGATCCTCATCACACATGCGAACAATACTCAATACAAGGACGCACTGTGCCCCTGTACAGAGCAAGAAGCTGTGCAGGGGTAAATAACCCCTTCAGGCAGTTGAGCACACCCAGCTTCTGGGAATCTGTTTTAGCAAGAGGGGTGATAATGGTCTTTCCAAGATTGATCAGAAGAAGAAGAGACACCCAGAATACTGAGATAATATGAAGGGTTGATTTTTGTATTGTTGAAGTATAAGGGATAGTCCTTTGGGAGTTCTTGACGGGTAGACAAATGGAGAAATTGGGTTTTGTAAACATTCAAAGCGACAAGGTTTTCTCTGCCCCAATTGGAAATTGTAGTTAGATCAGAGGATAATTGTTTTTGAGGGATTGCTTGCTGGGACGTTCTGGAAAACTAGTTGAATAGTGTAAGGTAGACTCGTCAGCATATGAGTGGATAGGACTGGAGGTACAGTTGAGAAGATCATTTATAAATATTAGAAAGATAATTGGATATTGGACAGAACACCGGAGTTGATAGGATGAGGAAGTGAACGATGGCCGTACACAACTGCAGCTATGGAATTAGCAGAAAGGAAACTAGAGATAAAGGCACAGATGGAGAGATAAAAACCGAAGGATGGTAGTTTAGAAATTAGAGATTTGTGCCAGACTTTATCGAAGGCCTTCAATATGTCTAGTGCAATAGAAAAGGTCTCACCGAACTCCCGAAAGGAGGATTAACAAGAGTTAGTAAGATTTGAAAGATCACCAGTAGAGCGACCCCTGAAGGCGCTTTTCCACATACCCGATTTTGGTTGTTGACACAACCCGACATCACCTATTCGGCCATTGTCTCATCATATCGTATACAATTCTTTCATGATCGTCTGATGTCCTGGAATGGTCGCTGGAGTTCTGGTTAGTCTTGAATTGGGACTTGGGTCGTGTGAGTCGTGCTGATTTTTGGAGAATTCAAAAATGTTCATGAATGTCGGTTATGTGCACGGCAGTCGAGCAATGTCGGCTATGTGTCTGCGGCAAGCCCGCAACCAGTCAAGTTCATTCTGATGTGTCCGCGACGATGTTGAACGAGAATAATCGTTACGAACATACACGACCTCTCTCGACTATTTGCCGAAGCACACGACTTGTCTCAAGATCATTTCGCGAAATAACAAGACCGGTGTCGTATGTGCTGCCGAAACTATACGCGCCCATTGCAGAATGCGAGTATGCTCTACTCGACAGTGTTGTCGACCTGAAGGAATGGTCGCGGACACAGTCGCACATGTGTGACACAACTTGACATGGTCGCCAACAAGGTCCTTTCTTCGTGAAACCGTATTCGTGTTTGCGTTCAGATTAGTGGTAGTGGTGGTGGTGGTTGTTGTGGTTGTGGTAGTAGTAGTTGTGGTTGTGGTAGTAGTAGTTGTGGTTGTGGTGCATGGTGGTGGTGGTGGTTGTGGTAGTGATAGTGGTGGGGTTAGTGGTTGTGGTGGATGTAGTGGTAGTGGTGGTGCATGGCGGTGGTGATGGTGTATGGTGGTGGTGGTGTATGGTCGTGGTGGTGGTTGTGGTTGATATGGTTGCTTTTTGTGTAGGTGGTTATGGTTGGTAGTTGGTGGGGAGAGTGTGTGGTTGTGGTTGTAGGTGTGTCTGTGATGGTTATGGAAGTTTGTTGGGGATGATGCTGGTGAGGTGTGTGGTGGTGGTTGTGGTAGTTTGGGGGGGGTGGTGGTTGTGGTGTTTGTGGTAGTTTGGTGGTTGTAGTGGCTTGGTAGTGGTGGTAGTAGCTTGATGGTAATTGTGGTATATCTGTGGTGGTTGTGTTGGTTGTGATAATTTGTTCTGGTTGGTGGTGGTTGATTTTTGCGGTTCTTGGAGAAGATTGAAGGGAGATTATGTGTGTGTGCTCTGTATCGGGTCACAGTTTGCTCCTGTATTGAGTATTGTTCGCATGTGTGGGGAGGCTCCACCCATACCGCACTTCTTGAAAGAGTAGAGTCCAAAGCCACCTGGCATAATTTGTATTGTTATTGGCAAAGAAGAAGGGGATTAACTCACTCAATGCCTGGCAATAGAGAGCAAAGTTGGCTTCACGGAAAGACCTGATGAGCAAGAAGATGACAAGCTCCATTGACAGCACCATGTGCCAGAAGTGGAACTGTGGGCTTTGCTCTTTACGAATGGCACACCACTCCTCAAAGCTCAATGTCTCTTCTTTGTGATCTGGTAGCTCTGCACAGTGATCCACATATGCAGCTTTCAGGAGCTTGTACAGGCTGCATGCTGTAATCTGATGCATTTGACGTGTCCTGGTAACACTTGCAGCTGACAGGAAAGATTCTGCAGTGCCTGATGAAGCCACACCTGCTTCCACCAAGGCACCCGCTGTCTTTGAGGAGAGTGCCCAAGGACTTTAGCGCTGCCATCTCAATGTGCAGACCTCCCAACATGACCAGGTACTTGTCCTCTCCATATTGGTCAGGCCATTGCCACTGCACCTGTTTTGCAAGGGCATAGATTGGCTGATCAGCTGCGATAACAGGTACCTGACCAGGGTTCAGATAAGCTACTACATCCTGTACTTTCTTCATCACATGTTTGACAGTAGCAACAGAGTGAGCTTGGTCCCGCAGAAGAGGAAGCAATGAAGTAATGCTTACTTCAAATTCTGGGCCTCTCTTCATTGAAGCATGATGTGCTGACCATGTCAAGTTCACTGCACCATCTACTTCCTCAGTCACTATTACTTTCTCTAGCCACTGGTACTCCATGGCCAGTTGTGGGCCGAAGACATCTGTGGCTGGCTTTGGCAGTGGAAGTTTTGGTGGCAGGGGGTTCTTTGCTTTGAAGGATGCAGGATTAATGTTTGTGAATGTGTCAGGAAGTTCTGGAACGGCCTTGACTTTCTCAGGTCCAAGCCTGATTTTTGACGCTCCTGGCCACCATTTCCAAGATCTCATCACTGTCTCAGTCCTTACTAACAAATGTGAAAATGGCTCCATTGGATTATCTGACCCAAAGAATGTATATGTATATATGTTCAGTAGTTGCTTAGATATGAACATATGAAATTAATGGACGCCATCTTGGATGCCATTCTAAAATTCCAATTATAGACTATGACAATGATTAAAACAGTGCTTCTCATTAATCTGGTTAGCAAGAAACAGTTTTCTCTTAAAATGTT
This sequence comes from Paralithodes platypus, assembly GCA_032716605.1. Taxonomy (NCBI): domain Eukaryota; kingdom Metazoa; phylum Arthropoda; class Malacostraca; order Decapoda; family Lithodidae; genus Paralithodes; species Paralithodes platypus. Next base: position 65,519,059 of record CM064487.1, on the reverse strand, counting down.
CACCAGGTAATAATTAAAAACAAATTAAGCAATATATGGTCAGGCACAGCAACCATCTTGAAAAATGACCGCCATCTTGGATTTTCGCTTGGCCAGCGGTATTTCTGAGAAGAATAGACCTTGAAGGGTACATGTACCAAATTTCATGCTTGCATCACCATTTGAACGATTCTCCTGAAATTTGCACTTATCTGCTCCACTAAGAGGAAGGCCACGAATGTTACATAAATTGATAGTAAGAGAGGCAGGCCATGGTCCAAATAACGTTGATGCATTGTCAGGTAAGGACGAATAAGTGTTGAGGCATTTGAGCCCCCTCCCCCCCCCCCCCCCCCCTGGGGACTCCGAAACAGGTGTATTTGTTGTCGTCATTTAATAACAAACATGTCTTGGTGAATTGGAAAGGAGGGTAGTGTGCTTGTTAAGTGAAGTTAAATGGATAGGAGGAGGAGGAGTTGTTTGTGAGAACTAGGTGGATTACTCTCTGTGCAGGTGAGAAACAAAGAGGAATAGTGAGGGAAGCCAGACATATGAAACAGGAGTTCCAGCAACTCCTTATCATATTCCTAGGGTATTACCCTGCTGGATGATGTCGGCAATATTAAAGAGGTAAACATTGGGAGTGACCATAGAATGGGAGGCTGCACAGCAACGTTAAATTCTGAATCCATAAGAAACAAACTAGTTCTCAGGAAGATAATATGACTAGGGAAAGTTAAAGAGATACATATGGAGTTTCAGCTAAAACTTAGAAATAGATTCCAAGCTCTCGACAGCAATGAAAATGACATCAACAAAGTAAATGAACACCTATAACATTAGCAATTAGAGAATCAGCAGAAAATATTGGGAACATAAACACAAGTAAAGAAAATAAGTACTCGCAAACTATTGTAAATCTCATAAAAGAAGAAAAACAATGCAAACAATATCAAAAGGAGATTAAATAGAGAGATCAGAGCTAGACAAATTGATCAACAAAAGACGCCAGGAAGATGAGAGAAAACACACATGGACTTTGTTGACGAAACTATTAAAAAAAAAAACTCAAACTAGCAGAACATAAACTAGCCTTAGACACGCAACAAATTACGTTTCTGAGAAGCAGCAATTGTGAAATCATAAATTCTAGCGAACAAATGGTGAAACAAGTCAAAGAGTTTTATGACATTTTTTACTCCTCAAGTATTTCAGTTCCGTCATTTGATTCAACAACAGACACAAGCGAAATCCCACATAATTATATATGTAGATGAAGAGTAACGTCTGCCTTAAACAAAATGAAAAAGGGAAAAACTCCGGGGGATGATGTTATAATAAGCGATCTTCTGAATTATGCAGGAGATAAGGTCCAGTGTAAAATAGCTCAGCTATTCACCCAATCTTTCTGTAATCAGGATGTTCCAGAAGCTTGATGCAATGCAACTACCGTCCCATTAGTATATTATCAGTTATTAACAAGTTTTATTTTTGTTTTCTATGAGGATGAGGGAGACAAAAGGCAAAACTGCCTGTAACGAGTGCCTCCCCCAGAGTTGAAAGAGTGACAGGGCCAAAATCAAGGAATGTTCGAGCCAAAATGTCTGGACACACGGAATTTGAAGCAATATAAGTCATACGATGAGGGAAAGATGGATTCAGGGAGAGAGTTCCAGAGCTCAGCTGTTGAATAGAAGACAGATTGGGAGTATCGTTTCACTATTGAGTTGGAGAGTTGCTCTGAGTAGGGGTGGGATTGTGCTGCAAGACGGGTACAAAGTACCCTACGTAAATAGGTGGTATACACTGAGAGAGCTCTGAGGAACACTGATGATTGTAATAACGATAAAATAGTGAGAGATGCAACATTGCGGTGAAGAGAGAGAGATTGCAGATAATCAGTGAGTGGACGGGAGTTAATGAGACAAAATCCTTTCTTTTCTTCTTTTTATAGAAGTGTTGTGTGAGAGGATCCTCATCACACATGCGAACAATACTCAATACAAGGACGCACTGTGCCCCTGTACAGAGCAAGAAGCTGTGCAGGGGTAAATAACCCCTTCAGGCAGTTGAGCACACCCAGCTTCTGGGAATCTGTTTTAGCAAGAGGGGTGATAATGGTCTTTCCAAGATTGATCAGAAGAAGAAGAGACACCCAGAATACTGAGATAATATGAAGGGTTGATTTTTGTATTGTTGAAGTATAAGGGATAGTCCTTTGGGAGTTCTTGACGGGTAGACAAATGGAGAAATTGGGTTTTGTAAACATTCAAAGCGACAAGGTTTTCTCTGCCCCAATTGGAAATTGTAGTTAGATCAGAGGATAATTGTTTTTGAGGGATTGCTTGCTGGGACGTTCTGGAAAACTAGTTGAATAGTGTAAGGTAGACTCGTCAGCATATGAGTGGATAGGACTGGAGGTACAGTTGAGAAGATCATTTATAAATATTAGAAAGATAATTGGATATTGGACAGAACACCGGAGTTGATAGGATGAGGAAGTGAACGATGGCCGTACACAACTGCAGCTATGGAATTAGCAGAAAGGAAACTAGAGATAAAGGCACAGATGGAGAGATAAAAACCGAAGGATGGTAGTTTAGAAATTAGAGATTTGTGCCAGACTTTATCGAAGGCCTTCAATATGTCTAGTGCAATAGAAAAGGTCTCACCGAACTCCCGAAAGGAGGATTAACAAGAGTTAGTAAGATTTGAAAGATCACCAGTAGAGCGACCCCTGAAGGCGCTTTTCCACATACCCGATTTTGGTTGTTGACACAACCCGACATCACCTATTCGGCCATTGTCTCATCATATCGTATACAATTCTTTCATGATCGTCTGATGTCCTGGAATGGTCGCTGGAGTTCTGGTTAGTCTTGAATTGGGACTTGGGTCGTGTGAGTCGTGCTGATTTTTGGAGAATTCAAAAATGTTCATGAATGTCGGTTATGTGCACGGCAGTCGAGCAATGTCGGCTATGTGTCTGCGGCAAGCCCGCAACCAGTCAAGTTCATTCTGATGTGTCCGCGACGATGTTGAACGAGAATAATCGTTACGAACATACACGACCTCTCTCGACTATTTGCCGAAGCACACGACTTGTCTCAAGATCATTTCGCGAAATAACAAGACCGGTGTCGTATGTGCTGCCGAAACTATACGCGCCCATTGCAGAATGCGAGTATGCTCTACTCGACAGTGTTGTCGACCTGAAGGAATGGTCGCGGACACAGTCGCACATGTGTGACACAACTTGACATGGTCGCCAACAAGGTCCTTTCTTCGTGAAACCGTATTCGTGTTTGCGTTCAGATTAGTGGTAGTGGTGGTGGTGGTTGTTGTGGTTGTGGTAGTAGTAGTTGTGGTTGTGGTAGTAGTAGTTGTGGTTGTGGTGCATGGTGGTGGTGGTGGTTGTGGTAGTGATAGTGGTGGGGTTAGTGGTTGTGGTGGATGTAGTGGTAGTGGTGGTGCATGGCGGTGGTGATGGTGTATGGTGGTGGTGGTGTATGGTCGTGGTGGTGGTTGTGGTTGATATGGTTGCTTTTTGTGTAGGTGGTTATGGTTGGTAGTTGGTGGGGAGAGTGTGTGGTTGTGGTTGTAGGTGTGTCTGTGATGGTTATGGAAGTTTGTTGGGGATGATGCTGGTGAGGTGTGTGGTGGTGGTTGTGGTAGTTTGGTGGGGGTGGTGGTTGTGGTGTTTGTGGTAGTTTGGTGGTTGTAGTGGCTTGGTAGTGGTGGTAGTAGCTTGATGGTAATTGTGGTATATCTGTGGTGGTTGTGTTGGTTGTGATAATTTGTTCTGGTTGGTGGTGGTTGATTTTTGCGGTTCTTGGAGAAGATTGAAGGGAGATTATGTGTGTGTGCTCTGTATCGGGTCACAGTTTGCTCCTGTATTGAGTATTGTTCGCATGTGTGGGGAGGCTCCACCCATACCGCACTTCTTGAAAGAGTAGAGTCCAAAGCCACCTGGCATAATTTGTATTGTTATTGGCAAAGAAGAAGGGGATTAACTCACTCAATGCCTGGCAATAGAGAGCAAAGTTGGCTTCACGGAAAGACCTGATGAGCAAGAAGATGACAAGCTCCATTGACAGCACCATGTGCCAGAAGTGGAACTGTGGGCTTTGCTCTTTACGAATGGCACACCACTCCTCAAAGCTCAATGTCTCTTCTTTGTGATCTGGTAGCTCTGCACAGTGATCCACATATGCAGCTTTCAGGAGCTTGTACAGGCTGCATGCTGTAATCTGATGCATTTGACGTGTCCTGGTAACACTTGCAGCTGACAGGAAAGATTCTGCAGTGCCTGATGAAGCCACACCTGCTTCCACCAAGGCACCCGCTGTCTTTGAGGAGAGTGCCCAAGGACTTTAGCGCTGCCATCTCAATGTGCAGACCTCCCAACATGACCAGGTACTTGTCCTCTCCATATTGGTCAGGCCATTGCCACTGCACCTGTTTTGCAAGGGCATAGATTGGCTGATCAGCTGCGATAACAGGTACCTGACCAGGGTTCAGATAAGCTACTACATCCTGTACTTTCTTCATCACATGTTTGACAGTAGCAACAGAGTGAGCTTGGTCCCGCAGAAGAGGAAGCAATGAAGTAATGCTTACTTCAAATTCTGGGCCTCTCTTCATTGAAGCATGATGTGCTGACCATGTCAAGTTCACTGCACCATCTACTTCCTCAGTCACTATTACTTTCTCTAGCCACTGGTACTCCATGGCCAGTTGTGGGCCGAAGACATCTGTGGCTGGCTTTGGCAGTGGAAGTTTTGGTGGCAGGGGGTTCTTTGCTTTGAAGGATGCAGGATTAATGTTTGTGAATGTGTCAGGAAGTTCTGGAACGGCCTTGACTTTCTCAGGTCCAAGCCTGATTTTTGACGCTCCTGGCCACCATTTCCAAGATCTCATCACTGTCTCAGTCCTTACTAACAAATGTGAAAATGGCTCCATTGGATTATCTGACCCAAAGAATGTATGTGCACACCAAAAATCATGTATATATGTTCAGTAGTTGCTTAGATATGAACATATGAAATTAATGGACGCCATCTTGGATGCCATTCTAAAATTCCAATTATAGACTATGACAATGATTAAAACAGTGCTTCTCATTAATCTGGTTAGCAAGAAACAGTTTTCTCTTAAAATGTTCACCAGGTAATAATTAAAAAAAAATTAAGCAATATATGGTCAGGCACAGCAACCATCTTGAAAAATGACCGCCATCTTGGATTTTCGCTTGGCCAGCGGTATTTCTGAGAAGAATAGACCTTGAAGGGTACATGTACCAAATTTCATGCTTGCATCACCATTTGAACGATTCTCCTGAAATTTGCACTTATCTGCTCCACTAAGAGGAAGGCCACGAATGTTACATAAATTGATAGTAAGAGAGGCAGGCCATGGTCCAAATAACGTTGATGCATTGTCAGGTAAGGACGAATAAGTGTTGAGGCATTTGAGCCCCCTCCCCCCCCCCCCCCCTGGGGACTCCGAAACAGGTGTATTTGTTGTCGTCATTTAATAACAAACATGTCTTGGTGAATTGGAAAGGAGGGTAGTGTGCTTGTTAAGTGAAGTTAAATGGATAGGAGGAGGAGGAGTTGTTTGTGAGAACTAGGTGGATTACTCTCTGTGCAGGTGAGAAACAAAGAGGAATAGTGAGGGAAGCCAGACATATGAAACAGGAGTTCCAGCAACTCCTTATCATATTCCTAGGGTATTACCCTGCTGGATGATGTCGGCAATATTAAAGAGGTAAACATTGGGAGTGACCATAGAATGGGAGGCTGCACAGCAACGTTAAATTCTGAATCCATAAGAAACAAACTAGTTCTCAGGAAGATAATATGACTAGGGAAAGTTAAAGAGATACATATGGAGTTTCAGCTAAAACTTAGAAATAGATTCCAAGCTCTCGACAGCAATGAAAATGACATCAACAAAGTAAATGAACACCTATAACATTAGCAATTAGAGAATCAGCAGAAAATATTGGGAACATAAACACAAGTAAAGAAAATAAGTACTCGCAAACTATTGTAAATCTCATAAAAGAAGAAAAACAATGCAAACAATATCAAAAGGAGATTAAATAGAGAGATCAGAGCTAGACAAATTGATCAACAAAAGACGCCAGGAAGATGAGAGAAACACACATGGACTTTGTTGACGAAACTATTAAAAAAAAAAACTCAAACTAGCAGAACATAAACTAGCCTTAGACACGCAACAAATTACGTTTCTGAGAAGCAGCAATTGTGAAATCATAAATTCTAGCGAACAAATGGTGAAACAAGTCAAAGAGTTTTATGAAATTTTTTACTCCTCAAGTATTTCAGTTCCGTCATTTGATTCAACAACAGACACAAGCGAAATCCCACATAATTATATATGTAGATGAAGAGTAACGTCTGCCTTAAACAAAATGAAAAAGGGAAAAACTCCGGGGGATGATGTTATAATAAGCGATCTTCTGAAGTATGCAGGAGATAAGGTCCAGTGTAAAATAGCTCAGCTATTCACCCAATCTTTCTGTAATCAGGATGTTCCAGAAGCTTGATGCAATGCAACTACCGTCCCATTAGTATTATCAGTTATTAACAAGTTTTATTTTTGTTTTCTATGAGGATGAGGGAGACAAAAGGCAAAACTGCCTGTAACGAGTGCCTCCCCCAGAGTTGAAAGAGTGACAGGGCCAAAATCAAGGAATGTTCGAGCCAAAATGTCTGGACACACGGAATTTGAAGCAATATAAGTCATACGATGAGGGAAAGATGGATTCAGGGAGAGAGTTCCAGAGCTCAGCTGTTGAATAGAAGACAGATTGGGAGTATCGTTTCACTATTGAGTTGGAGAGTTGCTCTGAGTAGGGGTGGGATTGTGCTGCAAGACGGGTACAAAGTACCCTATGTAAAATAGGTGGTATACACTGAGAGAGCTCTGAGGAACACTGATGATTGTAATAACGATAAAATAGTGAGAGATGCAACATTGCGGTGAAGAGAGAGAGATTGCAGATAATCAGTGAGTGGACGGGAGTTAATGAGACAAAATCCTTTCTTTTCTTCTTTTTATAGAAGTGTTGTGTGAGAGGATCCTCATCACACATGCGAACAATACTCAATACAAGGACGCACTGTGCCCCTGTACAGAGCAAGAAGCTGTGCAGGGGTAAATAACCCCTTCAGGCAGTTGAGCACACCCAGCTTCTGGGAATCTGTTTTAGCAAGAGGGGTGATAATGGTCTTTCCAAGATTGATCAGAAGAAGAAGAGACACCCAGAATACTGAGATAATATGAAGGGTTGATTGTATTGTTGAAGTATAAGGGATAGTCCTTTGGGAGTTCTTGACGGGTAGACAAATGGAGAAATTGGGTTTTGTAAACATTCAAAGCGACAAGGTTTTCTCTGCCCCAATTGGAAATTGTAGTTAGATCAGAGGATAATTGTTTTTGAGGGATTGCTTGCTGGGACGTTCTGGAAAACTAGTTGAATAGTGTAAGGTAGACTCGTCAGCATATGAGTGGATAGGACTGGAGGTACAGTTGAGAAGATCATTAATAAATATTAGAAAAATAATTGGATATGGACAGAACACCGGAGTTGATAGGATGAGGAAGTGAACGATGGCCGTACACAACTGCAGCTATGGAATTAGCAGAAAGGAAACTAGAGATAAAGGCACAGATGGAGAGATTAAAAACCGAAGGATGGTAGTTTAGAAATTAGAGATTTGTGCCAGACTTTATCGAAGGCCTTCAATATGTCTAGTGCAATAGAAAAGGTCTCACCGAACTCCCGAAAGGAGGATTAACAAGAGTTAGTAAGATTTGAAAGATCACCAGTAGAGCGACCCCTGAAGGCGCTTTTCCACATACCCGATTTTGGTTGTTGACACAACCCGACATCACCTATTCGGCCATTGTCTCATCATATCGTATACAATTCTTTCATGATCGTCTGATGTCCTGGAATGGTCGCTGGAGTTCTGGTTAGTCTTGAATTGGGACTTGGGTCGTGTGAGTCGTGCTGATTTTTGGAGAATTCAAAAATGTTCATGAATGTCGGTTATGTGCACGGCAGTCGAGCAATGTCGGCTATGTGTCTGCGGCAAGCCCGCAACCAGTCAAGTTCATTCTGATGTGTCCGCGACGATGTTGAACGAGAATAATCGTTACGAACATACACGACCTCTCTCGACTATTTGCCGAAGCACACGACTTGTCTCAAGATCATTTCGCGAAATAACAAGACCGGTGTCGTATGTGCTGCCGAAACTATACGCGCCCATTGCAGAATGCGAGTATGCTCTACTCGACAGTGTTGTCGACCTGAAGGAATGGTCGCGGACACAGTCGCACATGTGTGACACAACTTGACATGGTCGCCAACAAGGTCCTTTCTTCGTGAAACCGTATTCGTGTTTGCGTTCAGATTAGTGGTAGTGGTGGTGGTGGTTGTTGTGGTTGTGGTAGTAGTAGTTGTGGTTGTGGTAGTAGTAGTTGTGGTTGTGGTGCATGGTGGTGGTGGTGGTTGTGGTAGTGATAGTGGTGGGGTTAGTGGTTGTGGTGGATGTAGTGGTAGTGGTGGTGCATGGCGGTGGTGATGGTGTATGGTGGTGGTGGTGTATGGTCGTGGTGGTGGTTGTGGTTGATATGGTTGCTTTTTGTGTAGGTGGTTATGGTTGGTAGTTGGTGGGGAGAGTGTGTGGTTGTGGTTGTAGGTGTGTCTGTGATGGTTATGGAAGTTTGTTGGGGATGATGCTGGTGAGGTGTGTGGTGGTGGTTGTGGTAGTTTGGTGGGGGTGGTGGTTGTGGTGTTTGTGGTAGTTTGGTGGTTGTAGTGGCTTGGTAGTGGTGGTAGTAGCTTGATGGTAATTGTGGTATATCTGTGGTGGTTGTGTTGGTTGTGATAATTTGTTCTGGTTGGTGGTGGTTGATTTTTGCGGTTCTTGGAGAAGATTGAAGGGAGTTTTTATGTGTGTGCTCTGTATCGGGTCACAGTTTGCTCCTGTATTGAGTATTGTTCGCATGTGTGGGGAGGCTCCACCCATACCGCACTTCTTGAAAGAGTAGAGTCCAAAGCCACCTGGCATAATTTGTATTGTTATTGGCAAAGAAGAAGGGGATTAACTCACTCAATGCCTGGCAATAGAGAGCAAAGTTGGCTTCACGGAAAGACCTGATGAGCAAGAAGATGACAAGCTCCATTGACAGCACCATGTGCCAGAAGTGGAACTGTGGGCTTTGCTCTTTACGAATGGCACACCACTCCTCAAAGCTCAATGTCTCTTCTTTGTGATCTGGTAGCTCTGCACAGTGATCCACATATGCAGCTTTCAGGAGCTTGTACAGGCTGCATGCTGTAATCTGATGCATTTGACGTGTCCTGGTAACACTTGCAGCTGACAGGAAAGATTCTGCAGTGCCTGATGAAGCCACACCTGCTTCCACCAAGGCACCCGCTGTCTTTGAGGAGAGTGCCCAAGGACTTTAGCGCTGCCATCTCAATGTGCAGACCTCCCAACATGACCAGGTACTTGTCCTCTCCATATTGGTCAGGCCATTGCCACTGCACCTGTTTTGCAAGGGCATAGATTGGCTGATCAGCTGCGATAACAGGTACCTGACCAGGGTTCAGATAAGCTACTACATCCTGTACTTTCTTCATCACATGTTTGACAGTAGCAACAGAGTGAGCTTGGTCCCGCAGAAGAGGAAGCAATGAAGTAATGCTTACTTCAAATTCTGGGCCTCTCTTCATTGAAGCATGATGTGCTGACCATGTCAAGTTCACTGCACCATCTACTTCCTCAGTCACTATTACTTTCTCTAGCCACTGGTACTCCATGGCCAGTTGTGGGCCGAAGACATCTGTGGCTGGCTTTGGCAGTGGAAGTTTTGGTGGCAGGGGGTTCTTTGCTTTGAAGGATGCAGGATTAATGTTTGTGAATGTGTCAGGAAGTTCTGGAACGGCCTTGACTTTCTCAGGTCCAAGCCTGATTTTTGACGCTCCTGGCCACCATTTCCAAGATCTCATCACTGTCTCAGTCCTTACTAACAAATGTGAAAATGGCTCCATTGGATTATCTGACCCAAAGAATGTATGTGCACACCAAAAATCATGTATATATGTTCAGTAGTTGCTTAGATATGAACATATGAAATTAATGGACGCCATCTTGGATGCCATTCTAAAATTCCAATTATAGACTATGACAATGATTAAAACAGTGCTTCTTATTAATCTGGTTAGCAAGAAACAGTTTTCTCTTAAAATGTTCACCAGGTAATAATTAAAAAAAAAATTAAGCAATATATGGTCAGGCACAGCAACCATCTTGAAAAATGACCGCCATCTTGGATTTTCGCTTGGCCAGCGGTATTTCTGAGAAGAATAGACCTTGAAGGGTACATGTACCAAATTTCATGCTTGCATCACCATTTGAACGATTCTCCTGAAATTTGCACTTATCTGCTCCACTAAGAGGAAGGCCACGAATGTTACATAAATTGATAGTAAGAGAGGCAGGCCATGGTCCAAATAACGTTGATGCATTGTCAGGTAAGGACGAATAAGTGTTGAGGCATTTGAGCCCCCCCCCCCCCCCCCCTGGGGACTCCGAAACAGGTGTATTTGTTGTCGTCATTTAATAACAAACATGTCTTGGTGAATTGGAAAGGAGGGTAGTGTGCTTGTTAAGTGAAGTTAAATGGATAGGAGGAGGAGGAGTTGTTTGTGAGAACTAGGTGGATTACTCTCTGTGCAGGTGAGAAACAAAGAGGAATAGTGAGGGAAGCCAGACATATGAAACAGGAGTTCCAGCAACTCCTTATCATATTCCTAGGGTATTACCCTGCTGGATGATGTCGGCAATATTAAAGAGGTAAACATTGGGAGTGACCATAGAATGGGAGGCTGCACAGCAACGTTAAATTCTGAATCCATAAGAAACAAACTAGTTCTCAGGAAGATAATATGACTAGGGAAAGTTAAAGAGATACATATGGAGTTTCAGCTAAAACTTAGAAATAGATTCCAAGCTCTCGACAGCAATGCAAATGACATCAACAAAGTAAATGAACACCTATAACATTAGCAATTAGAGAATCAGCAGAAAATATTGGGAACATAAACACAAGTAAAGAAAATAAGTACTCGCAAACTATTGTAAATCTCATAAAAGAAGAAAAACAATGCAAACAATATCAAAAGGAGATTAAATAGAGAGATCAGAGCTAGACAAATTGATCAACAAAAGACGCCAGGAAGATGAGAGAAAACACACATGGACTTTGTTGACGAAACTATTAAAAAAAAAAACTCAAACTAGCAGAACATAAACTAGCCTTAGACACGCAACAAATTACGTTTCTGAGAAGCAGCAATTGTGAAATCATAAATTCTAGCGAACAAATGGTGAAACAAGTCAAAGAGTTTTATGAAATTTTTTACTCCTCAAGTATTTCAGTTCCGTCATTTGATTCAACAACAGACACAAGCGAAATCCCACATAATTATATATGTAGATGAAGAGTAACGTCTGCCTTAAACAAAATGAAAAAGGGAAAAACTCCGGGGGATGATGTTATAATAAGCGATCTTCTGAAGTATGCAGGAGATAAGGTCCAGTGTAAATAGCTCAGCTATTCACCCAATCTTTCTGTAATCAGGATGTTCCAGAAGCTTGATGCAATGCAACTACCGTCCCATTAGTATATTATCAGTTATTAACAAGTTTTATTTTTGTTTTCTATGAGGATGAGGGAGACAAAAGGCAAAACTGCCTGTAACGAGTGCCTCCCCCAGAGTTGAAAGAGTGACAGGGCCAAAATCAAGGAATGTTCGAGCCAAAATGTCTGGACACACGGAATTTGAAGCAATATAAGTCATACGATGAGGGAAAGATGGATTCAGGGAGAGAGTTCCAGAGCTCAGCTGTTGAATAGAAGACAGATTGGGAGTATCGTTTCACTATTGAGTTGGAGAGATGCTCTGAGTAGGGGTGGGATTGTGCTGCAAGACGGGTACAAAGTACCCTACGTAAAATAGGTGGTATACACTGAGAGAGCTCTGAGGAACACTGATGATTGTAATAATGATAAAATAGTGAGAGATGCAACATTGCGGTGAAGAGAGAGAGATTGCAGATAATCAGTGAGTGGACGGGAGTTAATGAGACAAAATCCTTTCTTTTCTACTTTTTATAGAAGTGTTGTGTGAGAGGATCCTCATCACACATGCGAACAATACTCAATACAAGGACGCATTGTGCCCCTGTACAGAGCAAGAAGCTGTGCAGGGGTAAATAACCCCTTCAGGCGGTTGAGCACACCCAGCTTCTGGGAATCTGTTTTAGCAAGAGGGGTGATAATGGTCTTTCCAAGATTGATCAGAAGAAGAAGAGACACCCAGAAAACTGAGATAATATGAAGGGTTGATTTTTGTATTGTTGAAGTGTAAGGGATAGTCCTTTGGGAGTTCTTGACGGGTAGATAAATGGAGAAATTGGGTTTTTGGAAACATTGAAAGCGACAAGGTTTTCTCTGCCCCAATTGGAAATTGTAGTTAGATCAGAGGATAATTGTTTTTGAGGGATTGCTTGCTGGAACGTTCTGGAAAACTAGTTGAATAGTGTAAGGTAGACTCGTCAGCATATGAGTGGATATGACTGGAGGTACAGTTGAGAAGATCATTTATAAATATTAGAAAGATAATTGGATATTGGACAGAACACCGGAGTTGATAGGATGAGGAAGTGAACGATGGCCGTACACAACTGCAGCTATGGAATGACCAGAAAGGAAACTAGAGATAAAGGCACAGATGGAGAGATAAAAACCGAAGGATGGTAGTTTAGAAATTAGAGATTTGTGCCAGACTTTATCGAAGGCCTTCAATATGTCTAGTGCAATAGAAAAGGTCTCACCGAACTCCCGAAAGGAGGATTAACAAGAGTTAGTAAGATTTGAAAGATCACCAGTAGAGCGACCCCTGAAGGCGCTTTTCCACATACTCGATTTTGGTTGTTGACACAACCCGACATCACCTATTCGGCCATTGTCTCATCATATCGTATACAATTCTTTCATGATCGTCTGAAGTCCCGGAATGGTCGCTGGAGTTCTGGTTAGTCTTGAATTGGGACTTGGGTCGTGAGAGTCGTGCTGATTTTTGGAGAATTCAAAAATGTTCATGAATGTCGGTTATGTGCACGGCAGTCGAGCAATGTCGGCTATGTGTCTGCGGCAAGCCCGCAACCAGTCAAGTTCATTCTGATGTGTCCGCGACGATGTTGAACGAGAATAATCGTTACGAACATACACGACCTCTCTCGACTATTTGCCGAAGCACACGACTTGTCTCAAGATCATTTCGCGAAATAACAAGACCGGTGTCGTATGTGCTGCCGAAACTATACGCGCCCATGGCAGAATGCGAGTATGCTCTACTCGACAGTGTTGTCGACCTGAAGGAATGGTCGCGGACACAGTCGCACATGTCCGTGACACAACTTGACATGGTCGCCAACAAGGTCCTTTCTTCATGAAACCGTATTCGTGTTTGCGTTCAGATTAGTGGTAGTGGTGGTGGTGGTTGTTGTGGTTGTGGTAGTCGTAGTTGTGGTTGTGCTATTAGTAGTTGTGGTTGTGGTGCATGGTGGTGGTGGTGGTTGTGGTAGTGATAGTGGTGGGGTTAGTGGTTGTGGTGGATGTAGTGGTAGTGGTGGTGCATGGCGGTGGTGATGGTGTATGGTGGTGGTGGTGTATGGTCGTGGTGGTGGTTGTGATTGATATGGTTGCTTTTTGTGTAGGTGGTTATGGTTGGTAGTTGGTGGGGAGACTGTGTGGTTGTGGTTGTAGGTGTGTCTGTGATGGTTATGGAAGTTTGTTGGGGATGATGCTGGTGAGGTGTGTGGTGGTGGTTGTGGTAGTTTGGTGGGGGTGGTGGTTGTGGTGTTTGTGGTAGTTTGGTGGTTGTAGTGGCTTGGTAGTGGTGGTAGTAGCTTGATGGTAATTGTGGTATTTCTGTGGTGGTTGTGTTGGTTGTGATAATTTGTTCTGGTTGGTGGTGGTTGATTTTTGCGGTTCTTGGAGAAGATTGATGGGAGATTATGTGTGTGTGCTCTGTATCGGGTCACAGTTTGCTCCTGTATTGAGTATTGTTCGCATGTGTGGGGAGGCTCCACCCATACCGCACTTCTTGAACGAGTAGAGTCCAAAGCATTTTGTCTCATTAACTCACTTCCTCTTACTAGTTCCCTAAAATCTATCTCTACACCCCGCAATGTTGCATCTCTCTCACTCTTCTACCGCTATTACAACAATCAGTGTTCTTCAAACCTCTCTCAGTGCATAGTGCATACCCCCTCCGTTACGGCGAGTGCGAGGCATCCGCCTTTCAACACACTCCCACTCCTATTCTGTCCAGCTCTCCAACCCAAGAATTGGCAAATTTTCTCAGTCTTTCTTCTACTCCACAAGTGAACTCTGGAACTCTCTCCCACAATCAATATTTCCTTCATCCTATTATCTAAACTGCTTTATACTTCGTTTGTCCAGGCATTTTAACCCCAACGTCCCACGAATTTGGAGCTGTTACTCTTTTGGCTTTGGGGAGACACTCATTACAGGCAACCTGCCTTTTGTCTCCTTCTTACACATAGGACACCATATGTGTGTGCAAATGTGGGTGTTAAATAGTGCTATTTGTATTAGATGTGGTATAGGTACTTAGGTAGCGCCAGAAAACTTGACAATAATCTTCACCCTTTAACTTCTTATAACTCAAAATTAATTAAAACAATTGGGCTGACATTTCTATCATTTGGGAAGAGTCCACCAAAAAATAGGTGGGGATAATTACAGCCAGTTTGCTCATGGGCCTTTTGAGTTACAGAGAGGTCGAGAATGTTGTCAAGTTGGTTGATGCTACCTTAAGTGACATATATGTGGCTATGTGTATGTGTGGGTGTGAGTGTGTGTGTTTGGGGGTAGGGTATAGTAACTGTGTTTGATTCGTTTCTGTGTGTGTTGTCATAGTATGTGTGTGTAATGATGTGCAAGTGTGTGTAGTGGTTATGTTGGCAGTGGTTATAATAACAGTGGTTGTGTTGGTAATGATTGTGTTGGCAGTGGTTGCGTTGGCAGTGGTTGCGTTGGCAGTGGTTGTGTTGGCAGTGGTTGGGTTGGCAATGTTTGTGTTGGCAGTGGTTGTGTTGGACGTGGTTGTGTTGGCAGTAGTTGTATTGGCAGTGGTTGTGTTGGCAGTGGTTGTGTTTGCAGTGGTTGTGTTGGCAGTGGTTGTGTTGGCAGTGTTTGTGTTTTGTTACACTGGCCAGCTTGCCAGAATGTACTCGTAACTCGCTAGCGCTCGCCAGGGCAGTGAAATGGGCTATAATAATCGTAGAACGATGTTCTTTCTTTCTTAGTGTTCATGTTGTCACAGACAGATCAGTGGTGGTCTTTATTCTTGTCTGTGACACATGGAAGTATTTTATATCATTGATTGAGTATAAGATATGTAGTGTGAATTGTAAGGAGAAAGAGAGCGAGCAGCGAGGTGGTAATATGTGCGTGTGTATGTACGTGTGACTCCCTCGCTCCACGCTCTTGATTGGCCGGCGGGCCTGACGCGTCATATGACGCCTGCTCTTCATGACGTAGTCGTCTGTGATTGGAGGCCGCCCTCCTAGTAGGTGGT
Organism: Paralithodes platypus; assembly: GCA_032716605.1. Classification (NCBI taxonomy): domain Eukaryota; kingdom Metazoa; phylum Arthropoda; class Malacostraca; order Decapoda; family Lithodidae; genus Paralithodes; species Paralithodes platypus. The sequence goes on along the minus strand of CM064487.1, from coordinate 65,503,362 downwards.
GTGGGCTCCTGCCCGCGTGTCTCCTTCAGAGCTTGGCATAGCGTGCTTGGTCCTACATTTCCTTTGCAATCTGTCCCCAATCTAACCCCCTGTACTACTGTTTCTCTCTCTGAACTTCTTCTTTTCCAATACTTCTTCTCTTTATTCAATTACTTATCCCTTCTGGTTCTGCATACGACTTCCATAGTCGGCCAGTCGTATTACCAGCACCAGTTCTCCATATATGTTTGCACTAGCTTTAGGGATTATTAGAGTCATAGTCACATGGTATCATAGTATTGGGGTGCTTCTAATTATTGAGTTGTTCTTTCCTACTATTTAATGCTAGACAGTGGAGGGTATCTTTAGTCGTTGTCTGAGTTATGTATGTGGCAAGTCAGAGCCTGTACGACTTCGACGGAACTAGGTAGCCTGTAACCCTTGTGCATATTTTTCCTTTGCGAGTGTAGCAGTATACAGGTGAAGGGCTTTTGCCTACTCTTACCTGTATGCTTGCTACCTCATTTTGTTGACCTTTGTGGAGCGCCAGGGTAAGACCAGATACTTGAGATCTGGACTTACCAAGAGAGCCTCCAAGTCACTTAACCTCTGAAGTGCGCATGGGGGGTATGAGACACCTCTGCCTGTGCGCACGTATTTGAGCTGTTTCCATCACTAAAATATTTATTTTACCATAAATAGCATTAATACTTCTCCATATGCGCCTATTATAGGTTGATTATGAAGGTATTAACCTGTTACAACAATAAAACAAGTGGAAACAGCGTTTGGATGGTCAAAATCGGCGATACAGGCCGGGAGTTACATAATGTATGGCTGAGGCAACCTCCTTTCCCGCCACTTTTTCCCAAGTCTGGAGAGACACTGTCGATCGATACTCTCTCTCTCTCTCTCTTGCACTCGCTTGCTAACAGTGATGACAATGCCCTGCTTGGAACTCGCTAATGTTAGCACGAAAATATACCACAGAATAAGGGAATAACAGGGAAAATAGGTGATAACTGAAGGAGGGGAGGAAAGTGGGGAAGGAGGAGAGGTAGAGGAGTGATGTTTTGCATGGCCGAGGGGCAAAAAATAAATACAAAAATCATAAAATAAAAACCAAAAAAACAAAACAAAATTCAGTGTTTTAAAAAACAAAAATTCCCTGACTCTTAAGAGTCTTTCCGCAGTCCGCCGGGGGAACTCTTAAGAGTCTTCCCGCAGTTCCCGGGTTAACGTAACATAAGGGAAATCTGTTCAAGGGGACACAGTAGGCTACGAGCATGCTTGCGCTCTGCCTAGGTTCCTTGTATCTTTTATGCCACTGCTAGACTTTATTAGTGAGAAAGACAGCATTGTGTTTATTAACTTTAACTGCGTATGCTTTAGGAATTATTCACGCCTTATTTTAGCCTAGGTTGATGCATAGTGCACAACCCAGTTTGGCTGTTACGTTGGCTAAGGAAGTACTGTTTTTGAGTGGTTATTATTAGTGCTGTCACAGAGTTGTTGCACTCCCTTGTTATATATATATGTATCCTACTTGTTGGTGTATTTAAGATACACGCTTTGGTGTCCTGCCCCTGCATTATTTCTGTTCTATATTGATGAGCATCTTAGAGCATCAGACGTTTTCAGAAGATTCTTTATCTGATTGCTGTAGGACTAGACTTCCAGTGTTTTCATAGAGCATTGAAGAGTTTAGTGTTGAGTACAGACTCACACTAAAGTTAACGTAAGCATATACTCTTTTATTAAATCTTATGATAGTTTATTTAAGCATTGTTATTACTTGAGAGCATTTTCGTAACGTAAGTACTCCTGTTGTGAGTTGGTTTTGCCGTCACCGGAAAGCCTTTGTAGAAGTGCACTAAAACCCAGTTAATTGATACCCCGTTATCTAGTAGATTAACTCTGGAGGGTTTAAGTGTTTTGTTCACTGGCGTAATAGTTCGAGGGTTTGGAATTAGCGTACCGTTGTTGCAGATATAGCCTATCATCTAGTCCATTATTAAGTGCCCTTGTTTATTTCGTAGTGCCGGTCGTAACAAATAGCGACCTTAGTCCAGTATATAGTGAATTGAATATTGCAGTTTTTTTGGGAGAAATCTTATTGCCATTTGGGGTTGAATTTATTTCTCGCATTGTTGGCAGTGGACATTGTTTTGAGGATATATAGAACTTGTTGGAGTTATTGGTGACCTAGTATTGCACTTAAAAACATCTTCGAATATTTTTTGGTGAATAAAGCTACGCGAGAGTTTGGCTATTTTTGTCTTGACTTGAGATTTTTTGTTGTTGACTCCATCATGTCACTGGACGGGTCTGAGCATAGTGAGGGCACAGTGCGAGAGACAGGCGAGGAGGTGGAGAAGGTGGAGTTGTTTAACGGCGTTCGGGTGATGAACAACGAGGAGGATGCTCGTATTTTTTTGGAGGAGCCTGCGTCGGCGGACCGTGTGTCGGGGCTAGACCAGTACGGACTGCAGTGTGTAGCCACGGTCTTTGGGTTTTCCGGTACTAGCGGTTTGTCGAGAAGTGAGCTGGTTACTTGTGTGCGGGGTGGGGTGCATGGGGGTTCGGGTGGAGCGGGAGCTGGGGCACCTTCGTCCCAGCCCCCATTCCACTCAACTCCTATCGTGGCGCCCCCTCGGGTTCCGGAGCCGAGTACATTCCCGCAGGCCGAGGCCCGCTGGCGGTTGGGTATGCCTCTAAGTGACTCACTGGGTGGGTCCCCAGTAGTAGCACCCCCTCAAGGGATGTCTCCCGAGATGTTGTTTCAGCTCGAGCTCGCCAAACTTAAGCAGCAGGAGTGACAGGCTGAGCTCGAGCAGCGGAAGCATGAGGCTGAGCTCAAGCAGCGAGAGGCTGAGCTCAAGTTTGAATCTGTAAGATATTGTGCTGATATTGACCTAGAGAAAACTTGTGTAGAGGTGACGAGGAACCGGGTCGTCCAGGGAGGCCGAGCCCATGACCAGTCCCTGTCGCATCTATTAAAGTTGGTTCCAGTGTTTGATGAGTTAGGAGTTACAGAATTCTTTCTCCGTTTTGAGAAAAAGTGCCGGGAGCACCAATGGCCCGAGGAGAAGTGGGCAGCCCTTGTTTCTTCACGATTGACGGGGAAAGCACTCAAGTCGTACGATGCTTTGCCCCTAGATTCCTGTGTGAATTAAGAGTTGTTGAAAGAGGCTGTCCTGAGGGCGTATGAGTTGCAGCCAGAGACCTATAGGCTGAAGTTTAGGGCTGTTCCTAAGACAAAGGAGAGTACTTTCCAGGAACACGCTAGAGAGCTGTCAGATGCATTTGAAAATTGATTGAGGTCGGAGAAGGCAACTACTTTTGATGCAGTAAAGCAATTAGTGTTGTTAGAGCAATTTTTTAAATGTACTGGCAGTGACTTGACTCTTAACCTGAAAGAAAAGCAACCAAAAACTCTATAGAAGGCGGCTGAGCTGGCTGACCTTAGGGTGTCATTGATTCGTGGGTGCGGGTCTGCACAGAGAGCTGAGGCAGGTAACCAGGGGCGTACCACTCCACCCTCCCGAATTAATGACACAACAAATTACCCATTTAAGAGTACTGTTGCCAATTATGATCCCAATTCGAAACCCTTCCCGTTAAAGAAAGGCCAGGGCCCTTCCTCACCTCAGGGGAAGTCCAAGAGCGAAGTGGAGTGTTTCAGGTGTCATGAGAAGGGGCATATTGCGCGCTCATGTCCGAGCACACCGCCTACAGCAGTGGTGTCACTAGTGAGCAACATCGGTGTGTCTTTGAGATCTTCCGCGTTTGCCCGGGGTAACATGTCGGTTGCGAAGTCATAGTCAGTGCAGAAGCAATAGGAGGGCTCGTCACCCGTCCGAGATGCTTTTTGTGGTCATAGGGGGCACGGCACTGTGAGGTGGGCTGGTGTAGAGCATAGGCTTGAATTGCTGCGTGATACCGGCGCTTCCCAGACACTTGTTAAGAACTTCACTGGTAAGCCTATTAACGCGGCTCGGGTTGTGGTGGTTCAAGGTATCAATACTACGCGGTCTTACCCGCTGGTCAGAGTGGAGCTTGACGTGGACGGTGTGACACGGGAGTTGGATGTGGGTGTTGTGGAGAAATTGCCAGTTGATGGGGTCGACCTCTTTCTCGGTAACGACTTTGCGGTGCTCACTTCCGAGGTTCCACCCTTAGTCGTTGCCGAGAGGGCGGCCGACACGAGTAGGGAGGGGCAAGAGGGGCTCGAGAGATCTCAGTCCGCTCAGGTGTCACAGCCTAGTACCCAAGTTTCAGACCAGCAGAGGAAGGGTCGGAAGGAGAAAGTCGAGGCTGGTGGTCGGGTTGAGAGTTTGGACCCAGCGACACTCCTTGGTAACTCGGTACTTGAACCAATGTTGAGCTCCGGAGTGGCCCCAGAACCTGTCCCCCCTAGTGACATGGTAGGGTGTGATGGCACTCCGTGACAGAGTAGTTCCCAGGTACAACAAGAAGATCTTAGTCTTGAGAGTTGTGGGAACGGGGCTATTGAACTCGACGAGGACGGGGAAGCATGTCATGTGAACCTGTTAAAGGAGTTTGTGAGGCAACCACCTGAGCAGCCTACTGTCCCTGTGTTGGTCTGCAGCGGCCAAGGTGGAGAAGGAGTGGGGCACAGGTGGAGGAAAGTTGGGATTGTCATGTCTCGGCGGAGCAGTGGGCGGGGGACACGAGTCAGGTGGCTTTGGAAGCGCTTGAGCACCTGCCTGAGCAGCAGCGTGCAGTGATCCAGCCCCTGCTCGGTTCATACCCCACTGTTTGTGCCGAGCACCCAGGCCTCACAACTCATGCGGTGCACGATGTTCCGCTGGCAGGTCACTTGAGTGTTAGTAAACCGTTGGCCTCGTTGTTTCAGTGGTTTAAGGTGGGCGACGAGGCTTTGGCATGGTTGTCAGGTCAGGGTCGACCCATGGCTGCTAAGGGTGGTGGTCAGAATCAGGACATTGAGCAGATTGGTGAGGTTGGCTGTGGAGTGGATGCGCCCGGTCGTCGCATAGCCTCCCAATGCTGCTATAGTCGAATGCAACAGCCCTACCATAGACCGACTGTATCTGGCCGTGGCGCTGAAGGCGGTGATGCTGCGCCGGCAGGTGTAGTCGCAAGGAATGCGGGGGTGCGCATGTACGGTATCGGCGGGGAAGCCTTAGCAATTATGAACTATGGGAGTGACTGCACAGGTGGTACAGATTGTCCCTCTCATGACCTGGCTGTTCTAGGGACAAAGGTGGAGAAGGAGGGAGACTATAGTGTAGAAACTATGGTCCCGGCTGGGTTGTGGGAGGGCACTAGGCATGTTGTTCTTCGAGATAAGTTGCAACCTCTTGTTCCTAAGCGCCAAGAGAAGTTGTTTACTAGGCTGTGGCAGTACGTCCGCATGTTTGTTGATTCTCCAGGCCTGATGTACAGGGTAGAACCCGACATGGAGGCTGGAGACAGTGCACGGCTCAAATTGGCTCCCTACCGTATAAATCCTGCTCAACAGCCTGGCGTGAAAGCAGAGCTAGACTTCATGTTGGAGAAGGGTCTGAGGTATAAAGGATATCGTGAGTGGTCGTTGCCAGTGACTTTGCAACCTGAGTTGAGTGGCAAGATCCGTGTTTGTGTTGATTGCAAGAGTGTTGGTGCATTATCCCTGACAGACGCCTATCCATTACCCAGAGTTGACGACCCCATAGACCGCATAGGGGCTGCCTCGTTTATCACTAAGGTGGAAATAGTGAAAGGTTATTGGCAGGCCCCGTTGCCGGAGAGAGCGAAGAGAAGTGCCAGTCTTGTGATGGACTGGGCAGTTTATCAGTGTCAGGTGTTGTTTTGCTGCCGGAACACAAGTTGGATGTGTGGCATGTTAAGGGCACTGATAATGTTCTGGCTGATTGTTTGTCACGGGAGGGTATATTTTAAGAGAACCCTCGCCGTTCAGTCAGTGTTTGTTTGAGAGTGGAGAAAAATTAGGCTTGCCCCTGTAGTGCAAAGCCGCCAAAAACACTATTAAAAAAATATAAAAACCTCACATAAAAACTACTTCTTTTTGATAGTATATAAGTGCAGTATATTACAGCAAGAATCTAAGACACTCTGAGTTGTTGTCTTAGTAGGCTAGGCTTGGTGAAGCTTGCTCGTTAAGCGTGATATAATTATTATTATGCTATTATTTTGGGGAAGTATTGTCTAGATTTTTTTTCATTTTTTCATAATGAAGTGTTTTATGTTTGTGATCGTGCCTTGTTTTCACAACTTGGGAGAGTAGCTGGTTGATGCGGGGTTCGTGGGCATTCTGTCTGGTCAGATGTGGAGTTCACCTGAGGCTGAAACGTCCCACATCTTGGGCGGGGTGTTACGCTGGACAGCTTGCCAGAATGTACTGGGAGGAATTCCGCACATTACGCAACAAAGTCTCGCAAGAAATTAGACAAGCAAAAGGAAATTATTACAAAACTAAACTAACAGAAAATTCAGGGAACACTAAGAAAGTCTGGAAAATTATTAATTCTGTTCTCAATAAAGACAAACAAAATAAGATTAACGACACATTTATGCATAATGATGTAGAATTAAATATCCCACAACAGATTGCAAATAAGTTCAATTCTTACTTTATCAATGTGGGGAAATCTCTTGCAGAAAATATTACTGATGAAAATGTAGATTATAATACTTACTTACTAAACAGGCAAGAATCTGTATTTAATATGTCACCTATTACACAAGATGAATTATTGCATGCCATAGAAAACTTACGGGATTTTTCTCCGGGTTATGATGACATACCTATGTCTATAGTGAGGAAGGTCATCTGTCATACTGTCACCTATTATTTTACACTTATGTAATAGTTCATTTGCGACTGGGATTTTCCCTGAGGATCTTAAAGTTGCCAAAATAATACCTATTTTTCAGTCGGGAGATGTAGGTCTTTTTAAAAATCATCGACCAGTATCTGTTTGACCTGCCATAAGTAAAATATTAGAAAAAGTTATGTTTGATAGGCTCATGGATTATTGCACTACTAATGGTGTTTTGTCGGATGCCCAATATGGATTTAGGAAGGGACGTTCCACTGAATTAGCCTTATCAAAATTCAAAAGTGATATCCTCAGTTCCTTTGACAATAAAGATTATTTAATAAGCATATTTTTAGATCTGTCTAAGGCATTTGATACGGTTCACCATCAGATTTTGTTAGATAAACTCAAACATTATGGAATTAGAGATATTACACATACTTGGTTTCAGTCATACTTAAGTAATCGGAGGCAATATGTGCAATATAAGGACTGCAAATCTGAACAACAGTTTATAACATATGGAGTCCCACAGGGGTCCATATTGGGCCCACGGCTCTTCATTTTATATATTAATGATTTTATTAACTCTAGCACTATATTTAACTTCCTGTTATTTGCCGATGATAGCACTTTGTATGCCAGACACAGGGATCTACGTTTCCTAATAGATTTAGTCAATAATGAGCTAAATAACATAGCAAGGTGGATACAAGCTAATAATCTTACTCTTAACACCTTACGAGCGGCCTATGCGGTTTATTTATGTGTACCGCCCAGCGGGTTTTTTTTAGCCAAAATAGGGCTGTTTACGTGATCATTTTCATGCCTAAATAATACCCAGAACGTAAAACAAGTATCTATCCCTGAAAGGGCATAAACAGAGCTTTCGAATGACACCATAACGATCCTTGTATGATGGATAGTTTTCTTGCAATAACCGTGCAACGCGAGTGCAAAAAGCAGGTAATTCGGTACTTTCGGTACATAATTGAGTATGTAGCGAGTGAGAGAGGGAGGAGGGAGCTGAGATTTGTGTCAGTAGGTTCGCCGCGGTGGTCTGGAGCAGTCATACGCTCGCTAGTCTCCTGCCACCACTTGTCTCTCTCTCTCAGCCACATTACGTGCTAAAATTGCCACTCGAGTTATGTCGAGCGCCGCCACATAGTCCAGCTTTATTTAACTCGACTTAAGTGGTGGGCCGCTTTTTAAGGGTTAATATTGACAAAACTAAGTATATAATTTTTAAGAGGAATAAATATATCGCTCAAAATTTAGCACCAATTAAGATTGGATATAATGTACTAAAGGAGGAGGAACATATAAAGTTTCTTGGTGTTGTGGTGGATAGCAGGCTGTCGTGGGGTATACATATACATGATTTGAAAAATAAACTTAATAAGCAATGTGGCATACTCTACCTTACACAACACTGCTTTAATATTAGTGCTCTAAAACAATTATATTATAGTCTTATCTATCCACAGTTGTTATATTGCCAAACAATTTGGGGTGCAACTAGTAAAACCAAATTATTAACTATTGAAAAATCACAAAAAAGAATAATTTGAACTATATCACATAAATCAAGATATGCCCACACAAATGAACTTTTTAGTAAACTTGAATTATTTAAATTTAAGGATATCAATACTTATTGCAGTGCGCTTTTCGTATTTAAATGTCTGCATAACCTTGATAGAACTGATTTGTTTACACCTAGTAACAATGAAAGGTACAATTTAAGGGGAGCTGATCTATTAAGAATTCCGCTCATGACTTCTAGTCAAGCTCAGACATGTATAAAATATCATGGAGTTAAGGTGTGGAACGGATTACCTGAAAATTTAAGAAATATACAGGAAATATCTCCGTTTAAGAGACAATTAAAATCTTTTCTATTAACACGATATCAACAGTGACTACTAAAATAAGTATATCACCAATTATACTACCAATAATTACAACATCCCTATCACCTAGATCGACAAATGTTTTTAAAGTGAGTTTAGTGTTTTTAAAGTGAGTTAAGTGTTTTTAAGTGAGTGAAGTGATCTGAAGAAAGTGATCGTCACCATGCCTCGTGCCTGTACGAACTGCGCCGGTAGGTTTGGTGCTTCCATGTTTGCTCCTGTCGATCCACAAGTCTGCCGACTCTGCCAGCAACGAGAGGATTTGACAGCAAAATTGGATGAAGCCCACAACAAGATCAACGCCCTCACCAGGAAGCTGGAATCACTCCAAGAGTTTGTAACACTCAACGTTGGAGTATCACTAACTCCAATTGTTTCAACTCCAGCATCCACCACTGCCCCAACGTCATCTGCCAACAATCCAACACCTGCAGTAGACACTGCAGCAGATGCTTCTGACGAACCTGAGCCGACATCAAACCAGGACAGCCGCCCTGTTCACCTTAGTCTCTCCCCACTCCTCGTGCAAGAAGCCTGCTAGCACGAACAGTACCAACCCCTCGCCCCCGTTCTAACCACTCCTCTCCCCGACCTGTACGTAGAGTCCCGCCACCACAGGTTTCCGGATTTACACCAGTGAGGAACGGTGCACGGCCAACGCAGAAAAGGTCTCATCTACCAGTCACAATGTCAAACAGATTTGAGATATTGGTAGAGATGGAAGACGAACCAGAGGAGACCAGGCTCGTTGGGGATTCCATCCTACGAGGACAGGTCGAAGAGTTCTGCAACAGAGTCCCAAATGAACGAAAAAGATTTTGCATCCCAGGAGCTGGACTGGACGACATTGTGGAAGCCTTCGAAGATACCACAAAGGATGCAAATGAAAATACCCTTTTTGTCATCCATGCTGGTTCAAATGACGTCATGCGCACCAGATCCGAAGAGTTGATGGAGAAATATCGCAAGATGATCCAGCACTACAAAAACCAGTCAAGGAATATCATCATCTCAGGCATTCTCCCCAAGATCGACGCACCTGACAAATTCTACGACAAGGCCTTCAGCACAAATAGCCGACTAAAATATTTGTGTCTGAGGGAAGAAGTTGAATTCATCAACCTCTGGGACAACTTCTACAACCAGCCTACTCTGTTCCGCAAGGATGGCACTCATCTAAACCCTGTGGGTTCAGCACGCATGGGTCGTCTCCTACACGAAGCAGTCCGCAGCCATGGATCAAAAAACGCCATCCGAGAAGAAGCAGCAGTGACATAAATCATCCAATGCCAAGAAAAAAACAGAGGCAACCGAGGACCACCAGCGATAAGGACCGAAGACAGCGAGGACCGAGGACAGCCATGAACATAAATGTAGATCCTCCAAGAACCAAAAATATTATTAAAGAGAGTTCCGTGAGTTCTAAAATAACAAATTTAAAGGTTTTCTATGCAAACGCTCGTAGCATACGCAATACATTTTCAGATTTAGAGGAGCTAGTGTTTACAGAAAATTATGATGTGATTGGCATAACAGAATCTTGGCTCAATACAGAAGATAGAGACTTTTTAGCAGAGTATTCACTTCCCGGTTATGTAATGTTTGAGAAAAGCCGAATAAATCGAAATGGAGGTGGCGTTTTACTTTATATCAAAGAAAGTCTTAACCCTACCCTCTTGTCAAAACCTCAAATTGTGAACGTCGACGCATCTTTTGTGCTAATAAAGAATAATAAAGGTACAAAATAATACTTGCATTAATATACAGACCTCCAGCTCAATCAGTGCAAACTGACCGAGAAATTTACGAACAAATTGCAGATGTAAGTAACTCACAAGATACCGTCATTTTTTTTAACTTTAATTTACCTGTGACCAAGGGGGGCGATACTCTTACTTCACACTCCGGACATGACTTGTATACGAACTTGCAAGAGAGTTCGCTTTATCAATTTGTTCGAACGCCGACCCGTGGTAATAACGTTCTTGACATTGTACTTGCAACAAAAGAAGAATTAATAGAGAATTTGAATGTTGTTGATGAATTCAGTAACAGCGACCATCGTATGATAACTTTCACTTTAAAGTTTACTAGTAACGAACCAATTAGTAGCATCGAAAAAGTCCCTAATTTCAAGAAAGCAAACTTCCATAAACTTAGAGCTATGTTTAAAGAAACTGACTGGAGCTTTTTAATTCACAATAACGACTAAATACATCTTGGAAGTTATTCGAAGCCACTTACCTAAAAGCAGTGCAAGACTGCATACCATCGAAAATACGGCATCCAGGCCATAATAATAAGCCCAAATGGTGGAATAAAGATATTTCAAACTGCCTGCTTGCTAACAAATTTGCTAATGATAGATTAAAATCCTCACAAAATGACGAAGAACGGCTGAAATTTGTAGAGCTACGACGCAAAGCCAAAAAGTTAATTAAGCAAAATAAAAAGACCTTAGAGTTACATATTGTGAATCAAAGTAAAACAAACCCGAAATAATTCTATAGTTATATCAGAAAGAAAAAAGTAGTTACTTCAACTGTTGGACCGTTAGTCGATGAAAATGGAGAATACACCAAAGACGAAGTACAAATGAGTAATGCCCTCAATACTTTCTTTGCATCAGTTTTTACAACAGAAGACCTCAGTGATATCCCTACACCATCGCCGATTCAGATTGATAATTCAGATGTTCTAAGCAATATCACCGTTACAGAGAGAGAAGTATTGAATTGTTTAGATAAACTCAAGGTAAATAAAACGCCTGGACCTGATACAATCTCGCCTAGAGTTCTAAAGGAGGCTAAGGATGAGCTCTCCAAACCACTGACATTACTATTCAATAAATCCTTGCAGTCTGGAACTATGCCCGATCAGTGGAAGCTAGCCAACGTAACGTAACACCGATATTAAATAAAGGCAGCAAATCCCTACCCAGTAACTATCGTCCAATTAGCTTAACCTCAGTTGTATGTAAAATGCTAGAAACGGTCATACGAGACAGACTCGTAAATCACTTAGAGGAAAATAAAATTCTTAAAGATACTCAACACAGATTTCGTAAAAAACGTTCCTGTTTAACAAACCTCTTAGACTTCTTCCACGATATCCTCAACCTCTACGATGAGAGTAAAGCTGTAGATATTATATACCTTGATTTTCAAAAGGCCTTTGACAAAGTTCCCCACAAACGTTTACTGCTAAAACTAAAAGCGCATGTAATACAAGACGGTGTGTTGAAATGGATAGAAAATTGGCTCAGCGACAGAAAGCAAAGAGTAGTCATAAACGGTAAGGCATCTAAATGGACCAATGTAAGTAGCGGGGTACCCAGGGATCGGTACTAGGACCAATTCTCTTTCTAATTTACATCAACGACATAGATGAGGGTCTCACCTGTACAATCTCAAAATTTGCTGACGATACAAAAATTGCAAATAGCGTACTCTCAAAAGAACAAGTTGACGATATGCAACACAATCTAGATAAATTGTCATATTGGGCCAAAATTTGGCAAATGAGTTTCAATGCGGATAAATGTAAAGTACTACATATCGGATACCTAAATGAGAAAGCAAACTATTCGATGAATGGCACTCAGCTTAAGAATGTAAACAGAGAAACCGATCTGGGAGTAACAATATCGAGTAACCTAAAACCGAGTCAACAATGTTCAGAAGTTGTTAAGAAGGCAAACAAAATAATTGGCTTTATAGGCAGGTCATTTGAGCATAAATCCAAAGAAGTTATCCTAACCCTTTACAATTCCTTAGTCCGCCCTTCTGGAATACTGCGTTCAATCCTGGTGCCCTTATTACCAAAAAGATATAAACAAGCTAGAACGAGTTCAACGTAGAGTTACCAAAATGATACCTAGCCTAAAGAAAACCATACGTAGAGCGTCTTAGAGAATTAAATCTATTTCCTTTAACCCAGCGCAGATTAAGAGGTGACTTAATTCAAGTGTTCAAAATCATCAAAGGCATCGACAATATGAACTGTAGTAAGTACTTCACTATCGACCAATCTAATTACACGCAGGGAAACGGTTGCAAAATTATTGGTAAATCTTTTAACTCACACGAATCTAAGAATTTCTTCTTCAATCGAGTTGTCAACTTGTGGAATGGGCTTCCCCGAAACGTTATAGACTGCATCACCGTTGATTCATTTAAACTCCGCCTAGACAAATATCTCGCATCAAACCCGCGACTGACTGCGTTTGTAAATGAATAACTTTATTTTATCCCCCCCTCAGTTACTAACCCATCTGTCCCCTACTAACTTCCTAATCCTGCCACAGACATTAGTTCCAGGGCAGTAATTCCCTTTCCAATGTTCCCATACCCACTCTAAACCCCTGTTTGGACACTTGATCCTCAGTGTTTTGGAGGACAAGCAACCTAGAAGGGTCACTAGATCTGTTGTTGCTTGATTTCATTTGTACTCCTTTGTACTCCTTTGTAAATGTATAACCTTTAATAATATTTACGCTGGCTGTGTGTGTATATATATGTAGAGTCACGTAAAGGGTTGAATGAGCTTGAATACTATTTTGTAATAAACATGCTTCTATTTTTGTCTGTAAAGTGTATATAATGTATGTGTAGTTGGCATTTGTATGCATTTTTTTTGTTTTTTTTGTTTTGTTTTATAGAAATGGATATATTATAGTCTACAGTAAATTATTTACCATGTTCTCATATAGGTCTAAATGGTGTAAGTGTGTATTCCATGCACAACAAAGTTTATGTCCTTTACTAATTAGGCATATACTGTTAGGGAAGCGTATGTGTCTTTGTGTCGAATTGTGGGTATAATTGCGAGTATGGCCTTTGAAGATCAAGTCAATAGTTGTACAATGTATGTTATATGTATTCAATTTTTGTAAATGGTATTACATGGGTAATTGTGATAATGAACAATCAGCTGTGAGCTCTGGGAAGTGAGTGTGACCTCAGGGTTAATCACCATTAATTAATTTGTTTTATGTTATTATATTTTGCCTACATACATCCCTTTTCGAATTTAGAAAAAATCTTTACAACACGTAGTTCCCGGGGCACATAGCTGTGACTAAGTGTATTATATACAATTGCATTTTGATAGATCGAGTTATAGCCAGGTGCCTTTAAGAGAGACATCTCTCAAAAGGCTCAGCCTTATTTTTTTGTATTATTATTATATATTTTATTTTTTTAACAAATCATTTGTAAGCAAAATTGTATTGTATACTAAAGGCTAAATAAAAAAGATTTCAATTCAATTCAATGCTCGTAACTCGCTAGCGCTCGCCAGGGCAGTGAAATGGGCTATAATAATCGTAGAACGATGTTCTTTCTTTCTTAGTGTTCATGTTGTCACAGACAGATCAGTGGTGGTCTTTATTCTTGTCTGTGACACTTGGAAGTATTTTATATCATTGATAGAGTATAAGATAATTATGTAGTGTGAATTGTAAGGAGAAAGAGAGCGAGCAGCGAGGTGGTAATATGTGCGTGTGTATGTACGTGTGACTCCCTCGCTCGGGCGGAGGTTCCCACGTTCTTGATTGGCCGGCGGGCCTGACGCGTCATATGACGCCTGCTCTTCATGACGTAGTCGTCTGTGATTGGAGGCCGCCCTCCTAGTAGGGTGGTGTGGGCTCCTGCCCGCGTGTCTCCTTCAGAGCTTGGCATAGCGTGCTTGGTCCTACATGTCCTTTGCAATCTGTCCCCAATCTAACCCCCTGTACTACTGTTTCTCTCTCTGAACTTCTTCTTTTCCAATACTTCTTCTCGTTATTCAATTACTTATCCCTTCTGGTTCTGCATACGACTTCCATAGTCGGCCAGTCGTATTACCAGCACCAGTTCTCCATATATGTTTTGCACTAGCTTTAGGGATTATTAGAGTCATAGTCACATGGTATCATAGTATTGGGGTGCTTCTAATTATTGAGTTGTTCTTTCCTACTATTTAATGCTAGACAGTGGAGGGTATCTTTAGTCGTTGTCTGAGTTATGTATGTGGCAAGTCAGAGCCTGTATGACTTCGACGGAACTAGGTAGCCTGTAATCCTTGTGCATATTTTTCCTTTGCGAGTCTAGCAGTATACAGGTGAAGGGCTTTTGCCTACTCTTACCTGTATGCTTGCTACCTCATTTTGTTGACCTTTGTGGAGCGCCAGGGTAAGACCAGATACTTGAAATCTGGACTTACCAAGCGAGCCTCCAAGTCACTTAACGTAACATAAGGGAAATCTGTTCAAGGGGAGACAGTAGGCTACGAGCATGCTTGCGCTCTGCCTAGGTTCATTGTACGTTTTATGCCACTGCTAGACTTTATTAGTGAGAAAGACAGCATTGTGTTTATTAACTTTAACTGCGTATGCTTTAGGAATTATTCACGCCTTATTTTAGCCTAGGTTGATGCATAGTGCACAACCCAGTTTGGCTGTTACGTTGGCTAAGGAAGTACTGTTTTTGAGTGGTTATTATTAGTGCTGTCACAGAGTTGTTGCACTCCCTTGTTATATATATGTATCCTACTTGTTGGTGTATTTAAGATACATGCTTTGGTGTCCTGCCCCTGCATTATTTCTGTTCTATATTGACGAGCATCTTAGAGCATCAGATGTTTTCAGAAGAATTCTTTATCTGATTGCTGTAGGACTAGACTTCCAGTGTTTTCATAGAGCATTGAAGAGTTTATTGTTCAGTACAGACTCACACTAAAGTTAACGTAAGCATATACTTCTTTATTAAATCTTATGATAGTTTATTTAAGCATTGTTATTACTTGAGAGCATTTTCGTAACGTAAGTACTCCTGTTGTGAGTTGGCTTTGCCGTCACTGGAAAGCCTTTGTAGAAGTGCACTAAAACCCAGTTAATTGATACCCCGTTATCCAGTAGATTAACTCTGGAGGGTTTAAGTGTTTTGTTCACCGGCGTAATAGTTCGAGGGTTTGGAATTAGCGTACCGTTGTTGCAGATATAGCCTATCATCTAGTCCATTATTAAGTGCCCTTGTTTATTTCGTAGTGCCGGTCGTAACAGTTTGCAGTGGTTGTGTTGGACGTGGTTGTGTTTGTAGTGGTTGTGTTGGCAGAGGTTGTGTTTGCAGTGGTTGTGTTGGCAGTGGTTGTGTTGGCCGTGGTTGTGTTGGACGTGGTTGTGTTGGCAGTGGTTGTGCTGGCAGCAGATGTCTTGGAAGCGGTAATGGTAGAGCTTGAGTGTTATTCAGCATGCAGTCACAGTAATTTCAACTTATGTCTTTCCTGCATAGATATTGCAGAGACTGTATGACAAGTAAGTGTTAATATGAATGTTGAGGTGAGAATGGTGTGTGAGCCTCCAGGAGGCTCTTTATATATCAGCAAACAAGGGTGGGACCTAATTACGTGCTTAAAATTATAGTCTCACATTACTGTCGTTCAGTGTCCGTGACATCGCCGACATATCCGAAAGAGTATCTGCAACAATTTTCAGAAAAATCATCCAATGGTCGCATGCAATCGTCCTCTGTCGTGTGCCTGACATTCAAATTTCATTGCTGTCCGATGTTGTTGCAGATGATATCGGCAACCAATCGCATATGTTGCAGACAATGTCGCCATCATTTCGCTGAATATCACAAGACATATTGCGGATTACACGGCGATATTCTTGAAATAACGGTCACCACTAGATAATTGGGCAAATTCGTTACGAAAGTCATCCGACAAGCATTCTGCGAACGAAAATCTGGTTAAGACGGGCATGTGGGAAAACCCCTCAAGGAAGCTATACTGGCAATGTGAGAGTAGATAATGAGAAGAGAAATGCTTAACCCAAAAAACGGCATCCGTTCTCAATAGAGATTTTTCTGGTACACTGCGACCGCCCTCAATAGATCCAGAGCATAAAGAAACCTTAGAGAACACCCCAGTGGCACTTAAAACAAAGTATTAAGCCCATAGAGGTTAGAAAGTACATCTTTAGAAAAGTTCAGGATATTAGGCATAAGTAGGAGAGAGGAGGGTGGAGAGGGAGGAATAGCACCAGAATCATCCAACGTGGAGTTTCTAGCAAAAGTTTGAGTGAAGAGCTCAGATTTGTCAGGGAAAGAAGTGATAGTTGTGCCATCAGATTGGAAAAAGGGAGGGAAAGACGGGTAAGAAATATTGTTGGAGAGGTTTTAGGTTAGATGTCAGAAAGCTTGGTAAAAGTTAGAGTTGTATAGTTCAGTGCATTTATTATTGATGAAAGTGTGGTTGGTGAGTCGATCTCCTAAGATAGAGATTTCTGAGAAAGAAGAAACAGATAGGATGTGTTCCACTTCAGAGTTTAGATAGTCAAAGAATTTGGGGAAGTCAGTACAGTTGGGGGAAAGACCGACAGCACAGAAATATTTAGTATTGGAGTGACAGGATAGTTTGAGCCATAACATTGAGATTTCAGAGGAGTGGAAGTTGGAAACAGAAGAGCAGGTGAGTTTGTTGCATACGTATGAACAACATCCGCCTTTGGCTTTGAAACTAGGATAGAGATAGTTGGAGGGTACAGAGAAGGGTTTGCTGTCAGTAGTCCCAGACAATTGAGTTTCGATGAGAAAGAGAAGATCAGGGTTGGCAGAGGAGAGGTGGTGTTCAACAGAGTAGAAGTTAGAGGAAAGGCCACGAATATTGCAAAAGTTGATAGTGAGAGTGTCAGATTGCTGTCCAAGACATTTTGGCCCTGTATTGGGTGAGTGTCCAGCCTGTGTTGTGGAGGCATTTATGTTTATGGTGACATTGTCTTATTTTCAGAAATATCAGGAAAGCTCCAAGACATGCTCAATGATCTCAATAAAGTCTCAAAGTAGGTCTACACATGAACAGAAGTAAAACCAAAGGTATGTACAATGATACGGCTCAACGTAGAATATTTTGAATTGGTAAGCAAATTCAGAGGAAGTAGAAGCATACAATTATCTTGGCCAAGTATTTAAACTAACAAATGACAATTAACATGAAAAAGGAGGCAAATCCCTTTAGGATGAAAAGCATTCGGCAAACAGAGGAACATCGTGAAAAGTATATACTCTACCAATATGCCTAAAACGTAAAGCTCATAACTAGTGTGTGCTACCAACCTTGATCTATGGATTAGAAACTTGGACACTAACATAAACAATAATGAATAAGCTTAGGAGTGCATATAGAAGAATGGAAATATCAATGCTAGAAATAACTCTTATAGATAGAAAGAGAGCATCGTAGGAAAGAGAGCATTCCCATGTCAAGGATATTAAAGAAATGATGAACGAGCAGCAGTGGATATGGACAGGACATATAGCAAGAAGAAAGGACAATAGGTGGAGTAAAAGACTAACTGATTGGACCCCAGAGAAGGATAACGCTTCAGGAAAAGACCAGGCAAGAGGTGGAGAGACGAGATAGACAAATAAATGTAAGGGTAACATGGCAATGACTGGCAAACAAAGTCTCTGGAGTCATGGAAATTGATAAGGGAGGCCTTTGTCCAGTAGTGGACTCCTAATGGATATATATATATATATATATTTATATATATATATATACCGTATATATATTTTGTTTTGTTTTCTATATTCCAACTACTCCCTCTCGGGCAGAGGCTGATAGCCTTTACACTCTACCGCTGAACATGGTGAGGCCCATGAGGTCTTGCTCCAGTCTAGGGAGTGAGACATGTGAAGCTTCACGGCTCGAAGCAACTCCATCTCTGAAGCCGCCTCGCCTCTGTGCTTCACAGTCTCATCCCCCACACTCGGACCCTCACTCTCAGAACACCACCTATTGAGCATTTAACTCACTAGGCATTGCCCCCCTGTAGCATATTTTTGAATATGGGAATATTCATACAATGCTATTTAATCAGGGAACAATGAGGATATTTTTTTGGGCATTTCGGTGTGCTGTGGTAATGCACTGATACTAGGTACAGCACAAATTCCATCCCAAAATATCTTCCCATTGACATATTGGGATTCGAACCCGGGTCCATTGGATTACCAGTCTAGTGGCAAGACCACTCCGCCACACCTCCCTTATGTATACAGTATATATACAGTCTATATATATATATATATATATATATTATATATATCTATCTATCTATCTATTGCCCGACGCCGTGAGCCCCGAAAGGGTGGCCACGAATGAACTGCCTCCATGCACCTCTTTCCCCAGTCAGTCGACCCCCACCCCCCCCCCAACCAGCACCGCCTTCGTTCATATACTTCCTCACTCCATCCTTCCACCTCTCCTTCGGTCTACCTCTCCCTCTCTGTCCCTCCACCTCGCTCTCGTACACCCTCTTAGTCATTCTCTCGCTTTCCATACGTTCCATATGGCCGAACCATCTCAAGTTGTTCCTTTTCACACTTTCCAGCACATCTACCTCCACACCACACCTCCTTCATACTTCTTTATTAGTCTGGCTATCCCTCCATGTAACTCCGCACGCACTTCTTAAGTAATTATATATATATATATATATATATTTTTTTTTTTTTTTTTTTTTAAAACATACGAGGTTGAAAGAAATGGCAATTTCTGCATTGGAAATGTTATTATTCAAAGTTTCCAGGTCTCTGATGAGTTTTCGCTGGGTGGCAGGAAGTAGATGAATGAGATTAGCAAAATTCATGGTGGTACAGGGTTACATTAATGTACATGATGATCAGGATATACGACGCGTTTCACTGGACAACCAGCATTATCAAGTAAGGATAGAATGATATAAAAGGTAAATAGGAAGGGTATATATAGAGGGTGGTGGATCAGAGGAGGCGAAAATCAGGGGGCAAAAGTCTGCTATTGGTGGAGGGGTATTCTAGGAGAGAAAAAGGGAGAACCGCTTCACGCATGTGCACTGGATGCGGGAAGGTGGTGGTCGGTTGGCGGGGTTGAAGCTGATTGGCTGCGTGTCGAAGGGCATGGCCTAAGTTGCGTAGTACGTGTGGCGCCGGCAGAAGACGAAGCTGAAGGAGGTAGCGCGGGGGGCTGCATCAAGGGCACCGGGGGGCGAGGGGGGGCGTTAGGTCCTGTAGGAAAGAGCCTTTTGGCAGAAGGAAGGATCTGAAGGCCCAGAGTTTGGTTGTTGATGTTGGGATGTAAGGCTTGGATATATAATGCTTCGAGTATAGGTAATCTCCTTGGGTCACTTTCTTTATCGAGTATGGTGGTATGTTTCTCTAACTCGTTGCGTGTGAGGTGGGGCTGGTTAGGGGTGAGATAGTGGTCTTTGATGGCTCCAGCCTCAAGGTGAAGAGTTAACCGACGTGAAAGACGAGTCTGCGTCATACCAATATAGGAATGAGCCACCTACCAGATCGCCAAGGCCCTGAACAACCTCCTCACCCCCTACGTGCCCTGCCAATACATCCTTCACTCAGCCGACGATTTCTTGGAAATTTTAAGAGACGCCCCCCGGAACAACAACTACACAATCACCTCCCTCGACGTAGAAATCCTGTTCACCAACGTGCCAGTGGATAGGACCATTGACATGATTCTACGTCAAATTTACCATTGCCCTGATACACCAACACTGGACATCCCGGAGAAGGCCCTGAAAACACTGCTGGAGCTATGTACCAAGGAGGCCCCCTTCCTTTGCCCCCGGGGAACATGTACAAGCAGATAGACGGTGTGGCGATGGGCAGCCCCCTAGGAGTTATTTTTGCGACCTTTTTTATGGGTACCATCGAGGAAGAGCTCCTAGCTGCCCAACGACCCGCCGTCTACTGTAGATACGTGGATGACATCTTCGTGCAAATCAAGGACCTCCACGAACTACAGGGAGCTCCAGCGTCGCTTCATGACCTCCTCCGGACTTAACTTCACCTTTGAAAAATCAAACAATGGACAACTCCTCTTCCTCGACATCCTCGTAGCTCTGAACGACCATGGGTTCAAAACCACCGTCTACACTAAACCAACTAACACAGGACAATGCCTCAACGGCGATAGTGAATGCCCCACCCATTATCTTCTATCCTCCATCTCCGCTTATGTAAGGAGAGCCCTCACGCACTGCTCTACCTGGGCCGACACCCACCAGGAACTAGAAAGACTATCCCAAGTTTTAGTGAACAACGGATACTCCAACTCCGACATCTCCAGCACCATCAACCACCATCTTGAAAAATGGTATACCCAAAGCCCTCCCAACATTGACCCCCCCCAATGAAATTAAGATCTACCGCAATTTTATGTCCTCTGAACACAAAAATGACGAGGCCGTCTTAAAAAAAATAATCTCCAAGCATGTCCACCCAACCAACCCGGAAAACAAAATCAAATTAATAATTTATTACAAATCCCCCAAGATCTCCAACCTCGTTATCCGCAACAAACCAGCTTCCACCAAGATAAAGAGCCCGATGACCGACGATCACGTCATTTACCAACATACCTGTAATTATGAGGACTGTGGACCTCATTCCTATATTGGTATGACGCAGACTCGTCTTTCACGTCGGTTAACTCTTCACCTTCAGGCTGGAGCCATCAAAGACCACTATGTCACCTCTAACCACCCCCACCTCACACGCAAAGAGTTAGAGAAACACACCACCATACTCGATAAAGAAAGTGACCCAAGGAGATTACCTATACTCGAAGCATTATATATCCAAGCCTTACATCCCAACATCAACAACCAAACTCTGGACCTTCAGATCCTTCCTTCTGCCAAAAGGCTCTTTCCTACAGGACCTAACGCCCCCCCTCGCCCCCCGGTGCCCTTGACGCAGCCCACCGCGCTACCTCCTTCAGCTTCGTCTTCTGCCGGCGCCACACGTACTACGCAACTTAGGCCACGCCCCTCGACACGCAGCCAATCAGCTTCGACCCCGCCAACCGACCACCACCTTCCCGCATCCAGTGCGCATGCGTGAAGCGGTTCTCCCTTTTTCTCTCCTAGAATACCCCTCCACCAATAGCAGACTTTTGCCCCCTGATTTTTGCCTCCTCTGATCCTCCACCCTCTATATATACCCTTCCTGTTTACCTTTTATATCATTCTATCCTTACTTGATAATGCTGGTTGTCCAGTGAAACGTGTCGTATATCCTGATCATCATGTACATTAATGTAACCCTGTACCACCATGAATTTTGCTAATCTCATTCATCTACTTCCTGCCACCCAGCGAAAACTCATCAGAGACCTGGAAACTTTGAATAATAAAATTTCCAACGCAGAAATTGCCATTTCTTTCAACCTCGTATGTCTTAAAGAAAATGTATTACCTGGCTTTACTAACATATATATATATATATATATATATATATATATATATATATATACAGTATATATATATATATATATATATATATATATATATACCGGTATATATATATATATATATATATATATATATATATATATATATATATATATATATATATATATATATCTACATATATTCTGTATATATATGTATATGCATATAGTGTTCGTAATGTCCTTAAGTGATTTCAAGCATTAATAAACCAAATCATTAAAGTTAAATTATGCAATTTTGAGGATTATATGAACTGCACATTGCACAATGGTTGTATAAAACAATAAACAATAACACAATTACAGAATATAGTTTCATAACATAAATGAGGGCTCCGTTTGTGGCCCTCAGCAAGTCCAACCCACGATCATCTTGTTACTATGTGACCGTCAGCGTATCAGAGGTGACGTTACGTATACCTTCTGTTATCCAATTGCGAAGGATTGCCATGGCTGGAATTGGCGTTTAGTAATCTTGATCTTTGACATAACCCCGTAGGAAGAAATCTAAGGGAGTCACATCAGGAAAGCGAGGAGGCCACAATATCGGGGCAACTCTATTGTGTAAATGTGTGTTGTTTTCTGAAACTCTAGTGGGTAATAAATATAATACACAAAACCGCACACAGAGGTTCAGCCTCGCCTTAAGTTTATCTGTAATGGTTTTGGTTTCATTAACCCGTACAGCCCCAGCGACGCGTCTGTCGCGTCGGCGATGTATGTAACGTAGCGCACAGCCCCAGCGACGCGCCTAACGCGTACCCTAATTGCGCCGACTGAACCTCAGGTGTAGCCACTCAAGAGGGCTCAGATTTGTATGGGAACTGTGTATGTATCCCACGCAACCGTGCCGATGGTTGAAAACTCTCAAAGTCCACGTGCGTGCGCGTGAGCGCGCAATAACCTGTTTTTTTGGGGTAATTGCCTTAATTTTTTTACTCCTGTAAAATATGTTTTCGGGGGCTCTGTAGGACCATTCTTTAACCTTTTTGAGTGGTTTTTCGTGGTTTTTCCTTCATTCCTAACCCATTCGCTATTGTTTCTGGAATAAAACCATTTTTTGAAAACCGGCCGGGTTCTGGTGAACAAACATTACAAAACTAGCCGGGGCTCCACGGGTTAATGCTTGAAACCACCCAACGATTATATATATATATATCTATCTATCTATCTATTGCCAGACGCCTTACTCCAACAGGTTGCCGACCAAGGCTGACGAGTCCCATGCACCCGGTATATATATATAATTATATATATATATATATAATCCGGGTGGATTTGACTCGTCAGCCTTGGTCGACAACCTGTCTAGGGGAGTAAACCTTATACAAATCAGTACTGCTATCTTAGGATGAAGTAGGTTAGTGGATGGATTAGCCGCACACCACTGTAGAAAAATAGTGCTAAAAAATACATAAAAGGCCTCGGAGTCAGACAGACCCTAATTTGAGTGGTCAATCCTGTAAGTCCTTAAGTAAACTGGCATGGTTTGTCCCTCTTACAGGGGATAGGTTTGCTTGGGGGCATTTTGTGTTTGGCCACCCCCCTTAAGGGGAGTAAGGGATCTGGCAATATATATATATATATATATATATATATATATATTGTCACAATGACCACGGTCTTTTAGGAGTAGCTAGACTCGAGTGGCGCCAGACATTCATGAAAGCAGCTGTGCCAAGTCTATTAGAAAGACCTGGTATTGTGAGTTTCATTCTGATACCCTTCCAATTGCACATGACTAGTTTTTGCCGTGCCTCTAATGTCCCTTTCCCACTGGTGAGATAAGTCACGATTTTCGTCGCCGATGCCTTCGTTTTGTCAAATTCGCAAGAATACGTGTGACCTTCACGATTTCGACCGTTACAAACAGATGACAAATTATACTGGGCGAAGATTTCGCCGGTGTCGGCGACGCAATCGCCGACATCGGCGATGTTATCGGGGAAGTGAGCGATGTTTCGCCGATGAACTTCTGCGAGGCCTGTCACATTTTCAAAAATCTCTTGCGAGATCATGCAAGGATGAAAGAATACTCGCCGTATGTTCTGCGACGTCTTTGGCGATCCAAGCGATGGTTCGGCGTTTACTTCGGCGAGGTGATAAGAGTATTTTTTTAAGGCACAAATTCTTGCGATTCATCGCCGATCATCGGCATTGGCATCGCACATACGTCGGCGAGATTGGCGAGGTGTGCACAGCTGAGCGAATGTAATGTGAATGTGCTAATTGCAGAGTGGAACTAGCATATCATGCCAAACTAATGGGCCGAATGTCATAAAATATGAAAACTAATGGGGTTAACCATGAGGAAGAAAGGGGACCAGAAAAACCACCCATCTCCCCTTAATTCGGAGGTTGGCAATGCTTCGCCGGAGACATTTTTCTATCAAATAATGTACACATTTACCTTGCTCTCAAAACAAAAAATATATATGTTGGCTCGCTACCGCTCACCAGGAAAATATTGAAACCTGGATGGGGGTAAACGTCTTAAAACAGTAGGCTGAACGGGGCCGAATGGAAACAAGGCAAAGAGAGAGGGAGAGAAATAGAAAAAAAAAAAAAAAAACGAGGAGAGAGAGAGAGAAAGAGTAAACTAAAAAAAGCGAGGTGGGCTCTATTGTTAAGCCGTAACGCAAACATTGAGCCCACCTGCTGTTTGTTGTTTTCTCTTTCTCTCCCTCTCCTCGTTTTTTTATTTTTGTTTTATTTCTCTCCCTCTTTCTTTGCCTTGTATCCGTTCGGCCCCGTTCAGCCTACTGTTTTAAGACGTTTATCCCCATCCAGGTGTCGATTTCTTCCTGGCGAGCGATAGGGAGCCAGCATTGTATGGAGAAATCCGGCTTCGCCGGAGAAATTTTTCTATCGAAAAATGTACAAATTTAGCTTACTCTCAAAACAAATATATATATATATATGTCCGCTGAACATGATGGCGGTGTTTTGATTATTCTATCATCATTATTGGATTTTATAGAAATAAATCTAGAACGATAGTTTTTCGCTCTTATAGAATCCATTCCGCAGCAAAATATTAACTGTCTGTTTTCACCAATAATAAGTGTTTTTTATATTGTTTTGTTTTCATGAACGGCAAGAGGAAAGGTTATTCTATAAGATTTCATCAACAACAACAACAAAAATAACAATATGTGGAATTTCACCGTAGGTGAAGGCATATCATCAGTCCGCCCGTATTTGCCCTAACTCTCAGTCGGTTTTCACCCATAATAATTGTTTTTTATATTGTTTTGTTTTCATGAATGGCAAGAGGAAAGGTTATTCTATAAGATTTCATCAACAACAACAACAAATATAAAAATATGTGAAATTTCACCGTAGGTGAAAGATATCTCACTATAGGCCTAATAATTTGTTTTTACCCACCTCTCCGAAGTTGCTCTTTGGCCTCGGCAGGTGTGTCTTGAGCATTCCGCGACGTCGCAAGGCCCTTCACATGCCTGCCTCGTGCTGCGGAGCATACCCCTGGCGGGTATACTCTTGGCGAGTATTCGTGCGCACGTCGACGAATAATCGACGAGGAAATCGCCGATGATCGTCGATGTTCTTGGAACATCCGAGAGCATCGGGGATCCGTCGTGCGACGTTTTGGAACATTTCAACTATTTTCTTTGTGCGACAAACTCCGCGATGTCTCGCCAATGTCGCAGATGATCGCAGAAACCCTTCGGCAATGTTCGACGATGCTTGCAAGGGTAACCAATCATCGTTTGTCCTCGTCCAAAATTTTGAACTGTGCGAACATTATGCGACGGCGAGGGCCCTTGCGAGGCCTGAGAGGCCTTGAGAGTCAAACGATCTTTCATGAGAGGTGTTGAGACATGTCAAGAATGTGCCAATTTATTGGTTTCGGTGAGGAAAATCGTGACTTGTCTCACCAGTGGGAAAGGGGCCTAAGCGTTTTTGTCATAATAAACATTTGTGTAGAATGAGCCAATTGAGTGTTATTAGTTTCGTATATGAAGTTTTTTTTTTTAGTGGCAACTTGTAATTTGCAAGCTAGAGGTAAGTGGGGGAGGGAGCAATGTTGCTCTCGTCTCGTCTCGGGATGGGGGGAGGGGGCGCGAGTTTGCCAGCACCACGTGTTTCATTTAATTATGTGACCATTGCAAGTTTAGTTGTGTTGCAATATCAAGATGTACTTTATTTTATCTGCCACGCTGTTTTAGTCAATATGTTAACACAGGAATACGTTAGTATAAGTTATTCTTGTGAAGTGTCTTAGTGTGATCATATCGTGTGGTGATATATTGCAACCCTTTAGTTTGAGCCTGGCTCCCGCTAGCTTCGCCAGGGCCAGGCCTCATCATTCTCTCGTAGGTGGCCAGACTAGATAGTTGGTGTCCCATCTCTCTTGTGACCCATCAGTCTGCCCCTTTTGTTTGTCCTTGCTTGCATAATAGTAACGTAACGTAACGTAATTAACAGAGAATCCTAGACATTCATTTCTTCTTTTAATTATCCTTTTCCTCTGATCAGCATTTTATTATATTTCCCTTTGTTTTATATATTCTGTACCTCAGGTGGCTAACTTCGGAATCCGTGATAGGGAAGAGCTGGGAGGCTTGCCGGGGTACTTACTAATAAGCACTGTTAATCCCATAGACAGTCCACACACACACACACATCCATACCCCTACATATATTTCCCCATGTTTGTGCTTAGGACCCGATAACAACTTTGACGGTTCTGCCCCAGCAATTGTTTGTTCCCTGTTTAGGGTTTCGAACTGAGGCAACGGAGTGTTTCATATTAATTAGGAATCCAGCTTCAGTCTGGACCACCCCCATAGTTAAGTGAGTGTGGGAGGTGGTCTCTAAGAGTTCATTGTTTTGGGCGGTAACTCACTGCCCAGGTTGAAGCAGGATATACTGGTGTGATATTAGAGGTGGTCAGGGCAACTTGTTTCCACTAATATCACCCCGAGGTTAGTAGTCATAATAGGACACTGCCTTGTATTGTTAGACCATTATTATATGCAATATTATTATGTGCAACTCTCTTGGGTTGAGAGTGGATTACCGTTGGCTGGTTTGCGCATGGTTTAGTACAGTCGAGGGCGCGCATAACCTGTTATGCTCGAAGTACACCTGCACTCTTTTTTCCGTTGATGTCTGCTGGTAGCCTATGCATTTACCTATTTTGATTATCCAACCCAGCATTGCTAATCCCGGTGTTGGTTTCGAGTTCTCGTAGCTAGTAAGTTACATGATTATTTCTGTTCTACTTATTATTCAGAATAGGAGCAGGGCAGTGTGCACCTTAACCCCTCTTTGGCGGCACCCGGCTATAGTCGGACAAGAGAACCCCAACCTAAATAGCGGGGCCCGGCTATAGTCGCATGCAATTTTGAGCACGTAATGTGCTCTGAGAGAGAGCCGAGCGGTGGGAGGAGCATAGGTTCCCTCTGACCGGTCGGCACGGCTCCCGCGCGACAACTGAGGCCCCCTTCACACTCATCCTTACTCACTACCTCACTACACAGGGAATTATGTAAGGAAATTACCATATTTTAGGGATTTTGCCTTCGTCTTGCACGATCGTTGCAAGAGAACGCGTGGTCGTAGAAGGATGGTTCTGGTGTCATTGGAAGGTCAATTATCGCCCTTTCAGGGACACATAATTGCATTACGCTCTGGCTCTTGTTTATGCATGAAAAAGAGCACGGAAATAAGCTCGTTTAGGGTAAAACCCCCCCGCTTGGCAGGTAGTAGAAGTTACCGCCTAGGCCGCTCGTAAGGTGTTAAGCCCTGAGAAGAGCCTGGAAGCATTCATAGTGCTCTTACCTGTTGCGTCGTGGTGTTGTTTGGTAGGGAGACAAGGTGCATTTCTATTAGTAATTATTTTTGTATACCTTCTCTAAGCAACTGAGGTCCAGATTCGTAACAATATATATATATATATATATATATATAAATTATACAGTATATATACCTGTATATACATATATATATATATATATATATATATATATATATATATCGTATATATATATATATATATATATATATATTATATTTATATATATACTGTATATAATTATATATATATATACCGTATATATATATATATATATATATAATTTATATATATATATACTGTATATAGGCTACACCCTGTTCGGAAATTCCAACGTAAAAAAAAATGCAGCATTATCACTGAAACAAAATGAAAATCTTGTACTAAATAATGTTTTTCCATATCTTTTACCAATAACGAGTTAGAGAGCATTTAATTATGATAATGAATGTAGGCCTGACCGAGGACAGAGACTTGTCCACACGTCCGAACACTGTTCCACACCATTCCTCAGGTTGGACTGAACACCTGATTCGGAAAATGATTTATGAAGCACTTAAAAAAACTGAGTATTCTATCTTTTCATAGTAGCGAAATGAGGTGTACGTAAGTACAAAAATGCTACATAACAATTATTGGAAATGTTTATTATTTTACCAACGTAAATATGCTCGCCATATCATTTCAAACTTACTAAAAATAACTGGTGGTAAATAAAATGTTATTAACATATTAAATCCATGTCTCTTTATATCTAGCAAGTCCTGTAATACTAACCTAGCAAGTCTTGTAACTTGTTTTCAATGCAATTTAGTTTTTTTTTTCATTTAAAAATATTGTTTACAATATTTTTATCTACCTACTCTCTTATTTTGTCGGTGGAATTTCCGAACACCCTGTATATATATATATATATATATATATATATATATATATATATATATATATATATATATATATATATATATATACCGGTATATATATATATCACAAACACAAGTGTTTTTTATTTATTGAACAAATTAAATACCTTGTGGTTGAATATATGTTTTCCAAGATGGACTTCACTTCTCAGAAATACAAATTGGAAAGGGTTGATTGACGTTTGTACACGCCATGGATGAATTGCTAAAAATATATGTCAACCTGAGTACCCGTAGTTTGTTAGAGCAATGTATACCAAAAGCTCTTTACCTATTACCTATTCCTCATGTCCTCATGTGATATCTTTCTGATGGTCTGAGTTTGCTTAAGTATGTGTATATGTATTTTTTAACTATTACTAATACCGTACCTCATATAGTGGTTGATTCATATAATTGAAAATCACTTTGCTGGGCTTGTTATTTATTTTAAGTCTCTTGCATAGCCTTCTCTATTTATTGTTTCCATCAATTATTGCACTAAAGCGGGTATCACACGAGCACTAATCTGGCCAACCAACTGCAATCTGGACAATCTGTAGCCGAGATTGTGTTGCTCTGACGTCAATCAGAGCAACCAACTGTCGTAATTCATAACCAACTTCATAATTGCTGAGGGGCACAGGGCCATGGGTGGGGCTTTGGTTTCCCGGGCGTTTCCGCGCCTTCCTCAGCTCCCTGCCTTAGAGTGGCTTCGGTCACCCGGGCTTTGTTAGTGGTAAGCAGGGAGGGTTTTGTGGGGGCCCTCTATGGCCTTGGCCTTGCTCGGGACCTTGGGGCTGTTCGGCCAGGCAGCCTGGGGAACAACAACAACAACAACAACCAACTGTCGTCGGTCGTGAGCGAAAACCGTTGGCCAAGTCGCCAACCTGTAGTCAAATAAATCGGTTAGCATTGCTATTTACCGATATATTATGCTATGCTAAGCAATTCAGTCTTCACTTTAACGAAATAATGCCTAGTCTGTCGAAGTACACAGCGTAAATAAATATATCTAGTACGAACGTTCGGGAAAATATGATTAAACTCGTCACATCACGAAAGACGGCAAACATTGTCACAACTGTCAGGGTATATTGTCTTATTTAAAATTATAAATGCCTTATTATTTATTTGTGACCTTTGAGACATGTTATGGTGATATATAGTGATATTATATCCGCAGCAGATGTCGTTAATTGACTTCCTATACAGTATTTTCATACATAATGCACTGCTTGTTATTAGGCTATAGCCTACTACATGCAGCCTCTCTAGGCTTCACTCGCTGCTGCATTTCTTTTACACAATACCAGCAGATAAATTTAAATGTATCGTAATTATGACAGTGTTATACTAGTTCATTCATGTTTATACATACATTCGTTTGATTTAAATAGGGTACATTGTAATAGTAATTGTATAATGTACGTTACAGGATAGATTGCCATAATTTGGGATAGGTTTCTCTAGGTTAGTTTGTATTTAACCCACTGAGCCCCAGCTAGTTATTAATAAATGTACCACCAGGGACCAGCCGGTTTTGAAAACAGTTTTTTTTTCCAGAAACAATAGCGAATGGGTTAGGAATGAAGGAAAAACCACAGAAAAACGATCAAAAAGGTCAAAAATTGGTCCTACGGAGCCCCCGAAAACGGATTTTACAAGAGTAAAAAATTGAAGGCAATAACACCCAAAATTCCGGTTTTTGCACGCTCACGCGCAAGCAGTTAGACTTTGAGAATGTTCAACCATTGGCGTGGTTGCGTGGGATACTTACACAGTTCCCATACAAATCTGAGCCCTCTAGGTGCCATAGGACCGAAGTAATTGGGACCGGAGTAACACTGACGCAACTGTTGCGTCGCTGGGGTTTAGCGTTACATACATTGCTGACACAAACGCTGCGTCGCTGGGGCTCAGTGGGTTAATGTAATAGAAATTAAGAAACTAAAACCCACATAGATATTATATAATTATAGCATTGGGTACAAATTAGTCTTGATAAGATGAATATGCATAGCGGTATTCTATTAAAATGTACAATCAGTAGTCTACCAAACATTTCATCGCCGAATGTACACTGTAACCATCATCTTATGTAGTCCATGTATGCATTTGTTATGTAGACAGAACCGAGTAATTGTTAGGCTATGTCTTATATATGTTTACAATATACCATATATTACATAATAATTACAAGGTATTGATATTCTATAAGCATTCCCTATGTAATAGTCAGGTTCGCCGTGTACCTGAAATGTGGTCCCGTGGGAATTGCGTGCCAAAAGCGATATTATTGTTTAAATGGCATCTATAGGGTCTTAGTAGACAGAAAAACTTGGGTGGCAATTTTACTTTTGGGAATTTGGGATTTTGTGGGGGCTTAAAGGGGGGTACCGTCATTTCGCAGTTTATCACCCGAAATGAAAGCGCTAATATTGTTATAACTATTTTTATCTCTTAAAATATTAATAGGAAAATTATGAAATAAATCAGGTGTCTTCCTCATATCATCATTCATTTATTTACCAAATATTTAGTTCATATCTGGAATTGATAATTGTTTATTTATTTCCAGATATGCACTTATGAAGAAGTTCACCCGTTTCGAAGCGAGGCCTGTTGAGATTCAACTATAACGGACGTGACAATGAACTCATTCACCTGCACCATTTGCGATAAAGGCAAGCGGAAGGGCTACACCTTTGTACAGAATGTTACATCAGATTCTATTAGTAACATAAAGAACTTTGCCGAGAAGCGAGCACAGTATGGAGAAACGCAGTATGCACCTCTGGCTGAAAATCTGTCCAAGTTGTCTGCATCTGATACGGAAAACATCCATTACCACAAAGAATGTTACAAACTCGTAGTGCACAAAGGCATGCTGGAGAGAGCCAAAAAGAGTTTTGTGAAACATCATCTGGTGAATCACAAATGCGACCAGCTAAACTCGGACGTCCATCCTTGGCACATGATGAGGATTCTGTCAGACGTGTTCGCAGGTGTCGCACAATGGAGCCAAAGACCAAGTCCTGTGCGTTTCTCTGTGACAATCCGACAGATGGAGAGTTGCATCTTGTCCTGACAGATACGATGGGGACCCGGTTTCTGGACATAAAAGCGAACACACGTGACGACAAAGTCCGAGCAAACCTGTCACTGTTGCAGGAAGTTGGTGATGCCGCTGCATATGAAATGTGGTATCACAGAGATTGCTTACGAAATGTTGAACACCAATGCTATTCCTTCAGATTTGATTGTATTGGGGTCGATGATAATATCACCAAGCATATGTGTGCCATTGAAATTGTAAATGCAGTCAAATGTTCGCTCTCGTCTGGTGCTGTTCTAAGTATGAATGATGTTAATGATGAGTATCTGTCAACTTTGACTGAACATGATGTTAGTGTGGATAGCTCCGACTTCAAACGCCACCTAAAAAGTTTGATAACAGAAAATATCAGTACTGCTGAATTTGTCAGGCCCCATCACTCAATGAAAGTGACCATATCATCAGTAGTAAAACCCTTTCAGTTGCTGTTGATAAAGTAGCACCCCAAGATTCAGAGGAAACACTTAGCGACATTGTTGGAGTTGCTAAGTTGCTTCGTGATGAGTTGTTGAATTGCAAAGATAAGTGGCACTTCACTGGTATCATGTCGTTTGAAAATCTACCAATGGTAGCTTTCTTTCTGAAGCAGCTACTCTTTGGCACAAATGCACACTCTGTTTCTGGTAAGCGGGATGGAGCCGTAAAGAACACCGTCAGCATTGTATCACAAGTACTTGTGCAAAATGTGAAGAGCGCCAAGCAAGTTCCTGCTCCCAGAGGGCAATGGATGGAAACTAAATGACGACAAAAACCTTATACCAGTACAATGTCTCAAAAAGCCAGCACCACGTGCAGTACTTGAACTAGTTAGGTGTGGATGCAAAGGTGCGTGCAAGGAGAAAGTGAACTGTTCATGCCATAAAAATCGCCTGCCATGCACATAATTATGCAAATGCACCGACTGTGGTAACGTGAAAGACTACAGTATTTGTGACGAAGATGACATGTAGCCAATCAGTTAGCCAATGTATTAAGAGCACCAA
Source organism: Paralithodes platypus (assembly GCA_032716605.1). Taxonomy (NCBI): domain Eukaryota; kingdom Metazoa; phylum Arthropoda; class Malacostraca; order Decapoda; family Lithodidae; genus Paralithodes; species Paralithodes platypus. Next base: position 65,470,559 of record CM064487.1, on the reverse strand, counting down.
ATGACCCCATAAGATTCATTTAAGATTTTACATTAATTTAGTCTACTGTTAATATTCATCTAGATGTTGAGTGGAGTAATTACTGGTGGTAAAGGGTGGTATGAATGTGTGATGATTAAAGAAAAGTATATTTTTATTTCCTTTATTTGTATCAGTGCTATGAAGTCATGTCATGAATATTACATGTTTTATCATACATTTGTCGTTTTTTTCTTATATATATAAACATACACAATCATATCGTGTAAATATCACAGTATATGCCTAAATAATAGTCAGGTTCACCGTGTCATGCCGTGGGAATTGCGTGCCAAAAGCGATATAATTGTTTAAATGCCATCTATAGGGTGTTAACCCTTATTTAGCGGCTCACCACATAAGTCGAGTTAAATAAAGCTGGACTATGTGGCGGCGCTCGACATAACTCGAGTGGCAATTTCAGCACGTAATGTTGCTGAGAGAGAGAGACAAGTGGTGGCAGGAGAGTACCGAGCGTTTGACTGCTCCAGACCACCGCGGCGAACATACTGACACGAATCCCAGCTCCCTCCTCCCTCTCTCACTCGCTATATAAGGAATTGTATCGGGAAAGTGGCTAATTACATGCTTTTTGCACTCGCATTGCACGGTTATTGCAAGAAAACTAGCCATCATAAAAGGATCGTTATGGTGTCATTCGAAAGCTCTGTTTATGCCCTTTCAGGGATAGGTACTTGTTTTACGTTCTGGGTCTTATTTAGGCATGAAAATGATCACGTAAACAGCCCTATTTTGGCTAAAAACACCCCGCTGGGCGGTACATATAAATAAACCGCATAGGCCGCTCGTAAGGTGTTAATAAACAAATTCCCAAAAGTAAAATTGCCACCCAAGTTTTTCTGTTTATTAACACCCTATAGATGGCATTTAACACCTTACGAGCGGCCTATGCGGTTTATTTATATGTACCGCCCAGCGGGGTGTTTTTAGCCAAAATAGGGCTGTTTACGTGATCATGTTCATGCCTAAATAAGACCCAGAACGTAAAACAAGTACCTATCCCTGAAAGGGCATAAACAGAGCTTTCGAATGACACCATAACGATCCTTTTATGATGGCTAGTTTTCTTGCAATAACCGTGCAACGCGAGTGCAAAAAGCATGTAATTAGCCACTTTCCCGATACAATTCCTTATATAGCGAGTGAGAGAGGGAGGAGGGAGCTGGGATTCGTGTCAGTATGTTCGCCGCGGTGGTCTGGAGCAGTCATACGCTCGCTACTCTCCTGCCACCACTTGTCTCTCTCTCAGCAACATTACGTGCTGAAATTGCCACTCGAGTTATGTCGAGCGCCGCCACATAGTCCAGCTTTATTTAACTCGACTTATGTGGTGAGCCGCTAATTAAGGGTTAAACAATAAAATCGCTTTTGGCACGCAATTCCCACGGCATGACACGGTGAACCTGACTATAAGGAGTGACTTATATCACATTATTATTATTCCCTGCCTTTGAGTTATCAGCATGTGTGTGTTCATGTAGTCCCTCTGGTAGACCTATTAACCATAATACGCTCTTGATCGATCAGTAGTAAAGAATTATTACAAAATAATATAGTTAGGCAGGATTTTTGCGCAATCAGTTAAACTCCATGAGTAGGCTATGCGAGCCTCTCACAAAAAAAAAAAAACATGTCAACGTCGCCGAGAACTCTGTTTTGTAATGCATAGTTATCAATGTATTCTGATTGGTAAATAGTTTTAGGTGGTCATTCTAATAAACTAGTTTACTCATCGATGGTCTTGACTATTGAATTATGTAGGCTACACACCTTATAAAATGCAGTACATAGGCTAAGGAACCGTAGATGCGCAATCCTTCAATTTTTCAAACTCTGAATACTAACCTCCCGTAAGCGATATTTAACATTTAAATTTTACATTTCCTCTATAATTTCATTTATTAGATATGATTATGTATAGTTATTACAATTACATACAAAAAGTATTGCATGTTTTAAGCAGGTTTTGAAGCTAGGAGAACTCTGTGTCGTCTGTAGTTGGTTGGTGATAGTATGATGCCGTGTGCTAATTATTACCAACGTCGATCGTCCCGATACAAGTTGGTTGGTCGGATTAGTGCTCGTGTGATACCCGCCAAATCCTTAACTGAACTGTCATCAGTAGATTGGAGAAAGCTTAGATATTGTCCATTAATTATATGTCCCTCTTGTCCAATTCTAAATGTATTACTACGTCTTCCAAACACGGACCGAACCACTATGTTATCATTGTGTAAGGCGATCATACTGTCTTTATGATTGGCATTTTTTGTGATGTTTTATTTTCGCTGTCTCATTACCATTTGTATGCATTTCAGTACTTGCATGTATGTTGATATTACTGTGTATTTCCAAATTATATCATGACAGCTAAGATAAATGCCTTCTTGTGATCTGTGAACGCCATTCACAGAGGCGTATTAGTATCTTGCATTTTACTTGTTGACGAACATCACGTTGTCGGAATAGGGAGGGGATGGGAAGGGGGGGGGGGGGGGGAATTGAGAGGGAGACATCGTATCTTACCCCTGGTCGAACCTTTGTCTCGTCGTTCTAGAAATAATATTCTTACTCAGCCACACACACCAAATCCCATCCAACACACGAGATATAGGCTATATAATACATACAACGTTCTGTAGCGTGATTAAGATACCACTATTATGGAACCTATAATTATAATTCTGCTATAGATAATTTTGATTAAACTAGATGGAATCGGAGTATCAACATTCTATAATGCAGTAAACATACAGTATATAATCGGGAATGTAAATATTGTTAGTCTCTCATAACATATATCCAGTTGATGCCTATAGTGTTTTTCTTCAAATAATGTATAGTTTAATGTTCTTTTGTTTTTGTTTTTTTATTAGATGTTTGGAGACTTACAACTACTACAGTACTGCTTGTCTTATTACAGTAAATTAGTATAGTATTTATGATACTACCCTACAATTAGTGGATTGGTATTTCAACAGGGAAACTATTACTACACAACAATACGTATTCCAAGGTTTACAAGGTTTATTAGCATATACTATAATACTCACCCCAAACCAGCTTCCACAAGCAGATCCATACCCATATCTCTCGCCGTTCCACCCACTCACTCATATGCCCCTTTCCCACTGATGCGATTTCATACGATTTTCGTCGCCGCCGAGGACGTAGTCTTGTCAATTCGCAACGAATTTGTGCGACGTCAACGATTTTGACCGTTAAAAACCGTTGACAAGTTTACACTCGGCGACGATGTCGCCGAAGGGTAAGACGAATCGGCGACATTATGTGACGTATTGAGCGATGGTTCGCCGATGACCTTGGCGAGAACTGTCACATTTGAATAAAATAATGCGAAGGATGAACGAATCCTTGGCGTATGTTCTGCGACGTCTTCCGCGAATTAAGCGATGGTTCGGCGAATACCTCGGCGAGATTATCCAAAAACTTTTCCATATATTTCATGGCACAAACATAAGAACATAAGAAACGGGAGTCTGCAGAAAGCCGATCGGCCCATACAAGGCAGATCCCTGTCACACCCAACCCCAATTACAAGGCCTAATTATAGACCCAACTCACTATTGCCTTGAGGACTGACCTCACCAAAACTCGACGCCTAAATGACACGAAAGTCTTAATATTGACAACGAAATTGGGTGAAATGTCTTAAAATCGCCAAACTAATGGGCCGAACGTCATAAAATATGAAAACTAATGGGGTTAACCATGAGGAAGAAAGGGGACCAGAAAAACGGCCCATATCCCCTTAATTAAAATGTAAAACTTGCAAACTAAACAAATCAAAATTGGGACAAGGACAATATAAAGTCAAATTAAATTATCAAAATCGCTATGTGGAAACAACGTTTACTAAAATGAAAATTATTAAATAAAAGAACACAATCCACCACATAGGGTGTACATTACTACATGAGCAAGTTAATCTGTTTCCCAAGCAAACTAATCGCACATATAACAACGCACTATCGTCACGTTAAAGGAAGCAGTCAAGTTTGGGAAGTCCGGGACGTTCTGGCAAATTTTACTAAACTCTGCATGAATAAAGAAACTACATGTTAAATGTCAAAATATTATTTAAAATCAAATTTGCAACATGACAAGACATTAACAATAGTACAAAATACAAATATTGATAAGATATCTATACTATTACAAAATAATATATAAAATACAGTACAGCACTCACTAACGATAGTGCTATCGGGTAGGTACCTGTAAGCATAGCATGCCTCAAGTGACCCCTATCAATAACTACCCTACAAATAACCTACATTTATAGCACAAATAAACTAAGGAAATCGCAAAAGTAAGCAATTGATACTATCGACAATGAATACATATAATATAAAGACAAATAATTGCAAAATATGAAGTAACAACAGATTTAAACAAAGATTACTCTTTTAACAAGAACAATAAATTTAAAAAATCATCAATATTAATATTAATAATAATAATAATAATAATAGAAAAAGAAAAAGATAAACAATATATACAGACAAAAAGTAAGCAGAGGTTATACAAGAAACTTCAAGTTAAAAATGCTTGATTAAAATTATTGATGTCAAATTTTAGAATACAGTCACAATAATTGACCCTAAAAAGATTAAATTTATGGAACAATTTACTTGCCTCAAAACCTCTGTCCACTAAGAGTCTGTATAGTAACCTAGCTCTAGCCCAAAAGTCATCTACTTTAGTGCAGATTTTACAAAATCTTATTAATTGGGAATAAAAACAATTATAAGTTATTTTACTATCAATATTACTACTAGGGAAAGGAAAGTTTATTACGTTAAAATTAAAATCATCAACTTTGTGATATACTTTAAGTATGCACTGTTCATTAACAATCTCTATATTTATATCAAGAACATTTTCAACTTTATAATTTACGTTACATTGTGTGAGGGGAATAGAATTAGGGTAAATAAGTTTAGCAACTTGATTAAAATTTAACAAATTGCAAACAAGAATATCATCAATATATCTACTATTATTACTTAACAGTTTAGCAAGTGCTAATTTTTCTCGAATTTTATTTGTCTTGCTACTGTCAACTAAGTCTTTTATATATTTTAATTCTAAAGCAAGCAAGAATAAGTCTGCAATTAAAGGGCTAGCATTTCCACCCATAGGAATTCCTAATATTTGTTTGAAAATGTACGGCCCGAATCTAACATAAGTATTGAAAAGGAGGAATTTAAGGGCATCTTTAAGTTTAGTTCTATCAAAATATACAGAACTAGTGGGAGTAGAGCTAAGTGATGCATTATTAAAATATGTATAAACATTTATGAAATAATTACCATTCCTAACGAACCTGTCAAAGTGCAAATCTATAATAAAGCAAAGCTCTGAATATACTAAATCTAAAGGCAAATTGGTATACAAAGTTGAAAAGTCGAAGCTATGTACCGAGGTAACTTTCGGCATGGTATTTATTTTATCAATAACTTCTAACGAATTGTCAACACTCCAATAATAGTTAATGCCAGTTCTTTTCATGATGGTATTACAATATCTTTTATGAGTACTTTTAATGTATTTTAAGCAATTTACGATTTGTTCTGATAGAGTTTTAGTGGTAGCAAATTTTGCTCCGGCAATAAAGCGATATTTATAAGGTCTTTTATGAAATTTAGGTAACATGTATAATTTTGCAATGCACTTGTTCTTATCAGAAAGTTTAATATCAAATATTATATTTTTCTTGGTATGTTCATCGATTAAGTTATCAATATTCAGATTATTTTGAATTTCATAAACAGAATTACCGCAAATATTTTTACGTAATATGTTACCCTTAATACCTAATTCTTTTTTCATATTTTCAAGATAAAATTTCTTACATGTGAAGCTATAATTATTGCTGGCTTTATCTACTGTAGTGATTACAAAATGTTTATGTAAATTTATTAAATCAGCTTTAAGCTTATTATAATTATAGTCTATAAAATCTGAAAGATTAAATTCATTTTTAAGCGAGAAAATTTTATTTCTAATTAACTTAATTAATAATTTAGACCATGCTTCTAGTTCTCTTGCATTGCAGCACGCATTTTTTAACAATTTATCTTTTAATTTATTGACTGAAAAAACAATATCTTTTAAAATTATGTCCCATGTTACTTTATTACTCCCTATTCTAAATTTAAACCCTTTACGACATAGCTCCGCTAATTTGTCGTTTGCAAAATGTTTAACTAGTTCTACATCACCTGTTAATATGGGACATATCGGACTATAAATGAACTTTGCTAGTGCATCACGTCTGCTAGCTGGCATATCCATGACTCTTTCACACACGCATTTATTATTATTGAAAATATCATTATCTGAAAGATTTCCTAAAACTTTATTATAATTACAATAATAGACCCAACAGGTCGTTCATATGAATACACTATTAATGGTTTGAAATCTTTACAACCATCTGGTAACATGGACTTAACTTTCTTTGAATTAATAAGACTGTTAACATTAATTTTGTCTAAAATTTTAGAGGAATAATTTAAAGTGGACATGACTTTATCTTTAATACGGTTATCTTTGGATTTCTTAGAATTAGCTCTAATATATCCCATAAAAGCAAAGACTATATTCTTAAATTTATTTGTGAAATTATGTTTATTATTTAGAATATTTTCTATAAAAGGAGCAAAACTTTTCTTTTGTAGGCCTTTCAATGAATCTTTTAATTTTTTAATTCCGAAATTTCGATATAATGAATATACATTATTAACAATAATTTTAATATCAGACCTGTTTTTCTTTTTATTAAATGTATTTAGTCTTCTATTACCGTGTCTACCAGGTCTTCTGTTTAAAACAGGGAAGTTAAAATATGGGTTATTAAAATCGTTTTTTAATATATTTTTATACAAAATGTTGCCTACATTTTTTATTTGATTGTTAAGTCCAAATGGATAGATGGTCATTAATTTTCCAATCCAATAATTTTCTCTATCTAAAACATTTTGATTACTTTGAACAATTTCTATAATTTTGTATTTACAATCAAATTTAGTACAATCTGTGAATGCTTATATAGAAGAATCTTGGAGTCGATGCCGTTCTTAATTCCTGATCTATGCCCGTAGGTTCTTTCTCTTAAACATTGCTCCGTCTTTCCAACATATTGTATACTACATTTCTCACAATGTACAATTGTACAATTTCTCACAATTTCTCCAATCTCGGAGATTGGCAATGTCCGGCTTCGCCGGAGACATTTTTCTATCAAAAAATGTACAAATTTAGCTTGCTCTCAAAACAAAAATATATATATGTTGGCTCGCTACCGCTCACCAGGAAAATATTGAAACCTGGATGGGGGTAAACGTCTTAAAACAGTAGGCTGAACGGGGCCGAACGGATACAAGGCAAAGAGAGAGGGAGAGAAAGAGAAACAAAAAAAAACCGAGGAGAGAGGGAGACAAAGAGAAAACAAAAACAGCGAGGTGGGCTCAATGTTTGCGTTACATAGAAACATTTCTCCGGTGAAGCCGGATTTCTCCATATAATGCTGGTTCGCTATTGCTTGCCAGGAAGATATCGATACTTGGATGGGGATAAACGTCTTAAAACAGTTGGCTGAATGGGGCTGAATGGATACAAACCAGAGAAAGAGAGAAAAGGAGAGAAAAATAAAAAAAAACAGGTGAACCCCCCAAGAGAGGTACATAGAAAAAAGGGTTGACAGGTTCACTATAGGCCTAATCTTTTTTTTTTACCCACCTCGCCGAAGGTGCTCTTTGGCATCGTCAATGTTCTCAGAACATCTGAGAGCATCGGCGAGCAGAACATCTGAGACCATTGGCGAGCCGCCGTGCAGCGTTGCAATTTTTTTTTGTGCGAAACCCTCCGCGATGTCTCGCCGATGTCGCCGATGATCTCAGAGGGCCTCGCAGATCCCTCTGCGATGTTCGACGATGCTTGCGATGGCTACGAACCCTCATGAGTCCTCGTCCAAAATTTTGAACAGTCCGAACATTTGCGATGACCCGCGAGGGCCCTTGCGAGGCCTTGCGAGTCAAACGATTATCATGCGAGGGTTTAAGATTTTGTTTCGACATGTCACAAATGTGCCAATTTATTGGTGTCGGTGATGAAAATTGTGAGAAGTCGCATCAGTGGGAAAGGGGCAATAGACAACACGCAGCTGCAGGCACGACATCCCGAAATTCATCCTTCTGAATCCTCCCTTCCTCGCGAGGACAGAGTCCACCTGGCCAGACTGAGATGCGGACACCATCCAGCCCTTCTGAGCTATCAGAAGGAGACTGGATGACTCCGTCGTCGACTCCTGCCCAGGTTGTAACACAGCACCCCATACTATTAAACACATCATAGAAGACTGCATTTCACACAACCACTTACGCCAACAACACAATCTACACTCCTTGAGAGCTCTGTGGGTAAGCCCGACCATGGCCATGGCCTTCCTTAGGGATTGGGGCTGTTCGGCCAGGCAGCTTAGGGAACAAAAACAACATACTCTATACAAAAGAAAGGCTCACAAATACCATGAATTAAGGTTGAGAATGAAAGTAAGAGTTAAACTTGTGGTAACTTATTTACAAAGTGGATGCTGAAGGCTATACATTAGATAAGATGCTGAAGACTGAACATATATCTTATGGTAGATAGTTATATGTGAGCAGTATATCTCAGAAGTGTGGTTAATATAATATACTAATAATTGGCGTGACTTGTAACGCGTGAAAAGGAACACCTTCAGATGGTTCGGCCATGTGGAACATATGGGAAGCAAGAGAATGACTAAGACAGTGTAAGAGAGTGAGGTGGAAGGAGAGAAAGGGAGACGCAGACCGCGAGTGAGGTGGAAGGATGGAGTTGAGAAGTATGTGTGTGAAAGCATTGTTGGATGGAGGAGGGGCGTCGGCTGACAGGGGACAGAGGTGCATGAGGGAAATTCATTCGTGGACTCCTCTTCGGGGATAATGGCATCTGACAATATATAGATAAATAAATAGACTCGTATAAATACGATAAACATATTAAATACAACCTTGGTACAAACCGAATGCATGGAAAATATACATACTATTCCTAACTAACAATTATGCATAAAATAAGCAAGTGTACAGCTGGCTAAGCTTATCTTAACTTAACTTAACGGAGAGACGTTGACCAGACTGAGGTTGGAGAGCAACTGATGGCAATTGACTTGATGACCTGTGGGTCATTATGGTCTGCAGATGCGATAATAGATTAGGTATCATACCTGGCCGGGGGTCAGTTCAAATGTCCATATCTTGTGTATTCTGTGTTGTTGGTGGTAGAATTGGTGGAGGCGACAGAGGTGGTGGAGTCGGTATCGAAGATGGAGTCGAAGGTGGTGGAGATGGTGCTGGAGGTGGATTATAGAACTCGATTATGTTCCACTGAGGTTCAGGTTCTTTAGGTTTTGGTCGTGGATTTTGTGATTCTTCTGGTTTTTGCCTGTTATAGCCCTTTTCACATGGCAATTTCTGATTTTGTTGTATTTGCTATGATAGTTTACCAACACTTGGTAACAATTTGGCACCTTAGTAATCATGAATGGACTTACAAATCGAGGTGCCTTGATGGTGTAATGGTTTGAGTGTCTAAAATATGTATGTGGTAGCCCAGGTTCGAATCCTGGTGGATCCCATGCTTGCTTTCATTAATTTCTTTGGGAGGTGTTTTGTGTTGAAGTGAAATTAATAACAATAAAATATCTTGAGTGTTAGATACGGAGTATGTATTTTGTTGGGTAATGGCATATTGTTGTAGGTCTTGATTTTGTTGTAGGTGCCAGAGTCTTCTTGATGTGAAACAGTTCTACTGTATATTCTGCTCAGTTAATGAATTGGTGGGTGTTGCTAGGTACCGGAATGGCAGAAGTAGTGACATGACTCCATAATATTGTTTGGTGATACTTCGTTTCATTTAGGGGTTGAGTTTATGCCCCACTGGATCATTTTCAAATGTGATGGCCAATCCCTGTTGGCGTGTTCATTAAGTTTTGTTCAAATTTGGTCCTCTATGGTCTTATGACTTCTCTCGCATGCAGCGTTTCCTTTGGGGCCAATATAACGATGACTGGACAGCTTGTACCTCATGAGTTTGGACAGTTCATTCCATTCCTTGCCTGTGAATTCAGGGGCATTGTTGGAGTGAATTAATTAGGGAAGTCCAAAGTAGGGTAATACCTCTTTCAACAGGGCGTATGTGACGATGGAAACCCTTTGTTCTTTTACTGCCATGGCCACCACAAACTTTGAGTAGGTATCGATGAATGTTACGATGAATTTGTAGCCATTATATGTTTTGAGTGGAGCCACGGTGTCGATGAATAAGAGCTCCCAAGGTCGGCTGGCGATGATGGAACATGAAAGGTTGGCTGAGCAAGTCATGTCTTTCCCCAGGGAGCAAGATAGGCATAATTTTTGGATGTATCCCATCCGGTCCCGGGGACTTACTTCTATTCATCTGTTTTATAGCACTCCTTATTTTAGCCTGGGAGAACTCTATCAGTTCCAGTGCTGGTGCTTGTTTGATGGGAATACTGGGCACCTCTTCATCCGGCTCCACTGTAAATACCTCCCCAAAGTATCTCCCTAGCACCTCTGCCTTCTCTTTGTCAGTTTCTGCTCTAGTTATGTCATCCGAGTCTCCTAACAGTTCTGGGATACCCACTCTTCTTGTCAACGTTTCTGGAATATACTTCCAGAATATTTTGAGATTCTCTTTCACATTTCTTGCAATCTCTCTTTCCCTCTCATTCACCCCCTTCCTAGCCTCCCACCTTATATTATTGTTTATTTGTCTGCATTCCAAATCCACTTCTTGAAGTGCCACAAGCGCCGCCGGTTGGGAGGATCGGGTGGCCATACCGGAGAGATAGTACAGGTGACAAATATTAGTTTATGGTCGGAGAAGCCCAAAGGAGAGAAAAGATTTATAGTATAAGCTAAAGGGTTAGAGGTTAGAAATAAGTAAAAAATGTTGGGCCGATCTCCGAAGTGATCCGGGATACAGGTGGGTTGCTGGACTAACTACTTCAGGTCGTTTAGGATAGAAAAGATGAAGACTTGTTCACCAAGTTGGTCAGTGGAAACAGAGGAGAGCCATTAGCGGTGGTGAACGTTGAAATCATCTAAGATGGAGATTTCTGCGAAAGGAGAGATGGATAGAATGTGTTCCACTTTATAAGTTAGATAGTCGAAGAATTTTGGATAATCAGTAGAATTAGGGGAGAGATAAACAGCGCAGAAATATCTAGTTTGAGAGTGACAAGAATGCTTTAGCTAGAGAGTTGGGAATTCAGAAGAATCTAAGTTGGGAACACGAGAGAAAGTAAGATTGTTGTGTACATAGACGCAACATCCACCTTTGGCTTGAAACTGAGGATAGAGATAGTAGGAGGATACAGGGAAGGGTTCGCTGTCAGTAGACCCAGACAACTGCGTTTCGGTGAGAAAAAGAAGATCATGGTTGGCTGAGGAGAGGTGGTGTTCCACAGAGTAGAAATTAGAGGATGTTGGCAAAGTTAATAGTGAGAGTAGAAGGAAGTGGTCCAGAGCATTTTGACGAGTCTTTTCCAGGGGTCATGTAAATGGGACATTTCTGTCCCCCCCCCCTACCCCCCGGGACTCCGAGGCGTATTGAGAATTCGCCATCATGATTTTTTTTTTTTTTAAAGATTAGTGTAGTATGTACAGTAAGGTGTTTGTAGTATAATGTATTGATAGGGGGAGAAGGTGTCTTGGAGGGCAGGCTGGGGTTGCCCTCAATATTGATGAGGCACAGAAACGATCAGCTAGGGAAGCCAGATGGTGAAAAATGGAGTTTCAGCTGTCCTTATCAACCACCCTGTTCGGCTGGTGCCTACAGCCACCTCCTAACAATTCTAGAGGTGAGATTCCCAGTCCCAACCTTCAGGGGCTATCTGCGCCACAAAGTGATGGGCGGTGGGGTCGCCACATCCCTACGCCAAGAAAAGAAGATGTCATCATGTGTGCCTGTATACCTCCAATGATTAAGGCAGGTCCTGCCAGGTTCTTACTCTTTTCCATCAACTTAAATGGTCCATTTTTATGGGTTTGAGCATGTAGGGTCTTCACAATGGAGGTGACCCCTTTAACAAAGCGTCTGTAGTATGATGCAAGACCTAGAAAAGTTCAAACCCCTTTTACTGAGTCTGGGGGTTATATAATTTGAATAGCTGAATGCTTTCTGCTGAAATAACATGTCCCAGTTAAGAGACAGTCTTTTCTGGCAAGGGTAAATTTTGAGGGTTTGAGTTTTAACCCTGCTTCTTGAATTCGGTGCAGAACTTGCCCTAATCATTGGATTACAAAGTACAAAGGAGTACAAAGGAAATCAAGCAACAACATATCTAGTGACCCTTCTAGGTTGCTTGTCCTCCAAAACACTGAGGATCAAGTGTCCAAACAGTGGTTTAGAGTGGGTAAGGGAACATTGGAAAGGGAATTACTGCCCTGGAACTAATGTCCGTAGCAGGATTTGGAAGTTAGTAGAGGACAGATGGGTTAGAAACTGAGGGGGGGATAAAATAAAGTTATTCATTTACAAACGCAGTCAGTTGCGGGTTTGATGCGAGATATTTGTCTAGGCGGAGTTTAAATTAATCAACGGTGATGCAGTCTATAACGTTTCGGGGAAGCCCATTCCACAAGTTGACAACTTGATTGAAGAAGAAATTCTTAGATTCGTGCGAGTTAAAAGATTTACCAATAATTTTGCAACCGTTTCTCCGCGTGTAATTAGATTGGTCGATAGTGAAGTACTTACTGTTCATATTGTCGATGCCTTTGATGATTTTGAACACTTGAATTAAGTCACCTCTTAATCTGTGCTGGGTTAAAGGAAATAGATTTAACCCTTATTTAGCGGCGAGCAACATAAGTCGAGTTAAATAAAGCTGGACTATGTGGCGGCGCTCGACATAGGTCGAGTGGCAATTTCAGCACGTAATGTGGCTGAGAGAGAGAGACAAGTGGTGGCAGGAGACTAGCGAGCGTATGACTGCTCCAGACCACCGCGGCGAACCTACTGACACAAATCTCAGCTCCCTCCTCCCTCTCTCACTCGCTACATACTCAATTATGTACTGAAAGTACCGAATTACCTGCTTTTTGCACTCGCGTTGCACGGTTATTGCAAGAAAACTATCCATCATACAAGGATCGTTATGGTGTCATTCGAAAGCTCTGTTTATGCCCTTTCAGGGATAGGTACTTGTTTTACGTTCTGGGTCTTATTTAGGCATGAAAATGATCACGTAAACAGCCCTATTTTGGCTAAAAACACCCCGCTGTGCGGTACACATAAATAAACCGCATAGGTCGCTCGTAAGGTGTTAATTCTCTAAGACGCTCTTCGTATGGTTTATTCTTTAGGCTAGGTATCATTTTGGTAACTCTACGTTGAACTCGTTCTAGCTTGTTTATATCTTTTTGGTAATAATTTGGAGGTGTACAGGCACACATGATGACATCGTTTAGGTATGCCAAAAAAGTTTCCCAAGTGAGGTCCTTCAGGACTGATTCCATCAAATGGAAGAATGTGTCGTGTGGCGGGCCCGTTACATAATCCGAATGGCAAGACACTAAATTCAAAGTGACATCCACTGCTGGTGCAGAATGCCGTTTTCTGTTTATATATATATATATATATATATTGTGACATCCGGAAAATACCAGAATGTTATGTGACAGACACCAAGCTGTGGTTTGTGCCTATACTGCACCACGTGGAGCTTCCCTGCGGACGTGACAAGAGAGAGAGAGAAAGACAGAGAGAGAGAGCTGCCCAGCGTACCAGACATTCCGGGAGAGAGAGAGAGAGAAAGAGAAGGGGGCCGGGCGGGCGATGACGTAGAGAGACCCCCCCCCCCCCCCCCCCCTTCGATTCTCCCACTACTTCTAGCACCTGGTATTGGAGCACGTGCACCTGTTCTCACTTGTAATTGGCCCACACAACCTGCCTGCTATTTGATTGGTTCCGGCACGTCTATCCCGGCGTAAAGAGCTGCATGGAGAGACAGGCTTGTATAATATTATTGTATAGGGTTATTTTATTTATTTGTAGTGCGTCGCTGGTACCTCTACACGGTAGGATACCTGTGACTGTTAATTAACCAGAGGTATGTCGGAAACATAGCCTCATTTGATTTAAGATTTTGTGATTGGAGAGATATTTTTGGATTGGAGATTTAATTTTGTAATTAGATATCATTTGTGATTGGTTATTGAATATTGGAGATTTGATGTGATATAGTCACTAATTTATCGTTTGACATTATACTAAAGTTAATACTTAAATTATTTTATGTAAAACTATTGTCATTAGTAATTAATCATTGTTTTAAGTCCTATTAAATGATTGTGACATATATATATATATATATATTGTAAAGCAAGCCAACTTTATTCTATGTAGTTAAAGTGAACCAAAACGGATACAAAACGATCCTGAAGTACTAAATGTTAATTTCCTTCATAATCACCTAATGTTTTGTGTGATTGTTAAATACTTTATTTGTTTTATAAATAAAATTCCATTTGATATGTGACTTTATATATTCCCTGATCTATAATATTGATTCATTAAAAGTCTTGCATTAATAAGAAATAATATGAATAACTAATTAGCTAATTAACTAAATTTAGTATATATACAAAAATATTAATAATATTTATACTTTAATGATAATCAGATTAATTACTTTAGTATATTATTAGTTTATAATTGCTTAACCCGGGAACTGCCGGAAGACTCTTAAGAGTTCCCCCGGCGGACTGCGGGAAGAATCTTAAGAGTCAGAGAAACACAAAATCAATTTTAAACATAATTTTTTTTTTTTTTTTTTTTTTTTCTTTTTTTTTTTGCCCTTGGTCCATGCAAAATATCAGTCCTCTACCTCCCCTCCTTCCCCACTTTCCTCCCCTCCTTCAGTTATCACCTATTTTCCCTGTTATTCCCTTATTCTGAGGTATATTTTCGTGCTAACATTAGCGAGTTGCAAGCAGGGCATTGATATCACTGTTAGCAAGCGAGTGCAAGAGAGAGAGAGGTATCGATCGACAGTGTCTCAGTGGCCTTGGGGGAAAGTGGCACAAAACAGGTTGCCTCACCCATACATTATGTAACTCGCGGCCTGTATCGCCGATTTTGACCATCCAAACGCTGTTTTCACTCGTTTTATTGTTGTAACAGGTTAATACCTTTATAATCAACCTATAATAGGCGCATATCGATAAGTATTAATGCTATTTATGGCAAAATGAATATTTTAGTGATGGAAACAGCTCAAATACATGCGCACAGGCAGAGGTGTCTAATTACCCCCATGCGCACTTAAACTTAACCCTTTCCCGCATTTATGACGCAGAGGTTGCCAGATTAGCAATAAGAAATAGAGTTCTCTCACTCTTATAATTACCTCTCCAAAATTAGTTTTCTGCCCACAGGTAACTCAAAGACAACTGCAGAGGTTGAAGTAACTAAACTAAAGGTTTCTAAATACCCCTGATGGTAACAAAGGCTTTAACCCTTAATTAGCGGCGAGCAACATAAGTCGAGTTTAAAAAAGCTGGACTATGTGGCGGCGCTCGACATAGGTCGAGTGGCAATTTCAGCACGTAATGTGGCTGAGAGAGAGACAAGTGGTGGCAGGAGACTAGCGAGCGTATGACTGCTCCAGACACCGCGGCGAACCTACTGACACAAATCTCAGCTCCCTCCTCCCTCTCTCACTCGCTACATACTCAATTATGTACCGAAAGTACCGAATTACCTGCTTTTTGCACTCGCGTTGCACGGTTATTGCAAGAAAACTATCCATCATACAAGGATCGTTATGGTGTCATTCGAAAGCTCTGTTTATGCCCTTTCAGGGATAGGTACTTGTTTTACGTTCTGGGTCTTATTTAGGCATGAAAATGATCACGTAAACAGCCCTATTTTGGCTAAAAACACCCCGCTGTGCGGTACATATAAATAAACCGCATAGGCCGCTCGTAAGGTGTTAAAGTATCCCCAATAGGCTTAAAATCGCGTCATATGTCGGAGAGGGTTAATAACATTAAAATAATTGTATATAACTTTAAATTGTTTCATGATTAAATCTAGTTCAAGTGTATCTGAGTATAAAGGATAACTGTCCCAACAGCTAAAAGGAAAGCAAGTAACAACATAACAAACTTTAAAATTTTAAGTTCTATTGGCCTTCAGCTGTTTGATACCTTTTCATATTGTCTGTTCTGTCTAGTTTTATCAAGTTAACCACTTCTGAAGCAAGGTACGTAACAGATAACTTTCATCCTTTCCAGGATTCGTTTTGTAAAGTTTCACTTGAGTTCACTGCTAAATAATTAATAATGCCTAATATAATAATAGGGAAGATGCTCGGAATTTCCTAGAGTCAACACCCACAGCCGATGACATCAATCTCCTGTCAATAGGCGAATTAAAAGTGCTAGCCTTATATCTGCAGTCGACTGTCTCGGACATGACAAAACCAGACATGGCACAGTCCATAAAATTAGAACTATTTGGGATTCATGACACCGAGGGTGGTGAGCGTAATGAGCAGCTGGTGGGGGATTCAATAATACTATGCAGTTTGGTGAACATTTACCAGAGTTATTTACCCCTGAACAGTACCTAGAGCTAGCTAAACTAAATGCTGCCCAGGCAAACTACCAGCGGCAGGCACAGCAAGCTCTGGAGCAAACTCAGCTGCAGGCACAGCAAGCTCTGGAAAAAACTCGCCTAGATCAGGCACAGGTAAATTTGCAGACCCAACAGTTAGACCATCAGTATCGCATGGCCCAATTAAATGCTCAAGTTAATGCTCTTGTGATTGCTCCCCCTCTGGGATTAATCATGACTAGTGTGATTCCCCCATTCACTGAGGAAAATGTTCAGGACTTTTTTGTTTTATTCGAGGAAGTTGCTGCGGGAATGGGGTGGACGAGAGATCGTAGGTCTTTTATGTTACAAATCGTTTTGACAGGACAGCCTCGTGCTACTTACATATCAGTGGAGTCTGAGGTTCGGCAAGACTATGACCGTCTCTTTGCGGCTATTTTAAAAACTTACCAACTCCAGCCTGAAGCTTATAGACAAACTTTCAGGAAGGCCCATAAGAAATTTGAAGAAACCCATACGGTGTTTGCCAGGACCATGACCAAAACATTAAATGATTGGATCAAAAGTAAAGATGTCACTGATTTCAAGGGTCTGAAAGAGATAATCTTGCTTGAAAATTTCCTATAAAAGATATATTCATCAGTAGCCTATCACTTGAGAGGGAAAAAGGTAGAAACTCTGGCCGAAGCTGCAGACATGGCTGATACCTATGTACTAAACAACAAATTTCGTGGGAAGAAGCCCTATGATAATTCTAAGTTCTCCAATCACAAATCTGATAAATCCAGTCACTCGCAAAAGCCTGTAACGTCTCCCCATGCTAGCCAAACTAAAAATGCTCCCCCAACTAAGAATGTGACTCCTGGTAATGGTAACAGAGGTGAGGCCCAAACTAATAATAATCATGCTTATAAGGGGAATGTATCCCAGAAAGTGTGTAATTATTGTGGTAAGAGAAGCCACTTAGCTTATCAATGTTGGGCTAAGGAGAGAGCCGAGGGTCCGCGACAGACAGTAGCCGCAGTATCTGCCTCTCCCAATAATCAAAGCCACCCAAATGTGCCTTTGATGCAGGACTCCCGACCGCAGGAGTACCTAGCTACTAACGTAAACCCGACAGAAAATGGTGTAGTAGCGTGTGTGGTGTAACCCGCAAGGGTTAAGCCTGTAGTAATATCCCTATCAGTCCAGGATGAACCTGTAGTAATATCCCCATCAGTTCAGGACAGTTACCGTCCCTTTATTTTATCTGGAAATGTGAAACTGAATGGTTGTGTACATGAAGTGAAAATTTTGAGAGATACTGGTTCTACTAGCACTCTCATGGTGAATCCTATGCTGAATGCCCAACTGACGAACCAGTAATAATGAGAGGTGCTGGAGGCCAATTTCCTGCTTTCTTAGTGAATTGAGTGATTGAGTGTGATTTGCTGAAGGGTGAAGCCTGTATAGCTTTGTGTAAGCCTCAGGATATCCCTGTGCCCGGGGTAACACTCCTTTTGGGGAATGATGTGGCTGGTGAGAGGGTCCGACCAGACCCAGTTTTGTCACTTTCCCCTGTTGACGAGCCGCTGACTGGTGAGCTCGAGGAGGAGATGCCAAAGGATTTCCCTGTGTGTGCTGTCACTCGATCTATGGCTCAAGTAGCAGTTCCCTCTGATACAAATGTACCAACCGTGAAGGTAATTAAAAGGGATGAAAGAGTAGTGAATGATGCTCCAACTGTACCTGATGTGGAGACTGTAGTAGATCTGTCTGAAACTTGTATGGCTAACCTTGAGCCAAATGATAATCATGAAACCCCTCCCTAATTGTCCTAGTGGCCTGGTAGAGTTACAAAGAGATAGCAGTGAGTGTAAGGAGTTAGCTGCCAGTGCCGTGAGTGAAGAGGAGAGGGGTGAGTGTTTTTATATGAAGAAAGGAGTTTTGTGGCGTAGGTGGAGACCGCCACATAGACCTATTAACCCTTCTTTAGCGGCCTATGCGGTTTATTTATATGTACCGCCCAGCGGGGTGTTTTTAGCCAAAATAGGGCTGTTTACGTGATCATTTTCATGCCTAAATAAGACCCAGAACGTAAAACAAGTATCTATCCCTGAAAGGGCATAAACAGAGCTTTCGAATGACACCATAACGATCCTTTTATGATGGCTAGTTTTCTTGCAATAACCGTGCAACGCGAGTGCAAAAAGCAGGTAATTAGCCACTTTCCCGATACAATTCCGTATATAGCGAGTGAGAGAGGGAGGAGGGAGCTGAGATTCATGTCAGTAGGTTCGCCGCGGTGGTCTGGAGCAGTCATACGCTCGCTAGTCTCCTGCCACCACTTGTCTCTCTCTCTCAGCAACATTACGTGCTGAAATTGCCACTCGACCTATGTCGAGCGCCGCCACATAGTCCAGCTTTATTAAAAACGACTTATGTGGTGAGCCGCTTTTTAAGGGTAATGACAGGGCATGGGACGTACATCAGGTAGTCGTTCCTAAACCTTGTCGTAGAGATACACTAAAAATGGCCCATAGTATACCCTTAGCAGGGCACTTAGGTGTGAGGAAAATCCTAGATCGCATTAGAGCCCACTTTCACTGTCCAGGAATGCGTGCAGATGTAGTGGAGTTCTGTAGAGTGTGTCACACCTGCCAGATGACAGGAAAACTTAATCAAAAGGTGCCTGTACATCCTCTGGTGCCCTTGCCAGTGTTCGAGAACCCTTTCACTCGGGTGGTAGTGGATATCGTTGACCCATTGCCAGGGACATATATAGTTGTTAACTATAATGAACATGGCAACTCGATACCCAGAGGCTATAACGTTACGAAATGCTTCAGCCCATGCAGTCATTAAGGAACTGCTCAAATTATTCACCAGAATGGGTTTCCCCCATGAGGTGCAAAGTGATAAAGGTACTAGTTTCACTTCCAATATATTTCAGCAGTCCCTGAAGGAATTGGGTATCGACCAAGTGAAGTCCAGCTCCTACCACCCAGAGAGTCAAGGGGTCCTCGAACGATACCATCAAACTCTAAAATCTATGTTATTGTGAAGAAACTGGAGGCGATTGGGATAAGGGGGTACCTTTTATTTTGTTTGCCACCCGTGAGGTTCCGACTGAATCTCTGGGCTTCTCACTCAATGAACTAGTTTTCGGTCACCAGGTACGGGGCCCTTTGCAGCTATTGCAGGACAGCCTAGTTAGCCAGGAAGGGAACCAAAATCTCCTAAAGTATGTGTCAGAGTTCAAAACCCAGCTGAGATCCTCGTGCGAGTTTGCAGCACAGAATCTAAGAGTGGCTAAAAACACCATGAAGGTATGGTACGATAAAAGAGCCCATGTGAGGGAGTTTCAGACCGGTGATGAGGTCTTGGTTCTCATTCCCCTTTTCGGCCAACCTTCATCAGCAAAGTTTAGAGGCCCATATAAAGTAGTAAAAAGGGTGAGTGTTATTGACTACTTAGTGGCTACCCCGGATAGGAGGAAGCCTAAGGAAGTATTTCACATAAATATGTTAAAACCCTATCATAGGGCCCCTGACTCCTCTCCTCCAGATTCTCCTTCTGTGGCAGCAATAAATGAAAGGACCTGTGGACATCCTGGTGCGGGTGATGATGTTCGTAGTTCTTACCCACAGATCTCCTAGCAGACTGTCCCAGATCCTGAAGGTATCGATAATGACTTTGACTTGTCTTGTGGTTTATCAAACTTTAAATGTAATTCTGTAGCATGGGGGGAATTACCAACAAAATTATGTCATCTTCCATCCGAGAAAGCTAACCCACTAATCCATGTTTTATCCCAGTCTCCCAGTGTGTTCCGTGATACTCCAGGGCTCACCTCATTGGCCGTGCATGACATAGACGTCGGGGATGCAGCACCAATTAAATTATCCCCATACCGTGTCTCGCCACAGCACAGGAATATTCTGCAAGTTGAGTTCAGTTCATTCAGTGTCAGGAGAAGGTTGTGTTAATCTGAGCTCCTGCCCGGACCACTTACAAAGGAGTACAAAGGAGTACAAAGGAGTACAAAGTACAAAGGAGTACAAAGGAAATCAAGCAACAACAGATCTAGTGACCCTTCTAGGTTGCTTGTCCTCCAAAACACTGAGGATCAAGTGTCCAAACAGTGGTTTAGAGTGGGTAAGGGAACATTGGAAAGGGAACTACTGCCCTGCCACTAACGTGGCAGGACTAGGAAGTTAGTAGGGGACATATGGGTTAGCAACTGAGGGGAGGATAAAGTTATTCATTTACAAACGCAGTCAGTCGCGGGTTTGATGCGAGATATTTGTCTAGGCGGAATTTAAATGAATCAACGGTGCTGCAGTCTATAACGTCTCGGGGAAGCCCATTCCACAAGTTGACAACTCGATTGAAGAAGAAATTCTTAGATTCGTGCGAGTTAAAAGATTTACCAATAATTTTGCAACCGTTTCCCCGCGTGTAATTAGATTGGTCGATAGTGAAGTACTTACTACAGTTCATATTGTCGATGCCTTTGATGATTTTGAACACTTGAATTAAGTCGCCTCTTAATCTGCGCTGGGTTAAAGGAAATAGATTTAATTCTCTAAGACGCTCTTCGTATGGTTTGTTCTTTAGGCTAGGTATCATTTTGGTAACTCTACGTTGAACTCGTTCTAGCTTGTTTATATCTTTTTGGTAATAAGGGCACCAGGATTGAACGCAGTATTCCAGAAGAGGGCGGACTAAGGAATTGTAAAGGGTTAGGATAACTTCTTTGGATTTATGCTCAAATGACCTGCCTATAAAGCCAATTATTTTGTTTGCCTTCTTAACAACTTCTGAACATTGTTGACTCGGTTTTAGGTTACTCGATATTGTTACTCCCAGATCAGTTTCTCTGTTTACATTCTTAAGCTGAGTGCCATTCATCGAATAGTTTGCTTTCTCATTTAGGTATCCGACATGTAGTACTTTACATTTATCCGCATTGAAACTCATTTGCCAAATTTGGGCCCAACATGACAATTTATCTAGATTGTGTTGCATATCGTCAACTTGTTCTTTTGAGAGTACGCTATTTGCAATTTTTGTATCGTCAGCAAATTTTGAGATTGTGCAGGTGAGACCCTCATCTATGTCGTTGATGTAAATTAGAAAGAGAATTGGTCCTAGTACCGATCCCTGGGGTACCCCGCTACTTACATTGGTCCATTTAGATGCCTTACCGTTTATGACTACCCTTTGCTTTCTGTTGCTGAGCCAATTTTCTATCCATTTCAACACACCGTCTTGTATTCCATGCGCTTTTAGTTTTAGCAGTAAACGTTTGTGGGGAACTTTGTCAAAGGCCTTTTGAAAATCAAGGTATATAATATCTACAGCTTTACTCTCATCGTAGAGGTTGAGGATATCGTGGAAGAAGTCTAAGAGGCTTGTTAAACAGGAACGTTTTTTACGAAAGCCGTGTTGAGTATCTTTAAGTATGTTATTTTCCTCCAAGTGATTTACGAGTCTGTCTCGTATGACCGTTTCTAGCATTTTACATACAACTGAGGTTAAGCTAATTGGACGATAGTTACTGGGTAGGGATTTGCTGCCTTTTTTGAATATCGGTGTTACGTTGGCTAGCTTCCACTGATCAGGCATAGTTCCAGACTGCAAGGATTTATTGAATAGTAATGTCAGTGGTTTGGAGAGCTCATTCTTAGCTTCCTTTAGAACTCTAGGCGAGATTGTATCAGGTCCTGGCGTTTTATTTACCTTGAGTTTATCTAAACAATTCAATACTTCTCTCTCTGTAACGGTGATATTGCTTAGAACATCTGAATTATCAATCTGAATCGGCGATGGTGTAGGGATATCACTGAGGTCTTCTGTTGTAAAAACTGATGCAAAGAAGGTATTGAGGGCATTACTCATTTGTACTTCGTCTTTGGTGTATTCTCCTTTTTCATCGACTAACGGTCCAACAGTTGAAGTAACTACTTTTTTCTTTCTGATATAACTATAGAATTCTTTCGGGTTTGTTTTACTTTGATTCGCAATATGTAACTCTAAGGTCTTTTTACTTTGCTTAATTAACTTTTTGGCTTTGCGTCGTAGCTCTACAAATTTCACCCGTTCTTCGTCATTTTGTGAGGATTTTAATCTATCATTAGCAAATTTTTTAGCAAGCAGGCAGTTTGAAATATCTTTATTCCACCATTTGGGCTTATTATTATGGCCTGGACGCCGTATTTTCGATGGTATGCAGTCTTGCACTGCTTTTAGGTAAGTGGTTTCGAATAACTTCCAAGATGTATTTATGTCGTTATTGTTAATTAAAAAGCTCCAGTCAGTTTCTTTAAACATAGCTCTAAGTTTATGGAAGTTTGCTTTCTTGAAATTAGGGACTTTTTCGATGCTACTATTTGGTTCGTTACTAGTAAACTTTAAAGTGAAAGTTATCGTACGATGGTCGCTGTTACTGAATTCATCACCAACATTCAAATTCTCTATCAATTCTTCTTTTGTTGCAAGTACAATGTCAAGAACGTTATTACCACGGGTCGGCATTCGAACAAATTGATAAAGCGAACTCTCTTGCAAGTTCGTATACAAGTCATGTCCGGAGTGTGAAGTAAGAGTATCGCCCCACTTGGTCACAGGTAAATTAAAGTCGCCAAAAATTACGGTATCTTGTGAGTTACTTACATCTGCAATTTGTTCGTAAATTTCTCGGTCAGTTTGCACTGATTGAGCTGGAGGTCTGTATATTAACGCAAGTATTATTTTTGTACCTTTATTATTCTTTATTAGCACAAAAGATGTGTCGACGTTCACAATTTGAGGTTTTGACACGAGGGTCGGGTTAAGACTTTCTTTGATATAAAATAAAACGCCACCTCCATTTTTATTTATTCGGCTGTTCTCAAACATTACATAACCGGGAAGTGAATACTCTGCTAAAAAGTCTCTATCTTGTGTATTGAGCCAAGATTCTGTTATGCCAATCACATCATAATTTTCTGTAAACACTAGTTCCTCTAAATCTGAAAATGTATTGCGTATGCTACGAGCGTTTGCATAGAAAACCTTTAAAGTTGCGGTTTTAGAACTCGCAGATCGTTCTTTCATCGAATTTTTGGTTCTGGTCGGATCTACATTTACATTCATGGCTGTCCTCGGTCCTCGGTCGTTATCCCTGACGGTTTTGAATTTGGGTCGTGTTGGTGGAGCTTTATCCAAATTCGCGGTTCTTGACGGATTAGTATTTAATTCCTTTGTAGATTGCCGTCCTCGCTGTCTTACCAGTGACCTTTAGTGACCATTCACACCTACCTGTGTTTGGGGGCAGTGCACTCGTGTTATATAAAAGTGTTATTGCTCAGTTTGTAGCTGTTAGTTTATTTGTTTTTGTTTTTCTGTACTTAGTTTCTTGCTCCTCGCTAAGCTTATTGGGATCATGGCAGGTATGGAGTGCGAGTCTCTAACTGATCTGCATCATCTTATTCTCCAGGTAAGGGAAGAGATGGTTGTTGTGAAGGAAGAAGTCTTGGCTCTAAGGGAGGTTAATGTTAAACTTCAGAGGGAAGTGGATTTGATTAAAGACGAAAATCTAGCTTTCAAGCTTAGCCAAGAGGAAATAAAGTCGAGTAAAAGGGAGGAAGTTGATGAACATTTTTATTCATGGCAGGTTGTTAAAAATACGGGTGGGAAAGTCACACTCAAGAAGCAGGATAGTAGAATAGATATGAGTGTGACAAATACATTCTCTCCTTTGCGAGACGAATGTGAGGGAAAAGATAGTCAGGATAAGGAAGGGTTAGCCGAAGTGCCTGCCGCCGACTCAGCTCCAACCGCTGACGCTGTGCTACCTACCACCACCACCACCACCACCACCACCACCACCAGGGGTTCTCCAACTGCAGCTGCTGGATCCTCCCGAGGGAAAGGTAAGTCTGTGTCCCGAGAAGGTAAGTCTGTGTCGATTGTGGGCGACTCCATGGTAATACATTTAGTTAGGGCTACCCGCACTAAACTTAGGAAGGTTGTGTGTCTGCCTGGCCATGGAGTTGGGAGGGTTTTAAAGAAGATGGACCACATCTTGGAAGATAGTGGAGATAACCCCATTATCTGTCTCAGTGCCGGGAGTAACGATGTTGGTAAGGGTAGAAGTGAGGAACTGCTGCAGGAGTATCGGGATGTGTTAGATAAAGTTAGGATGAAGGGAGGGATCCCTGTAGTACATTGTATCCTACCCAGAAGAGGAGTTCCCAAGGAATGGACATCCAGGGCGATTGGTGTCAATTGCCGGTTGGAGAAATATTGCAAAGAAAAAGCAATACCATTCATTGATAACTGGGATAGTTTCTATGGGAGAGATGGGATGTACGCAAGGGATGGGGTTCATCTTTCACGGTTAGGGGTTTCCACATTAGCTAGTTCTTTAGATAGGGTGGTTGTGTGGTTTTGAACAGAAATATTGAGAGTGTAAATGAGAGGTTAAATGGAACAATTTTAGCGTCAGGTGAAAGCGATAAAGCATGCGTCACACCATGCCGATTTGAGCCACGACTGACCACGACCTTTAGTCGTGGTCAGGAGTGCCGACCATCGGCGGAGAGCTTAAGGATTTGGGGGGGTGAGTTTTGGACGGGACGCAGTATGGATGGCCACGCCGCCTGACGGCGACCTGACGGGGTAGAGCGGCGCCCATGCAAGACTGAAGGTGAGACCTAGGTCGCCGCTGGAGTGCCGATCTGCGACGTAGCGCGTTGACAACGACCCGACGAACGGCATCGACAGGAGGTAGGGCGGCGTCAATATGCATTACTGTGCCGATGGACGGCGACCCCTTCAGTATGGACGGCTGATTATTAACTAATTATTTCAGTTAATTCTGTTATTTTATTATTATTATTAATTTAATTATGTATTGAATGTTGTTATTTTTAATTTTTTCTGTAATTAATATAACTAATCTTATATTTTGATGGTCATTGATAATATATTTATTATTTTATTATTTAACCCGCTGAGTGCCAGGGACGTATATATACGTCCTAGGGTGTTGTCACGCCCAGTGCCAGGGACGTATATTATGTACCGGTACCTTACCCTTTTGGCTACCCACCACAAAAATCCCAAATCCCTCATCCCACCCACTCGCTGACTGTCGGTCCCGTCAGAAGGAAAAAAAAGGAAAATCTGTGGCGGCGAAACGACTGCACCAATCGGTTCCATATGTGTGTGACAAGTCCCTTACCCTTCTGCCTTCCCTCCACCACACCCCCAACCGCCTCCCACCACCCACTTCCAGCGTATCCATACGAAGATAAGGAAAAAAAGGAAAATCCGTGGTGGCGAAACTACCTCACCAATCGGCTTCATATTTGTAACATGAGTCAATTACGCTTCTACCTTCCCCCCACCATCCCCCAAACCACCCTCCCACCACCCTCCTACCCATACATTCCGATACCATAAAAGTCTATAGTGTCTTTTCAGCTACTTTCGGGACCATCGGGGACCTGATTTCTGGCGAAAATGGACAAGGGGAGTGTTTTTTTTACCATTATCCTTCCTTTCTCTCCGAACTTGATAGATTTAGCCAAAAAAAAAAAAAAAAAAAATCTGGCACTGGCAGAACCACACCGTCAAAATTGGCTGGCACTCAGCGGGTTAATTATGTAGTTTATTTATATATTGACCTTTAGGGCATCGTTGGGTCTCCGCAAGCCGCCGCTGATCCCCGCAGGATGTTATGGTGACGCCGCCTGACGCAGACCTCATTTCTGGTGCCGTGTGCTGCCGTGTGACGCCGCACTGACGCCTACCTTTTCCCGTCAAGCGCCGTCAAGCGCCGTGACACGCCATCAGCCTCCCATCCCCTTCACGTCCCTATTTTTTTACCTCACTCCATGCCGACTTGATTTTGAAAGTTCGACATGTTGAACTTTTGAGGGGGTATGTGAAGACCCATCCCGACCTCTTTGGTATGTCGCTCATGATGCGCGGCGACGTAGACCAAGACTGTCCAGGACCCTTAGGTCGCGGACAGTCTTGGCCTCAAATCGGCTAGGTGTGACGCATGCTTAAGGATATTCAGTCTCATGCTAAAAATGATGACTATATTGCTAATGATAGTACTGATGGTGCAACGGAAGATGGAAATGTCGTTAGAAATAAAGGTAAATTATGTATAAAGAAAAGAAGTAAATGGAGAGTATATTACACAAACTGTAGGAGTCAATGTAACAAAATGAACGAACTTAGAGCCCTTGTTAGCAAAGAAAATATAGACATAATAGCGCTAACTGAAACGTGGATTAATACAGAAACCAGGCATTTTTTAGCAGAATTTGATATACCAGGATATAGTTTGTTTAAATATGACCGAACAAGTAAGAGGGGTGGCGGTATAGCAGTGTTTGTCAGGAGTACATTACAAAGCTGTATTAAATCAGGTATTAGAATAAATAACGATAATGAAAGTGTTTGGGTAGAGGTTAACGAAGGTAGTGAGACCATAGTTATTGGAGTTATGTATAGACTGCCAAATATGAGTAGAAATGACGGAACGTCATTATGGGAGGAAATTAAAATGGCATCAAGGTTTAGCAATGTGTGCGTTATCGGGGATTTTAATTTTCCGAATATAGATTGGCAGCATCAAATAGGAGACTCTGATTCTGAGGAGTTTATAGAGGTAGTACAAGATAGTTTTTATTTCAATTCATAGATACGCCGACTAGAGGTAATAATATTCTCGATTTAGTTTTCAGTAACAATCAACATATGGTAAATAATGTAGAGATAAGGAATCACCTAGGAAATAGTGACCACAATTCTGTGTATTTTAATATACAATGGAAAGGTAATACCAGAGAGAATACAACATTAATACCTGACTTCAGAAAAGCCAATTATGGTGGGTTAAGAAGACCCCTATTAGTGGACCCTATGGTCAAAACATTAAGTCGATCCAGGTGTCCAAATGAGTGTACCCCTTCTCAGGCACCTGTCATCTTAACCCGTACAGCCCCAGCGACGCGTCTGACGCGTCGGCGATGTATGTAGCGCACAGCCCCAGACGCGTCTGGCGCGTCACCCTAATTGCGCCGACCGTAACCTCAGGTGTAGCCACTCAAGAGGGCTCAGATTTGTATGGGAACTGTGTACGTATCCCACGCAACCGTGCCGATGGTTGAAAACTCTCAAAGTCCATGTGCGTGCGCGTGAGCGCGCAATAACCTGGTTTTTTGGGGTAATTGCCTTCAATTTTGTATTCTTGTAAAATACGCTTTCGGGGGCTCTGTAGGACCATTCTTTAAGCTTTTTGAGCGTTTTTTCGTGGTTTTTCCTTCATTCCTAACCCATTCGCTATTGTTTCTGGAATAAAACCATTTTTTGAAAACCGGCCAGGTTCTGGTGAACAAACATTACAAAACTAGCCGGGGCTCCACGGGTTAAGTCAGGAAGAGACGTCAACCTTGGTAGATACATACGATAATTTTATCGAGTCAGTATTCAATGCACAAAATAAATACATCCCCAAAAGAAAATTTAGATCAACACAGAACCAACCCAAATGGATGAATAATAGACTATTAGATCTTCTAGGACAAAAGAGAGGAATATATAGAAAAATTAGGAAAGGCGAAATTCACCTACTTGCTTACTATCAGAATCTATCAAGACAGGTAAAAAAGGATATTAGGAAAGAAAAAAGAAATTATGAAATTAAGGTTGCAAATGACTAAACAAATAATCCTAAAGCTTTTTACCAACTATATAAATCAAAGGTTAGAGATGTAATTGGTCCCCTTAAAACTTCGATAGGAGAAATGACAGAAAATGATTTAGAAATGTGCAGTACATTAAATAGTCAATTTCTTTCCGTTTTCACTAATGAAAATTTGGCACAGTTTCCAGAAGTCCGTAAGGTATATAGCGATAGTATAGAAAATAGGTTAAGTACGGTTACTATAAGTAGAAATGATGTGCTTAAGGAAATTGACAGACTGAAACCTCATAAATCGCCTGGTCCTGATGAGGTATATGCTAGAGTATTAAAAGAATGTAGGGATGAGTTAAGTTACCCATTAACATTTGTATTTAACAAGTCATTAGAGACAGGTATAGTTCCAGAAGCTTGGAAGCTTGCAAACGTAGTTCCGATCTTCAAAAAAGGTGACAAATCAATAGCATCCAATTACCGTCCCATTAGTCTTACATCAATCATAGGAAAGCTACTAGAGTCAATTATTACTAGTAAAATTAGAAACCACTTAGATACATTTAATTTAATAAATTCTTCTCAGCATGGATTCACTCAGGGACGTTCTTGCCTTACTAATTTGCTTAGTTTTTCTCAGAGGTATATGAAGCAGTAGATAATGACAAGTCATATGATATAATATATTTAGATTTCAGTAAAGCTTTCGACAGAGTCCCCCATGAGAGATTGATGAGAAAGGTTGAGGCGCATGGAATAGGTGGGGCGTTGTTGAGATGGATTAGGTCATGGCTAATTGGTAGGAAGCAGAGAGTCAGCATAAATGGTACGAAGTCAGAATGGGGAGCAGTCAAAAGTGGTGTCCCCCAGGGATCTGTATTAGGTCCTCTGTGGTTTGTTATATACATAAATGACCTTGATTTAGGTATAACTAGTAGGATAAGTAAATTTGCAGACGATACCAAAATGGGGAGAACAATTGATTCAGATAGAGATATAGAGTGCCTCCAAAGGGATCTAGATACCTTACACGAATGGTCAGTAAATTGGCAGATGAAGTTTAACATTGACAAATGCAAGGTATTAAAGATAGGGAAGATACATACAAATGTTAAATATAAACTAGCTAATATGGAATTAGAAAACTCGAATTGTGAGAAAGATCTAGGTGTGTTTGTTAGCAATGATTTGTGTTACGATCCAGGTTCTCAAAGACACAGGGCTCTTCAACATTGGACTAGATAATGGCAAAATGCAACAACGGTAACACTAGATCCAACCCCTGTCTTAAACACTGGAAAATAAAACACCATTACCGCCCTGAGTCGTGCCTGGACCACGAGGTATCCTATGACTCGGTAACTGGTGCACACACACTAGGCTGACGCTCGATGAAACAGCCTATTCTCAAACAGTAAAAGATTACTCGTTTAGGTTACACAAAGAAAAGATAAGTAACGTGATTATTTAACGTTACGGTAGATACTCAAATAACTGGCACTCCTGTATTAAAGAAAGTGCAATGCTAGTCCTGCAACATCAACTGGAAACTTCTGAAATAAGTCTGATGCTGGGAAGATGTTCGTAAAGAATCTTGAACAATTATAATGCAGAATACGGGTCACAATAAATACTAGGACATATAGTAATAATAGGCAGGCGAATAATAAAGACGGCGCAAAGGTAGCAATGCTCGACAACTAAAGAAATGCTTCGTGACACAACGCAACAGCCTACTAGGGTTGTGCAACTCAACAACAACCTCGGCTCAAAAGTGCAGTGAATAATAATGTGGCATACATATAATAATGGGGGGCTTATCTCTAACCAGTGTCTGCTCGGTTAATAAAGTCTAGCTGGGGTATCAAGGCAGGGCAACAATGGGCGAGCATGCGGCTCGTAGCCTAACGTTGTCCGAAGGTGGTATAATGAAGATGACGTTATATGACGGGGATGCTCTCTTGATAAATCTAGGTCTCTAGTACCTAGTTCTATCCTGGCGATCCCTCAGAAGTCAACACAAAGAGGCAGCACTATGTTGTGAGGGATAGGCTATGGCCCTCTCAGACCACAGTGCTGTGCTCGCAAAGTAAACCCACCCGAAGACAACCTAGGCTCCCACAGTACCTGTCGATGTCGTGCAGGGCTTAGCTAACACTGCACACATCGGAGACAACGACACAGTAACCTTACCCCTAGTCTAGCTTTAAATAACTAAGCAGAATCACTCAACACCCTGCCAGGGAGACATATACCGGTCTACAACCTTCCCGAGAGAGGACACACACGGAAAAGTCCGTCTCTCCAAACCTCATTAAAGCCTAATACATGGAAATATCTGAGAGCTTCGCGTACAATACGACTGGCCGACGGTGAACGTCTATGCTGAAACCAGAAGGGATGTTGAGTTTAATAAAGATTAGAGAATGAGAAAGAAGAAGTCGAGAGAGAGAAATAGTATGCAAAGTGGCGAGTATGGGGGACAGAATTGCAAAGGATGTAGACGATACGCGTGTCAGGCCAGCTCTGAGCTTGGTAAAAAACCATTAGGCCGCGACGGGAAGGGACTAGTTGACCACCCGGCCGCCAACGCCGTCAGCGCTCAAGCGAGCCGCGTCACAGCCCACCCCCCGCTGCCAGGTGTACTCCCTCACCCGCTCTCGCTCGCCTCCCACACAAGCAACATTTATATTATAGCGAATATAATATATAAGGCGCGGTCACAGACCAAAATAAAGATCACTTCTAGACTGTCTGTGGCAACACGACACTAACGAAATAAAGCAGATCATTCTAGGACAACTGCAGCCCATCCCCCCATCCTGGCGAGCGCTAGCGAGCTGCAATGCCCCACACAACCATTCTGCTAGCGCCGGGAGGCGTCACCCCCCCCCCCAAGATATGGGACACTCAACCATGAGCCCATATCTGAACAGGCAGAATGTCGCTAGAATCTGCCACTCCTAACCACTCTGCCACTCATGGAATGCAAGCTCAGTCTCCAAAAAAAAAATACAACACCATTTTATATATACAAAAATCTTATCACCCTTCCCAAACATAATACATTAATTCATAACATTGTGCTCCCAGAGCGAGCTTTAAGAAGCACAGCCTACTTGAGAGAAAATCATCTGCACTCAGTACTCAGCTACAATATTATCTTAAAATTAATTATTAAAAAGAAAGAGTTTTTATTTAATTTTTCATACTTTATTTTAATGTTGTTTTTGGCGGCTACTATAGATGTAGCCTAATTTTCGTCTAATCAAAGCCAACAACTCCTGCCCTGCGACCCTACACTGATGCTACACACGCGAGCCAACAAGCACCAGCGCAAAAATACACCGCGAGCCAAGACAGGAGGCTATACCAACATACTGTGGTAGTCTACCCCGGATCCTCCACCCGCGACAGACACTGACTGAGCAGCGAGGGTTCTCCTGCAAACAAAGCCAAAACATTATCAGTGCCCTTAGCATGCCACACATCCAACTTGTGTTCCGGCAGCACAACAACACCTGGCACTGACAAACTGCCCAGCTCATCGCAAAACTGGCACTTCTCATCGCTCTTCCCGGCAACGGGGCCTGCCAATAACCCTTCACTAGTTCTACCTTCGTGATGAGCGAGGCAGCCCCGAAGCGGTCTATGGTGTCGTCAACTCTGGGTAATGGATAGGCGTCTGTCAGGGATAATGCTTCCACACTCTTGCAATCAACACACACACGGACTCTGCCACCAAACTCAGGTTGCAAAGCCACTGGCAACGACCACTCACGATATCCCTCATCCCTCAGACCCCCTCTCCACACGCTGTCCAGCTCCGCCTTCACAACAGGCTGTCGAGCAGGATTCACACGGTAGGGAACCAACTCGAGCCTTGCACTGTCTCCAGCCTCCATGTCGGATTCTACCCCGTACATCAGGCCTGGAGAAGCAACAAACATGCGGACGGACTGCCACGGCCTAGTAAACAACTCCTCTTGTCGCTCAGGAACAAGAGGTTGCAACTTATCTCGCAGAACAATATGCCTAGTGCCCTCCCACATCTCCTTCACCATGTGGAGAGGAGCCCTCACCTGATGCCCGAAAACAAGCTCATTCGGACTGAAACCGAGACTCTCTCCAGGTACTTCTCTTGCCGCGAACAAAACATACGGCAGACCAAGGTCCCAATCCTTTCCGTTCTCTGCGCAATAACATCGAAGCATGCTTTTCAGCGTGGCGTGCCACCTCTCCAACACCCCTTGACTCTCCGGGTGATACGCAGAAGAGACGACAGTGCTGATGCCATGCTGAATCATAGTTTGTTTGAACAGATTAGATGTAACACTAGAACCTTGGTCCGATTGCACCTCTTGCGGGTAACCATACCGCGAGCAATACAAGAGCAGGTTCCGGACAACAGTTTTCGCTGGGCCATTTCTCATTGGATATGCATCAGGATAACGAGTGGCCACATCCATGATAGTTAATATAAATTTATTACCGGCACTAGTAGTGGGTAGGGGTCCGACCATATCAATGATGACCTTACTGAAGGGCGGTCCACTGACAGGAATGGGGTGCAACGGGGCTCTCGGAATTGTTTGGTTAGGTTTTCCAACCCTCTAGCACGTATGACACCTTGCTATCCAGGTTACCACCTGCCCCTTCAACCCCGGCCACCAAAACAATTTTTCTAAAGCCGCCACCGTTTTTCTCACCCCTAGATGTCCTGCCAGTGGTATGTCATGCGCCAACCTCAGTAGGCTATCCCTGCACTCCCGTGGCATCACCAACTGGTCCACTACTCCGGACCCCTCTTGCCAACTACGTTTAGGGTCTTGAAAACGCCTATAGAGGATGCCTTCTAAATAAAAAAAATCTCCTGGCTGTGCATCGCCGTCCTCGTCGAGCTCTACAGCTCCATTAGCACACGTTTGGAGCTCAGGGTCCTCTAGTTGCAACCGACGTATATCTGAGGGTGCCAAGCGATCTAACTGCTCCCGGAGCAATGCATGACCTTCCCCGATACTGGGCTGCTCCCTCTGTCTCTCTCGATGTACATAACGTTGCTGTCGTGGAGACTCGTCATGCCCAGCCTCGTCACTCTCGATGACAGGCCCAGGGGCTACTCCAGAATTAAGTAATGGTGCTAATACTGAATCACCCAGGAGAGCCGCCGAGTCAAAACTCTTAAAACCAACTCCAGCTTTAGCCTCCTCCTGTTGATCGTTCCTCCGCTGGTCTGAAGACGGAGGACTAGGCTGTGACACTTTAGCTGCCCGAGCTCGGGTGACAACACACGCCATGGGTTGTGTCTGGCACCGCTCGACCCTCTCTTGCTCTTCCCTACTCACGTCGGCCGGCCTCTCGGCAACGACTAAGGGTAGAACCTCAGAAGCGGGCATTGCAAAGTCGTTGCCGAGAAGAAGGTCGACGCCCTCCACTGGCAGTTTCTCCACAATCCCGACATCCAATTCACGTGCCACACCATCCACCTCCACCTCCAACCGCACCAGCGGGTATGACCGAGTTGCATTACTACCCTGCACCACCACCACCCGAGCCGCGTTTATAGGGTAGCCAGTCAAGTTTTTCATCAGAGTATGGGAAGCACCTGTATCGCGCAAGACCTCTACTCCATGCTTGCGCCCCGCCCACATCACGCAATCCCGCCCTCTATGGTCGCAAAAAATATCCTGAGCAGGGTTCGAGCCTCCCAGGTGCTTCTGCATTGGCTGTGCCTCAGCCTCTGACGAACTGCCCCGGGCAAACTCAGATGACTTCGGAGACACACCAATGTTGCAGGCCAAAGACACGGCTGCTCTAGGTGGTTTGCTAGGACAGACTCTTGCAAAGTGCCCCTTTTTATGACAATGAAAACACTCCAACTCCCCTTTGGGCTTCCCTTGGTACTGGGAAGGGCCCGGCCCCTTCTTAAATGGGACAGTGCTAGTCTTGTGGTCAGTCTTGGTATCATGGCTCTTGTACTTGTTTGCATAAGGTATATCACTAACTCGGGGGGGTGGGGCGTCACGCCCCTTGTTACCTGCCTCACTACGCTGGGCAGACCCGCACCCACGAATTAGTGATAGCCGGAGGTCAGCCATCTCAGCTGCCTCCTGTAGAGTTTTTGGTTGCTTTTCTTTAAGGTTTAACGTCAGGTCGCCGCCTGTGCATTTGAAAAACTGCTCTAAAAGCACCAACTGTTTAATGTCGTCAAACTTAGTAGCTTTCTCCGACCTCAGCCAATTCCCAAAAGCATCGGACAGCTCCCGGGCATGCTCCAAAAAGGTGCTCTCCCGACCCTTGGTAACACCCCGGAACTTCAACCTGTACGTCTCTGGTTGTAGTTCGTATGCTCTCAGGACAGCCTCCTTGAGTTCCTCATAGATAATACAAGACTCTATAGGCAACGCATTGTAGGCTTTAACCCTTTATTAGCGGGGTCGGACTTAAGTCCGGTACGAGATAATTGGACTAAATGGCGGGGTCGGACTTAAGTCCGTGGGTGTATTCCCACCCTAATTTAGGTGGAAAGCGGAACCTTGTGGTCAGGCGGTATACTACAAGGGCCCACCCACATATCCCCACTGCGTGACCGTGACTCAGTGACCCTCAAGCAGCCATAATGGAAGGTCAAGATTTGCCCGTGTTCGATTCGGTGGCCGCCATCCCTAGTGCGTCGCGCCACCCTACTAACCACGCCCGGCTTACCACCCAGGAACTAGATATCATGCTGAACTCTTCAGAACTTTCTAATAAGCTGTTGGATGAAACCGTCGAATGTCTGGGTGAGAGTTTTGGTAGTGTGGATGACTCGGAAGACGAAAATAACCCGATCATAGGCTTTCATCCCAAGCATAATTTGCGTGGGGTTGATGTTGAGGTTGATGTTGGACAGACCGTTGACCATATTGAAGACGTTCCTGACGAAGAACATACTGGTGTGGGTGTTGGTAAGTACAATTTATATTTTATAATTGCTTGAAAGTTTGATTGCAAGCATTTTATCACCTTACGAGCGGGTGGTGGAGTATATTTCCCTGTGCCGCCCAGCGGGGTTTTTTTTTTTACCCTAAATGGGGTTGTTTCGTGCTCTTTTTCATGCATAAACAAGACCCAGAGCGTAATACAAGTATGTATCCCTGAAAGGGCGTAAATTGAGCTTTACAATGACACCCGAACCATCCTTCTACGATCATTGGTTGTCTTTCAACGATCGTGCAACACGAGTGCAAAACCCTAAACTACGGTAATTTCCTTATATAATTCCCTGTAGTAGGTCCACGGCGGCTGTGACGAGCGGTCAGGAGGTACATTATGCTCTAATCACCGCTCCGCTCTCTCTCAGAGCACATTACGTCCTCAAAATTGCACTCTACAAGAAATGTCCTTTGCATTTTATAGCGTATTATTTGCAGGCGTTCGGTAAATTTCTCACGATAACCAGGGTATACGGTACATTTCTCACGATAATATAAGCAACAACGAAGCTTGGCGAAGATTGTGGTCTACAATATACCTTTTTATAATTGCATGTGACCTTGTAATTGCTTGAAAGTTTGATTGCAAGCATTTTATAGCGTATTATTTGCAGGCGTTCAGTACATTTCTTACGGTAATACAAACAACGGAAGATTGAATATTTGTGCTTGGCATTATATGATTGTGGGGAACAGATGTAGGCCTACCGTATATATTATTTTATCATAATATATGATACATATGTAACATTGTTATATTATCACGACACTCTCTCTCTCTCTCTGTCTCACTCTCTTTGTTTCTACACCTTTGTACTCCTTGGTACTCTCTTTCTCTGATGTAGGCCAGGGCACGCCCCTAACTAATCTTCTCTTCCCTCCCAGGGAAAAATCACACCTAGCAGATGTTCTTGACCTCTCTCTCTCTGTCTGTCTCTCTACCTATATATACATTTATAATTGCATGTGACATTGAAATTGCTTGAGAGTTTGATTGCAAGCATTTTATAGCGTATTATTTGCAGGCGTTCGGTAAATTTCTCACGATAACCAGGGTATACGGTAAATTTTTCACGATAATATAAGCAACAACGAAGCTTGGCGAAGATTGTGGTCTACAATATACCTTTTTATAATTGCATGTGACATTGAAATTGCTTGAGAGTTTGATTGCAAGCATTTTATAGCGTATTATTTGCAGGCGTTCAGTAAATTTCTTACGGTAATACAAACAACGAAAAATTTAATATTTGTGCTTGGCATTATATGATTGTGGGGAACAGATGTAGGCCTACCGTATATATTATTTTGTCATATATATGATACATATGTAACATTGTTATATTATCACAACACTCTCTCTCTGTCTGTCTAAACCTCTCTGGGTCTACCTATATATACTTGTATAATTGCATGTGACATTGAAAGTGCTTGAGAGTTTGATTGCAAGCATTTGATAGCATATCATTTGCAGGCGTTCAGTAAATTTGATAAATATATCAAAATAAGTCCTGTGGGACTATGAAATAGCTATTATTGGACAAGGAAAATATTTTGTTCATCCCTCCACTGGAACATCAACAACAATGTCAACAACGTATCGCAGTCGGCAGTGTGCAGTACTGCCAATACGTATAGCGACTTCCGCTAGATCTAGAGACCTTTACTTCGATCTAGCAGCAATGACTTACACTAGCGGTTTTGTTTTGAAATTTCAGAACAATTTCGAAGTGATATTATATGGATTTTGCCAATTCATATTTCTAGTGGTATTTATCATGTCTTACATCTAACAATATATGCTAGCGGATTTAACTTCAATTGGTAACCCTCCCGCTCCATTCGGCTCGAAGAAAATCGATAATGGTGGCACTTTAGTAAACAGGTGATAAACATAACCGCATGCGTATCGGTTTGGTGTATCGGTATTATGGTAAGTTGGCTCCTATTGTTTATACGATATACTAAGTAATGATAAGTAAATTATTATATATAAAACAAAAACAAAATTCCTGCAAAGCAAGCGAAACAGAGAGAGAGAGAGAGAGAGAGAGAGAGAGAGACAATGCAGAAACTGAACTGAAGAAAGAGTGAAAAAGATATAATAATACAGACATTTTTACAAGCAAATAAAGAAAGGGATTATAGAAAATAATAATGAGAATTACATATACGGATGAGGAAGAGAGAGAAAGAGAGAGAATACAGAAACTGAACTGAAGAAAGAGAGTGAAACAAATATAATAATACAGAAATATTACAAGCAAATAAATGAAATAGACGGATTAGTTAGAGAAAATAATGAGATACATAATACGGATGAGGAAGAGGGAAAGCGAGCGAGCCAGAGAGAGAGAGAGAGACAGGAGGCGTGAGAGAGATTAGAGAAAATAGAGAGATTGCAAGCATTTTATAGCGTATTATTTGCAGGTGATCAGTAAATTTCTTACGGTAATACAAACAACGAAAGATTGAATATTTGTGCTTGGCATTATGATTGTGGGGAACATATGTAGGCCTACCGTATATATTATTTTCATATATACGATACATATGTAACATTGTTATTATCACGACACTCTCTCTCTCTCTCTTGTCTCTTCCTCTCTGGGTCTACCTATACATATATAATTGCATGTGACCTTCAAATTGTTTGAAATTTTGATTGCAAGCATTTTTTAGCGTATTATTGCAGGCGTTCAGTAAATTTCTTACGGTAAGGTAGGCAAAAGGCAGTTATGAGATTGAGGTAGGGAAAAGGCAGAACTGCCTATAGCGAGTGTATGAATGGGATTGAGGTAGACAAAAGGCAGAACTGCCTATAGCGAGTGTATGAATGTGATTGAGGTAGACAAAAGGCAGAACTGTCTATAGCGAATGTATGTATGAATGAATGACATGGATGTATGAGGTGGACCAAGAACCAGATGGATGGATGAGATTCGAAACTTTGATAGACGTATATATCACGGTATACGGTAGAAGTAATTCCTTACAATGTACCGTACATCGTGATATATACGCCTATCAAATGATTGCCATCAATATACGGTATATATATATATATATATATATATATACACCGTGATATACGCCTATCAAATGATTGCAATCAATATACACCAATATACAGTATATATATATATATTATATATATATATATATATATATATTATACATATATATATATATATATATTATATATATATATATAATATATATATATATATATTTATATATATACCGTATATTGATTGCAATCATTTGATAGGCGTATATATCACGATGTACGGTACATTGTAAGGAATTACTTCTACCGTATACCGTGATATATACGTCTATCAAAGTTTCGAATTTCATCCATCCATCTGGTTCTTGGTCCACCTCATACATCCATGTCATTCATTCATACATACATTCATACACTCGCTATAGGCAGTTCTGCCTTTTGTCTACCTCAATCACATTCATACACTCGCTATAGGCAGTTCTGCCTTTTGTCTACCTCAATCCCATTCATACACTCGCTATAGGCAGTTCTGCCTTTTCCCTACCTCAATCACATAACTGCCTTTTGCCTACCTCAATCACATGTGGATAACACCTCCTGGGAACACCACAAACAAAAAATGAGTCTTCAACACTACCCCATAGGGTGATTTGGAAATGTGTTGTGAAATAATATTATATATAAAACAAAAACAAAAACCTGCAAAGCAAGCGAGAGAGAGAGAGAGAGAGAGAGAGAGAGAGAGAGAGAGAGAGAGAGAGAGAGAGAGAGAGAGAGAGAGAGAGAGAGAATGCAGAAACTGAACTGAAGAAAGAGTGAAAAAGATATAATACAGAAATATTACAAGCAAATAAATGAAATAGAGGGATTAGTTAGAGAAAATGATAATGAGAATTACATATACGGATGAGAAGAGAAAGAGAGAGAATACAGAAACTGAACTGAAGAAAGAGTGAAAAAGATATAATAATACAGAAATATTACAAGCAAATAAATGAAATAGAGGAGTTAGTTAGAGAAAATAATAATGAGAATTACATATACGGATGAGGAAGAGAGAAAGGGAGCGCGAGAGAGGGAAAGCGAGCGAGCCAGAGAGAGAGAGAGACAGACAGACAGGAGTGAGAGAGAGAAAGAAAGAGAGAGAGAGATAATACAGAGAATACAGAAATAAGGAGAAATAAGAGAAAAATAAGACCGATTACCGAAGGAATAGTAGACGCGCGAGAGGCCGAAGTCAGGCCAAAGCGAACGCATCCGAACGCGCCCGGGAAATAGACCAAAAAGTACCTCCTCTTCCTCACCTCTTCCCACCCTCCACACTCATTCATAACATCCATTCATAGACTTATATGGGGAGACGAAGAGTTGCTCTTTCCAAAAATGATCGTTTCGTTCGCATTGGAGCCAGAGTAACAGCGCTAGGGCGAGTGAAATTGAGCGAATATTTCGGGATTATGCCCGCTGAGCGGTACAGTGTAAAATACCTTACCACCCGCTAAATAAGGGTTAAGACCCTTGCCTATTAAGCTAGAGGATACAAGTGCTGCCCATTTATTCTCTGGCCACTGGTGTTCCTGGCACTTCTTCTCAAAGCGTGCAAAAAATTCTGTAACACCACTCTCATCAAACACCGGAACCAGTTTCAATAAGTGCGAGAGAGACTGCTCATGAACACGGTTACCAGCCCCAAGTCGCTGTCCCGTTGCCTCTACTCGCGACTTCTCTACGTCCATGTCGGCACAGTACCTAGTCGACTCTAAATCCGCTTGGATTTTTGCTAGCTCTATGTGCTGAGACTGCTGACTGATAGTTTTTCTCTCTTCTATCTTGGCTAATTCTATTTGCTGCTCACCGCCTGATAGCCTTTCTCTTTGATCTTAGCTAATTCGAGCTGAAGCAATAATTCTGGAGATAACCCTTGAGGAGGTGAAGGTGCTACAATGTTTGAAATTACCGGTGGTCCCCCCAGGGGCAACCCACCCTGCCAGTCACCACCCAACTGCGGAAGCGTACCCAGGGTCGGCAAACTACTGGGATGGCTGGGAGTCGAGTGTAGGGGAAGCATGGCCGAAGGGCTCTGAGCACTCAACCCATCTCGCTCACCAGTCACCCTGCCCAGTACACACGTTATCAAGTTATCCTTGGTCATGCTGCTAGTAACCGCATGACCGATAGCTGTGGCCAGGCATTGAAGACCGTACCGATCCATACCCTCCAACCGCTCGGCAGTAACAGGCCATTGCAAAAATATCCTAACATCCTCCTCACAGTTCACCCGATTAACCTTTTCATCATGCTGCTGTTCCTCAGTTTCGACATTACGTACTGTGTCTCCATTCTCCTCTGACCCGGTATAAGACATGATGCTCACAAAAATTTCTCACCACAATATTCAGAAAAGAAGTACCCCAAACTCTTATGTAGCACTATTCACTTGCCAAAAATGTCTGAAGACTCTCAAGTGCTATACTACTTTGCCAAACAAAAATTAACGTGCCCACTATATTCCTCAATAAAACAAATGACCACAACAATCCTGCAATTATCTCTTAGTTCACAAGATCCTGAGCTAGGTCGCCATTTGTTACGATCCAGGTTCTCAAAGACACAGGGCTCTTCAACATTGGACTAGATAATGGCAAAATGCAACAACGGTAACACTAGATCCAACCCCTGCCTTAAACACTGGAAAACAAAACACCATTACCGCCCTGAGTCGTGCCTGGACAACGAGGTATCCTATGACTCGGTAACTGGTGCACACACACTAGGCTGACTCTCGATGAAACAGCCTATTCTCAAACAGTAAAAGATTACTCGATTAGGTTACACAAAGAAAAGATAGTTAACGTGATTAATTAACGTTACGGTAGATACTCAAATAACTGGCACTCCTGTATTAAAGAAAGTGCAATGCTAGTCCTGCAACATCAACTGGAAACTTCTGAAATAAGTCTGATGCTGGGAAGATGTTCGTAAAGAATCTTGAACAATTATAATGCAGAATACGGGTCACAATAAATGCTAGGACATATAGTAATAATAGGCAGGCGAATAATAAAGACTGCTCAAAGGTAGTAATGCTCGACAACTAAAGAAATGCTTCGTGACACAACGCAACAGCCTACTAGGGTTGTGCAACTCAACAACAACCTCGGCTCAAAAGTGCAGTGAATAATAAAGTTGCATACATATAATAATGGGGGCTTATCTCTAACCAGTGTCTGCTCAGTTAATAAAGTCTAGCTGGGGTATCAAGGCAGGGCAACAATGGGCGAGCATGCGGCTCGTAGCCTAACGTTGTCTGAAGGTGGTATAATGACGATTACGTTATATGACGGGGATGCTCTCTTGATAAATCTAGGTCTCTAGTACCTAGTTCTATCCTGGCGATCCCTCAGAAGTCAACACAAAGAGGCAGCACTATGTTGTGAGGGATAGGCTATGGCCCTCTCACACCACAGCGCTGTGCTCGCAAAGTAAACCCCCCCGAAGACAACTTAGGCTCCCACAGTACCTGTCGATGTCGTGCAGGGCTTAGCTAACACTGCACATATCGGAGACAACGACACAGTCACCTTACCCCTAGTCTAGCTTTAGATAACCAAGCAGAATCACTCAACACCTTGCCAGGGAGACATATACCGGTCTACAACCTTCCCGAGAGAGGACACATACGGAAAAGTCCGTCTCTCCAAACCTCATTAAAGCCTAATACATGGAAATATCTGAGAGATTCGCGTACAATACGACTGGCCGACGGTGAACGTCTATGCTGAAACCAGAAGGGATGTTGAGTTTAATAAAGATTAAAGAATGAGAAAGGAGAAGTCGAGAGAGAGAAATAGTATGCAAAGTGGCGAGTATGGGGGACAGAATTGCAAAGGATGTAGACGATACGCGTGTCAGGCAAGCTCTGAGCTGGTAAAGAACATGAGGCAGCGACGGGAAGGGACTAGTTGACCACCCGGCCGCCAACGCCGTCAGCGCCCAAGCGAGCCGCGTCATAGCTCACCCCGCTGCCAGGTGTACTCCCTCACCCTCTCTCGCTCGCCTCCCACACAAGCAACATTTATATTATAGCGAATATAAAATACAAGGCGCGGTCACAGACCAAAACAAAGACCATTTTTAGACTGTCTGTGGCAACACGACACTAATAAAATAAAGCAGATCATTTTAGGACAACTGTAGCCCATCCCCCCATCCTGGCGAGCGCTAGCGAGCTGCAATGCCCCACGCAACCATTCTGTTAACGCCGGGAGGCGTCACAACACTTGTCAGGGATATTCAAAATTTAAATATTTTGTTGTGTCGACCACTGTACTGTATATACTAACTAATATTGTTTTTTCCAGTTTCTCACTAGGTTAATTTAACCTCCCATTCACATTTACATTTGTACTTTCTAGTAAATCTTGTGTCACCCTTTTTCTTTTCATTCCAGGTGACTTGATGTAAATGTAACATTTTCAGGCTAAAATTGTATTAGAAGTGACGTGAAGTTAATTTAAGTGAGTGAAGTGATTTACAGTGAGTGAAGTGAGTAACGTGATCTGACGTGTGTGAAGTGAATAAAGTGTTCTGAAGTGAGACAAGTGATTAGAAGTAACTTGAAGTGAGTGAAGTGACTTGAAGTTTTGTTATTGCCACCATGTCTCGCACCTGCACGAACTGTTCCGGTAGGTTTGGCCCTACCATGTTTGCCTGCCCCAAGGTTCATGTCTGCCGATTCTGCCAGCTCCGAGAAGATTTGGCAGCAAAACTGGATGGAGCTAACATCAAGATTAACGCCCTCACCAAGAAGCTGGAAACACTCCAAGAATTTGCGACGCTCAACGTAGGACTATCATCAAATGAAGCAATTACTACCACTGCGGCATCTTCCAACAGCCCAATGCCTGATATAGCGTTACCCGCTTCAGTACATGCGCACCATGTCAGGAAAATTCAAATAATGACTCTGCTCCCCCTCAGGACAACTTCTGCGTCGTGAGAAACAACGTTCCCCCCATCACAAGGAAGATCATCACCGAAACCATGTGCCAGAACCGTTACCAGATTCTTGCGGACTTAGACGACGAAGAAGAAATAGAAGAAATTCGGCTCTTTGGAGATTCCATGGTTCGTGGACATCTTACGGAGTTCTGCGCCAGGGCACCCTGGACCAGGAAGCGCTTCTGTACCCTGGGTGGCGGTGTGGATGATGTTGCAGCTGCAGTCAAGTTCGAAGTTAGCGCCCTCACGCACAATGTACGTCATTCATGTCGGATCAAATGACGTGCAGCGGACCCAATCGGAGGACCTCATGCTGAAGTACCGGAAGCTGATTCAGATGTATAAGAAAAAGTTATGCAGAGTCATCATATCAGGGATCCTCCCCCAGGATCGGTGTGAAGAGCCGATTCTTCAACATAGCCACTAGCGTAAATCGTCGTCTGGCTGACCTCTGCAGGGAGGAAAACATTGGATTCATCAATACCTGGAATGACTTCTACCATGAAGATCATCTGTTTGTAGCGGATCGAGTCCATCTTAACCAGGTGGGAGCAGCAAGATTTGGCCACCTGCTTCACGACGCAGCAAAGGATTTTCGGAAAAGAAGCAGAGCCAACCAAGGACCACCAGTGACGAGGATCGAGTACAGCGAGGACCGAGGTCCACCAAGGACGAGGATCGAGGACCGTGGACCACCAGGGACGATGATCGAAGGCCAAGGACTACCAGGGACGACGATCGAGGACAGCGAGGACCGCGGACCACCAGAGACGATGATTGAGGACTGAGGACCACCAGGGATGATGATCGAGGACACCAAGGACCGAGGACAACCAGGGACGAGGATCGATGACTGAGGACAGACAGGTACATATATGTAGATCCCACCAGAACCAAGAATTTGATTTTTTTTTTTTTTATGTGAGTGAGGGAGACAAAAGGCAGAACTGCCTGTATCGAGTGCCTCACCCAGAGTTGAAAGAGTGACAAGACCAAAATCAAGAGACGTTCGAGCCAAAATGCCTGGACACACGGAGTTTGAAGCAATCTAAGTTATAGATTGCTGTTATGCTTTATATCAAATAAAATAGATAGTCTACCTACAGACAGTATTGTGCAGCTTTGTGTGCCCTTTTATGATGATGATAAAATTGTGGCAGCCAAGAACAGAGTGTTCGATCTTATTGGTACTAGTGAAGATAACAATTATCGAAATATTAAGCGAGTTGGTGCAAACAAAAGTGCTGAGAACATTAAAGACATTATTAAATTGCTACAAGAGAGTAAGGCTGTGGGCTTACCCACTTTCGTGGCCATGGACCTAAAGGACCTACCACCTATACAATTTGATAGGATAGATGTGTCAGTGCTACTTAGTGAGATCAAGCAGACCCAAATGGAAGTTAAATTAATGAGAGAGTGTACCACAGGTCAAA
This sequence comes from Paralithodes platypus, assembly GCA_032716605.1. NCBI lineage: Eukaryota > Metazoa > Arthropoda > Malacostraca > Decapoda > Lithodidae > Paralithodes > Paralithodes platypus. The sequence goes on along the minus strand of CM064487.1, from coordinate 65,425,718 downwards.
AAGAAACCATAGTAGACATAAGCAGTGTGGTTTCAAATGTAGCTGACAGAGTGAATAAGTTAGAAAATAACTCTACTAACACTCCACCTCAACCACAGGCACAAGTGACACAACAACAGCAGCAGCATCTAGATCAACAGCATCAACAACAACAACCACCCATAGGCCTACAACACCACCACCAGCAACAGCAGGCTGAATTACAACAGGAGCAGCTGCAAAAACTCCAAACATAACAGCCCCAGCAACAACAGCAACCCACATAACAACAGCAACAACAGCAACAACAACAACAGTAGCAACAACCACAACAGCAGCAACAACCACAACAGCAGCAGCACCAGCAGGTGCAACAGCAACAGCAGCAACAACAGCAGGTGCAGCAGCAACAACAGCAGGTGCAGCAGCAACAACAGCAGGTGCAGCAGCAGCAACAGCATCAACATAAGCAACAATACCAGTGACAACTACAACAGCAACAACAACAACAATCCAAACGAACCCAGCAGCAGCATTCATATTAAAGGCAACACCAGGTGTGGCAGCAGCAGCGACCACAACAGCAACAACACCGAACACAACAGCAATCTTTATCGTCGGCAACGAGAGAAGATAATACAGTGCCAGCTACACCATCCTCAAATTTACCTACACAAGCTGAACCAAATGAAGGAGCCAATGCAAGGGAAAACCCATGGACTATGGTCAAATGGGTGAATGGCAAGCCTCGCTACTCTAGGGAAGGCGAGCAGGTTCACCCTAGACCGAGAAACCAGCTAGGAATTAAAGGTAGGGGCAAGGATACTGGCCTTAATACCATCAAAAGGCCCTGACTAGCTAGGGTGTTTGCCACAGGATTTAACCCTAGTGTTACTGCTGAGAATCTCAAGATATACTTGGCTGATAATCTACATATAAATATAGAGGTAAGACAGCTGACCACCCTCTCCAGATCCACTACCTGTGCCTCCTTTTGTATAACTAGCGAATGTCCAGATCCAGATGTTTTCATGAATCCTGACCTGTGGCCAGAAGATGCATATGTCAACTGGTACAGAGAACCAAGACAATATCCCAATGAGGAAAGTGCAGAGGCTTCTGGGACTTGGAGGCATCGCACACCACTATCCAACCCGCAGTAATGGAGGAGATACCAACAACAGCAGCAAGTATAAAAGTAACTTCATACAATTGCAGAGGACTCCCCAAAACAAAGAGGAATCTCCTGTTGCGACCTGACATCGTATCTACATTAAGGACCAGAAACATAGTCTGCCTTCAGGAAACCTGGTACACAAAACAGGACTTAGGTAATTTGAACATATTAGATAAAGATTTCCATGGGTACGGGGTCTCCACTACGGACACACGTGATGGTATTGTGGCAGGTCACCCCCGAGGGGGAGTTGCAATAATGTGGAGATCGTGCCTAGATAGTGTAATTAAAACCATTGAGACAAATTTAAGCTGGTGTGCGGGAATACAGCTGGAAGTGGGACACAGAAAATTTGCAATATTTTGTGTTTACTTACCGTATCAGTGTGCAGAAAATGAAGAACTTTATTTGGAAAAGTTAGGGGAACTTGGTGGCCTAATTTCTGAATTAGAGATAACGGTTACTCAGTGGTAGGTGATTGGAATGCTACCCCTCACAAGTTGGGTGGTTCCATGTTTGCTAAACATATGTTAAGGTTTTGTGATGAGCAAGGTTTAATTTTGTCCTCCAAAAACCTGCTTCCAGAAAATAGGTATACATATGTTAGTGAAGCATGGGAGACCAGGTCGTGGCTTGATCATGCAATCTCTAGCTCTGACTTTCATGACTATCTCAGAAATGGCCATAAGATACGACATTACGGATGACAACCACATACCTATAGAATTAACAATCCAAATTAATAAGGCACCGGAAATAACAGAAACTAGCAATAGCATCAAGGCAAAAGTTTCATGGAATGTAATCTCAAATGAAGAGTGCCAAATGTACTGTGATAAAACCAAAGACTTATTAAATAGGGTGCAATATGATGGTAATGGTGTAGCACAATGCAGGGATCCAAAATGTAGTGATGCACAACACAGAAAGGACATTATTAAATTTTACAATAGTATAATAGATTCTTTATCAAAAGCGGGGGAAAGTATTTTCAATATTCCGTAAATATAAGTCCTCATCCCAATAAGCCAGGTTGGCAAGACTATGTGGCTGACCTGTATCAGGCCTCCAGAGATGCTAGGTCTCATTGGCTTGAAGTAGGTCAGCCCAGACAGGGGCCTATATTTGAACTTCACAAAAGAGCAAAGGCTAGGACCAAATATGCCATTAGATTTATTAAGCAAAATGAAAACCAATTAAGGAAGGAAGCCCTTGCAAAGAGTCTGGCAGAAAAGGATACTAACTGTTTTTAGAAGGACATCAGATCCATGCAAAATTGTAACACACCATTACCTGTCAGTGTTGAGGGGGTTACGGGTGAAGAGAACATTGCTGACTTATGGAAAACTAATTTTAAGGAACTACTTAACAGTGTAAACCAAAGGTCTACTAATGGTGCATTCAATATGTGAAAGATAGTAATTATGAAGACATTAAAGTGACTGAAAGTGATCTTGAGAATGCCATAAGAAAACTTAACCTAAACAAAGCTTGTGGGCTGGATGGTATATATGCAGAACATCTTAAATATGCAGATCAGTTGTTAATAGATAAACTTAGATCTTGCATCACCAGTCTATTTACGCATGGTGTCCTGCCGGAGTCTATGATATCCGTAATACTTGTTCCTGTCATTAAAGATAAATCAGGTAAAATTACAGCTAAAGACAACTACCGCCCAGTAGCACTTGCTAGTGTGGTGAGTAAGGTAGTTGAAATGATATTGCTAGAAAGAATGTCTGCATATATTGTCACCAGCAGCAATCAGTTTGGCTTTAAGAAAAATCACGGCACAGACCAATGCATATATGTGCTGAAAGAAGTGATTGATACATACAACAAGCTAAATAGCTCAATTTTCTCTTGTTTTCTTGATGCAAGTAAGGCTTTTGATAGGGTGTGTCACAAAACCTTATTTGAAAAATTAGTTAACAGGGGAGTGCCTAGCTATATTGTTAGGATACTTATTTTCTGGTATGCTAATCAAAAAATGTGTGTAAGATGGGGCAACATCCTGTCTGTCTCTTTCGCCGTAACCAATGGTGTTAGGCAGGGGTGGATATTGTCTCCGTATCTTTTCAACGTCTACATGGATGATCTTAGTCTGGAGCTGAACAAGACTCGCACTGGGTGCTGCATTGGCAGCACCATTGTAAATCATCTCATGTATGCTGATGACCTAGCCTTAATCGCGCCCTCTGGAGTAGGACTGGATAAATTATTAAGAGTATGTGGAAAATTTGGAATCGAACATTCAGTAAAATTAATTCCTATAAAGAGCAATATCATAATATTTAAATCTAACCTTCTATTGAAATCAAAGCTACCTAAATTCCATTTGTATGAAGAAATTATAGAAGAAGTAAGTAAAGTAAAGTATCTAGGACACTATATTTCAAGTGATCGCTCAGATGATGAGGATATGGGTTGTCAGCGAAGGCAACTTTACATGCAGGGAAATTCAATATTAAGAAAATTTCATATGTGCACATGGGATACAAAAATAACATTGTTCAACTCCTACTGCTCACCAATGTATACAGCGCAACTATGGTGGAACTATAAGAAAATGACAGGGAAGAGACTAAGTATCTCATATCACAATATCATGAAAATGTTTCTGGGGCTCTCAAAATATGAGAGTACAAGTACGCTATGTGCCTATATGAACTTACACTGTTACCAATCACTCATTAGAAAGCTAACATATAAATTCATTCAGCGCCTTAACACTTCTGAGAACAGTATCATTAAAATGCTACAAACTCCAAGCATAGGCTACACCTCTAGGATCCAGGCACACTGGAGGAAGTTGCTCTATATTTAACCTTAAGTAATGATTTCAGGTCTGCTACTCTACAGAATTAGCATACCGGTACTGAACCTCATATTGCAGTACAGTACCGATATTCCTATACTGTACTGTAGCAACATACTGCACCGGAAGCTAAATGATGTGAGGCATGGTACTGTACACAATTAGGACAGTGGTTTTGGTAACACAGTAGTTTGATGACCACTGTTTTTGGTTGAGGCAGTGCTGTGAACTACATGATAGCAAGCTGGGTATTATTTAATTTATTTTTATTTTATGTAGCCTATGTACAGTAGCTTATATATATTTATGTTACTGTAAGGTATATATGGACCCCAGTATGGTCCCCTCTGTACTGTGTGAGTCTGAAATAAAGTATTATTATTATTATTATTATTATTATTATATTATATGAAGAGGAAAAGACTGATTTTGGGAGAGAGTTCCAGAGCTCAGCAGTTGAATACAAGAAAGCCTGAGAATAACGTTTCACTCCTGGGTTGGAGAGTTGCACAGAGTAGGGGTGGGATTGTGTTGCAAGATTGGTACTACGTACCCTTCGTAGAGGAGGTGGTATACACTGGGAAAGCTCTGAGGAACATTGATTATTATAATAGCGATAGAAAAGCGAGAGAGATGCAACATTGTGGCGAAGAGAAAGAGATTGCAGAGAGTTGGTGAGTGGGCATGAGTTAATGATACGAAAAGCTTTCCTTTTTACTTTATGTAGGAGTGCGGTGTGAGAGGATTCTCCCACCATATGTGAATACAAGGACGCACTGTGCCCCTGTACAGAGCAAGAAGCTGCACAGGGGTAAAGAACCCCTTTAGGCAGTTGAGCACACCCAGCTTCTGGGAGACTGCCTTAGCAAGACGTCATATGGTCCTTCCAAGTAAGAGCAGAAGAAAAAGAGACACCGAGAATATTGAGAGAAGATGAAGGATTGATTTTTGAATTGTTGAAGCGTAAGGGATAGTCCTCTGGGAGTTCTGAACGGGTAGTAAGATGAAAAAATTGGATTTCGGAAGAATTAAAGGTAACAAGGTTTTCTCTGCCTCAACTGGAAATAATAGTTAGATCTGAAGATACGTGTTGCATGGCTTCATTACGTTTGTTTTTGAGGGATTGCTGGCTGGGGCGTTCATGAAAACTAATTGAGTAGTGTAAGGTAGAGTCATCTGCGTATGAATGGATGGGACTGGAGGTACAGTTGAGAAGATCATTTATGAAAATTAGAAAGAGAATGGGGGATAGGACAGAGCCCTGAGGAACACCGGAGTTGATAGGATGAGGAAGTAAGTGATGGCCGTCCACAACCGCTGCTATGGAACGGCCGGAAAGGACATTAGAGACAAAGGCACAGATGGAGGAATAGAAACAGAAGGAGAGTAGATTAGAAATTAAAGATTTGTGCCAGACTCTATTGAAGGCCTTCGATATGTCTAGTGCAATAGAAAAGGTCTCACCGAAGTCCCGAAAGGAGGATGACCAAGAGTTAGTAAGATATGAAAGAAGATCACCAGTAGAGAGCCCTTTAAGGAAGCCATACTGGCGATCTGAGAGTAGAGAATAAAGAGCGTTCCGTGAATACCAAATCCAAAACTTTAAAGGTTTTCTATGCAAACGCTCATGGCATACACAATACATTTTCAGATTTAGAAGAACTAGTGTTTACAGAAAATTACGATGCTATTGACATAACAGAATCTTGGCTCAATACAGAAGACAGAGACTTTTTAGCAGAGTAATCACTTCCCGGTTATGCAATGTTTGAGGAAAGTCAAATAAATAAAAATGGAGGTGGCGTTTTACTTTTTATCAAAGAAAGTTTTAACCCGACCCTCGTGTCAAAACCTCAAATTGTGAACGTCGACACATCGTTTGTGCTAATAAAGAATATTAACCCTTAAAAAGTACAGTTCCTTTCATGTAAGGCCCAAAACGGCCACAGAGCACCCGCTAGAGGAGGGTTAAAGGTACAAAAATAATACTTACATTAATATACAGACCTCCAGCTCAATCAGTGCAAACTGACCGAGAAATTTATGACCAAATTGCAGACGTAAGTAACTCGCAAGATACTGTAATTTTTGGCAACTTCAATTTACCTGTGACCAAGTGGGGAGGTAGTATTACTTCACACTCTGGATAAGACCTGTATGCAAACTTGCTAGAGAGTTCGTTATATCAATTTGTTAGATCTCCAACCCGTGGAAATAACGTCCGTTACGTCCTTGACCTTGTACTTTCAACAAAAGAAGAATTGATAGAGAATTTAAATGTCAGTGATGAATTCAGTAACAGCAACCATAGTACGATAACTTTCAGCTTAAATTTTACTAGTAACGAACCAAATAGCAGCATCGAGAAAGTCCCTAATTTCAAGAAAGCAAACTTTCGTAAACTTAGACAATGTTTAAAGAAACTGTCCGGAGCTTTCTAATTAGCAATAACAACATAATACATCTTGGGAATTATTCGCAAACACTTACCCTAAAAGCAGTGCAAGACTGCATACCATCGAAAATACGGCGTACAGGCCATAATCATAAGCCCAAATGGTGGAATAAAGAGATTTCAGACTGTCTGCTTGCTAAAAAGTTTGCTAATTATAGATTAAAATCCTCACAAAATGACAAAGAACGGGTGAAATTTGTAGAACTACGACGCAAAGCCAAAAAGTTAATTAAGCAAAGTAACAAGACCCTGGAGTTACATGTTGCGAATCAAAGTAACACAAACCCGATAGAATTCTGTAGTTATATCAGAAAGAAGAAAGTAGTTACTTCAGCTGTTGGACCATTAGTCGAAGAAAATGGAGAATACACCAAACACGAAGTACAAATGAGTAATGCCCTCAATACCTTCTTTGCATCAGTTTTTACAATAGAAGTCCTCATTGATATCCCTACATCATCGCAGATTCAGATTGACAATTCTGATGTTCTAAGCAATATCACCATTACAGAGAGAGAAGTACTGTATTGAAATGTTTAGATAAACTCAAGGTTGTTAATGATGATGCTTTTATTTTATATTAGCCCACTAGATAGACTCAAAGTAAATAAATCGCCCAGACCTGATACAATCTCACCTAGAGTTCTAAAGGAAGCTAAGGATGAGCTCTCCAAACCACTGACATTGCTATTCGCTAAATCGTTGCAGTCTGGAACTATGCCTGATCAGTGGAAGCTAGCCAATGTAACACCGATATTTAAAAAAGGCAGCAAATCCCTACCCAGTAACTATCGTCCAATTAGCTTAACTGCAGTTGTATGTAAAATGCTAGAAACACTCATAAGAGACAGACTCGTAAATCACATAGAGGAAAATAACATACTTAAAAATACTCAACACAGCTTTCGCAATAAACGTTCCTGCTTGACTCTTAGACTTTTTCCACGATATCCTCAACCTCTATGATGAGAGTAAAGCTGTAGATATTATATACTTTAATTTTCAAAAGGCCTTTGACAAAGTTCCTCACAAACGTTTACTGCTAAAACTAAAAGTGCATGGAATACAAGACGGTGTGTTGAAATGGATAGAAAACTGGCTCAGCGACAAAAAGCAAATTGGAGTCATTAACGGTAAGGCATCTAAATGAACCAATGTAAATAGCGGGATACCCCAGGGATCGGCACTAGGACCAATTATCTTTCTAATTTACATCAACGACATAGATGAGGGTCTCACCTGTACAATCTCAAAGTTTGCTGACGATACAAAAAATGCAAATAGCGTACTCTCAAAAGAACAAGTTGACGATATGCAACACAATCTAGATAAGTTGTCATGTTGGGCCCAAATTTGGCAAATGAGTTTCAATGTGGATTAATGTAAAATAATACATATTGGATACCGAAATGAGAAAGCAAACTATTTCGATGAATGGCACTCAGTTTAAGTAAGAATTACATAATGAATGGAATGGCCTGGAAATAATAAGAAGGGGGTAATCCAATAATAATAGTCTGCAAAGATAGGAATAATAGACCATTAGAAAAGACACAAAATCCCCCCCTTACAGTGGTGTATACAGCGGTGGGATAATTCTGAGAAGGTTGGGTTGAATTACTAATTAGTGACAACGTTTGTGTTTTTTCCCGGGATTATCCATGCCCTTTACTCCGATTGCCTGTTTTTTTCTGTCACGCTACCACATTTCAGAAAAGAAATATTGCAACCGTTTTAAGTGTTTTTGTTTTGTCAAGTTACCATGTTTCAGTGGATATTGCTACTTTATTTTTGTGTAAGTTCGGAATGGGTTTGTATGGTAAAATGTCTACAGTAGAAATGAAGGAAACTATTCTTTCAACATCCACGTAGTGGGTGAAGAAGGGGGAGCTTGGAGTGACGATCCTCTCACCACACACATGGGGGAAGGAGAAGTGGCTGATGGCAGGAAAGGTTAGTTGAACCATGAGGAAATGGAGAGTGGAATAGAGTAGTAGACACTAGCACCTCGTGAACACAGGCAGCCCTGTAGACTGGATGAGTAATGTTTAAAAGGGTTAAAGCCTTAATTTGTAGTACTGTATTGTGGTGTGTGACCTGCGTGTTGTTGCCCTGGTTAGGCGCCCGTGTTTGGGATGGTCTTTAAATCCTTCCATAGTAACTAGCTGCTGATGTGGACCTTGTGATAAGTCGTGTGTATAGTCTCCTTGGCTCTTTAGTACAGCACAGAATACAGATGTTTTCGGGTGTAGCGAATGGACCGTTCACATCAGGACGTGGGGTAGCGTTGTAGAAGGGGGAGACTACGGGTTCTCCCAGGACTCGATCGTCTACCACACCGAGTGTGTAGGGCAACCTTGTCTGGACGCCCGCACTCTACCTTACACCTGGGCTTCTGGGGTTCACAAGTAGTATTAGGGGTGGAGGGAGGATATCTCTGAGGGATATATATTGACTCTGAGGGTCAATTTGTGTACTGGGCTGTAATGGTTGGGTTAGTTAAAGGTGGGCCACACACAGTTGTAGTAGTTTTGGTTTGCTTGTACATACTACTGGCATGAAATTTTTTGTAATTTGGAATGTCCGACGATCACGAGGATGGTGCTCTTTCTGACTCCTGTGGCTCGGATGTTTGTGTTGTTGTTGTTGTTGTTGTTCCCCAAGCTGCCTGGCCGAACAGCCCCACGGCCCCGAGCAAGGCCAAGGCCATAACCGCGCGCCCCCACAGAACCCTCCCTGCCGACCACAATAAAGCCTGGGTGACCGAAGCCACTCCATGGCGGGGAGCTGAGGAGGGTGCGGAAACGCCCAGGAAACCAAAGCCCCACCCAGGGTCCTGTGCCCCTCAGCAATTATGAAGAGAAAGGTGAGGGGCAAAGGAAAAATGTGATGCTTTGGCTTCCAATCTTGGTAGATTGGGAGGTCAATCCACGGAAGAGACGCCGTCACTTGGGATCTAGAAAATATATATAGTAAAAGGATCAGTCAGAGTAAGCTATGGGTATGGCAGAGATCACTCAGTTCTCACTCTGATAGACCAGCCCATCACCAAGGATGTTTGTGTAATTGTGTTATGTTTGTGCCCAATTTCTTGTAAGGTACCGTATTATAATTTAGACTGAAAGCGAGTGAGTAAAAGTCTTAAAGGGGGGGGGGGGAAGCTGTGTAAGAGGTCTACATTGACTAGGCTTGATTTTGGGAATATTTACACCAAGAATTTTACTGTCACTCACTTTCAGTCCAATAATGACCCAGTCAGTGTTAAGATTACTTGAAATATTCAGCATTATGTTATTATTGTGATTAATCAGTTGACATATTAAATTGTAATGGATGAAAAGAAATTACTAAATAGGCCTAATGGTGTCTTATAAGTACGAGGGTCATTATTCTAGCTTTATATATTAAATATTATTGGTTGGTAATGTTGTATTAACCCTCAAGCCGTGGGGCCCGACATATGTCGGGCGAGAGAATAATGGCCACCCCTGCGGTGCCCGACATATGTCTGGCGGGATTTTGAGCATATTATCGGCTCTGAGAGAGAGTCCACGCGTTGGGAGGATGATAGGCGGGCTCTGACCATCGGCACGGACCCAGTGCCACGACTGACGTAACCTCTGCACCATTCCGCACCCATGGCCTCGCAAGACCAGGAAAAAACTTGGGAAATTACCGTATTTTAGGGTTTTTCCGCTCGTGTTGCGCGATCGCTACAGGATAACCCGCGGTCGTACAAGGATGATTCAGGTCTCATAGGAAAGCTCTATTATTGCCCTTCCACGGATACATAATTGTATTACGCTCTGGCTCTTGTTTATGCAAGAAAAAGGGCATGGAATGAAGCTCGATTAGGGTAAATATGCCCGCCTGGCAGGTAGTAGAAGTTACAAACATCCCCGTTGGTTAACCCTTCTTTGGCGGCAAGTGAAATAAATGTGGCCTATGTGGCAGGGCCCGGCTATAGTCGCATGCAATTTTGAGCACGTAATGTGCTCTGAGAGAGAGCGGAGCGGTGGGAGGAGCGTAGGTTACCTCATGACCGCTCGCCACGGTGGCCGTGGAGCTACTGAAATGTACTCCGCCCTACTCCACCCTCCCTCACTCGTTTCACACGTCATAATGTAAGGAAATTACCGTATTTTACCGATTTTGCCCTTCGGTTGCACGATCGTTGCAAGACAACCAGTGATCGTAGAAGGATGGTTCTGGTGTCATTGGAAAGCTCATTTAACGCCCATTCAGGGATACATACTTGTATTACACTCTGGCTCTTGTTTATGTATGGAAACGAGCACGGAAACAAGCTCGTTTACGGTAAAACCCCCGCTGGTCGGCACAGTCAAATATACTTCACCACCCGCTCTTTGAGTGTTAAGAGTTAAGTTTAGAAAAGGGTGTCACAACCGGAGCAATTTTATTTTGAAATTAAAAATGAAATTGACTTGTTTTGGCCATTTAATCACTTCCAGGTGTATAAAGCTAATTATATAGCATAACTTTAACTTTGTGAATCTAGTATTAATAACTATATTGCTGGGATTTTACCTAAAAATTGCTTTTACATAATCTCTCGTGTGATACCCTAATTCTGAGGCCTTAGTGACAAGTGCCCAACTCGAGAGAGCTTGGCAGGTCGAAATTTATGAGGTCTAGCTCCACCTTACAAACTAGTCCTACCTTGGATATCATACGGAATAGTTAGCATTTGAACATGAATTTCGTTTAGATCATAAAAAAGTAATTCAAGTATCCTTTGAAAGTCTTATTATAATCGTAAGTAAATTGAAAAGCTCATTTATTCAAGGAAAAGTTATAGTTGATATGCCAAAGGACATTGACCCCAGAGTCCTACAGAGCCTCCCAGCCTAGGGCCGAGAGTGCCAGCATCATTCCCTCAGATGCCAGCCTCGGAGGCAGTGAGGGGAGATATTCTCTCGAAAACTCAGTTTAAATTTCCTTTTGTGTTGTGTGTATAAAAAGACCTCGCTGGTGTAGTGACTAGCATCTCGGACTTCCACCCAGAAGGCCCGGGATCGCGCCCACGCTCGGCGCATTCAAGATTTTTCACAAGCAGTGAGTCATTACCATCCCTCATGAGCAAGGGGATGGGGTAGTAGTACAGGACCCCAATGGAAATACGCCTAATTGGCCTTATTGGGCTAACTTTAGATGGCTTAGCATGCGCTAGCTTTAAGAACTATTATTATTATTCCCCAGGCTGCCTGGCCGAACAGCCCCAAGGCCCCGAGCATGGCCAAGGCCATAACTGAGCGCCCCCACAGAACCCTCCCTGCCTACCACAATAAAGCCTGCGTGACCGAAGCCACTCCATGGCAGGGAGCTGAGGAGGGTGCGGAAACGCCCGGGAAACCAAAGCCCCACCCAGGGCCCTGTGACCCTCAGCAATTATGAAGAGAAAGTTGAGGGGCAAAGGAAAATTGTGACGCTTTGGCTTCCAATCTGCCAACCTCTAGGTTGGCAGATTGGAAGGTCAACCCACGGAAGAGACGCCGTCACTTGAGATCTAGAAAATATATAAGTAAAAGGAACAGTCAGAGTAAGCTATGGGTATGGCAGAGGTCACTCAGTTCTCACTCTGATAGACCAACCCATCACCACATGACTAGAACCCAATCCTATCAGCATCAGCTAGGAAAGGCCCTAGAAAGCCGCCTTTGGCGGCTCCCCTATTTCAACCTCTTTCAGGGTTGGGCACCCGCCCAAGTAAGGTAAGTTGAAATGAATTGTGAAGTATTTTATCCGTACTCTACCGTAGGATACAGTAATAAAAGTCCCCTGCAGTCCCAAGCACTGTGGCCAAAATGGCAAGATAGAACAACTTTCCACCTCAAGAGATGAAGGCAGACTGGCTCTCCCACCCTTCAGTGGGTCTTATATAAGCTGAGAAGTGTTGTCATATCGAGAGCAGTGCTCAAACCTGTAGTGGTACCAGGTACAGCCTTGTACAGGCAGTTACAAGGAAAGTACATTACTGACGGCTCCTAGCCGCCGCTGGGACTGGGGAGTGACTTATCTACTGACGGCTAGTAGCCGTCGCTGGAATTGGATGGGTTAAGATCAACTTTGAGACCATTTATAAGACCATTTAAGCACAGTTTCTTATATTTAATTACGAAATTATACGACGTCCTTTGTCATGATCAAAGGTGAAATTATATTCTCCATCTGATAGTTGATAATTTAGTGTTCGAATTACCATATTTTTCCTGTCAACCTTATTATGAACAGTATAAGATAATATGTTAATTGCATTATGTTTGTGTAGTATTACCATATATATTATATGTTAAGTTCAGTTGAAACTTATATTGTAAGCCAACATTCCTTTCCCGAGTCGTGTGTACGTACAGGCCTACACTCTGTTTTCTATTTAGACCTTTGTTTTTATATATTTTCGAGGGTCAACTAAGTAAAATTGATCTATCCCAGCAACTTATAAGATTTTTTTTTTTTTAATATCTTAATTAATACATTTGACCACTTTTGTAATGTTAATAGGAATTAACTCATTGGGTGGGGAGATGTTCCGGAATGCCATGGCAATTTACATCAATTTACAGACTTTTAAAGCCTGTTAAAGCCGTAGAAATCGAGTGTCAGTGGGTGGGAGCGCGAGGGGCCCGGGCCCACCCCCAACCATCAGCACGTCCGTCCGTGCACCGAGACCCACACCCCGGGTCTCAGCAGTGCTACCAAAGGCAAAAAAGTGTTACATTGCTAATAAATATCAAGCCTTCCAAAATGTCTATGGTAGCGCTGCGGGTGAACCCGGCGAGCAACGAAGCTCATTCTAGAGTAATTTTGAAGCTATTTTCGTGTAGTTTTCGGCTGAATACATTTCGTTTCATGCAGACACTTGATTAATAATTCAGGAGTGCCTGAATATGCCCTAAATAGCCTAAATATGCCCGCAGCGTAAGTGTTGAGATATATAATTTTGTCAGTTTTATTAATTAATGGTAGTGTTAATACCAGGTCCCAGGTCAGGAGAGAATTACCAGGTGCAGAGGTAACCCTGCAGTTGCCTGTGAACTCCAGTGTCCATTCCAGTGGTCAGAACCTAGTGGTTGTACTGAGACAGGATAATAATTATAATAACAATAATATTTATTCAGTTAGCAATTTACAGAGTTGGTACCACATAGTTTGTTACAAATATGACATGTACCAGCCTTGCATAATTCCATCTAAGGATAGCCCAATAAGGCCGTTAGGCGTATTTCCATTGGGGTCCTTGTGGGATTAGGTTAGCTGGGGAAAATGGGGAGGATAAAGAAATAGATACTTTAGAGAAAGTATTTCTAGGGGGTTATTTAAGATACCTTACATCCTATAGTATATCAGTAATCCGTAATCAGTAATAATTTCAGTTTGGTTTGTGTATCTCTTATGTCGCATTTAGTAGTAGACATAAGCTTGGTGCTCCCTTCTCGCAGCTGTCCGGTTCAGGTGTTCCTTCAGGCTACGTCTGAAGGAATACAGTGTTCTCTTTTCACGGACTGACTGGGGTAGGTCGTTCCAGTCTTTGATGGCAGTGAAGAAGAATGTTTGCTTACCCTGTCCTTGGATTCTTTGGACCTTAAAATTAAACATCCTGTTTCTTGTATTATGTCCACTCCTCTCATTTGCTTTAACAAAATCATTCTTTAGGTACTCTGGAGCTCTGTCATAGAACATTTTGAAGGCATTAGTGAGCCTGATTTGTTTGGCTCTGTCAGCGACATTGAGCATACCTAGTGACTGAAGTTGTTCCTGGCCAACATGTGATCTGGGTCCTAGGTTCAGCATGAACCTAACCATTTTATTTTGAGTGACCTGAAGTTTGTGCTGTGCTGATTTAGATGATGCAGAGTACCAGGATGACACAGAATAGTCAAAATGACATTGAACAAGCGCTTTGCAGAGGGTCTTTTTGGTCGCCGCGGGCAAGCATCCCACCTGTCTATACAGGTATTTTATACGTGCTCTACACTTACTCAGGATAGATTCCAAAATTGTTTCACCTGACAAACTCGCGTCCAGTTTTAGTCCGAGATATTTAACTTGTGACACTGTTGTTATAGGAATATCATTACAGTTGACCGAGAAGCCCACAATGTTTTTCAGTTTGCGTTTTGTTCCACATAAGATGGCTTCCGTCTTGCCCAGGTGAAGAGATAGTCTATTGTCCACTAGCCATTCACTACATGATTCTAGTTCTTTAGAAAGTGAAGTGGCAATACTTATTGGGTCTTTTCCTGAAACCAGGAGCACGCTGTCGTCTGCATACAGTAATAATTTACATGAGACGCTCAGTTCCATGTCGTTCACATAACAGAGAAAGAGTAAGGGACCAAGGATGCTTCCCTGCGGGACCCCACAGTTAATTGGCATAGGATCAGATATATTATCGTCAATTTTGACTCTTTGGGTCCTACCACTAAGATAAGATTTAAACCAGTTCACAGATCCTATGCCCATTGCTTGTAGTTTATTACATAGGATATCATGGTCTACTGTGTCAAACGCTTTTTGTAGATCAAGAAGAACCATACCGGTGTAGTTACCTTTAGACATTTCTTTACGAATGTGATCCGTTAAGTGGATGAGACAGGAGTCTGTCGAGTACATGCATCTGAAACCTGATTGAAACTTATAGAATAGATCATTTTGTTTGAGGTAGTGTTCAATTTGGGTGTATACCGCTCTTTCAAGGATTTTAGATACAATACATAATATGCTAACTGGTCTGTAGTTACCAACTTCTAGTTTATTTCCTTTCTTGAATAGAGGGGTTACAATAGCTTCCTTCAGTTCAGCAGGTACAGTGTTGGTGTTAATTGACAAGTTGATGATGTGGGTTAGGGGGCCTGCTATACCAATGGCTCCATCTCGAAGAAATTTGGCAGGAATTTTGTCTGGTCCTGTGCTTTTATGTACATTTAGGTTAGACAGCTCGTCAAAAGTGTATTTTGGTGTAACATTTTGCAATCCAAATGTGTTTGGGTGTATGTTTTTATCTCTGTAGAAATTTCGAAAGGTGGCCGTTGTTGTCGTGTATTTATTGAGAGGTTGAGGTAGGTTCTGTGCAAGTGTGTTTGCTATGGAGGTGAAGAAGGAGTTGAAGTAGGTTGAAATTTGTCGTTTATCGTGGCAAATCTGATCATTAATGGTGAGAGCAATATTAGTGTTAGACGAATCCCTTGTCTTGTTGCTGTAGCCTGTTGTTTTTAGGTGCCTCCATAGTTTCTTTGGGTTATTCTGATATTCCTCTGCCTTATTGTGAAAATAATTAGTTTTCGCTGATTTTATTTTCCTACTTAGTTTATTCCTGGCCCTGTTGAACTCATGTTTCAGACCTTGATCCTGTCTATGTTTCGCTAGCCTTTTTAACAGATTGTCTCTGTGTTCCAGATGGTGTAGTATGTCATTGTTGATCCATGGGTCTGACCTTGCTTTAATTTGTATGTCTTTCAGAGGAGCTACTTCGTCTAGAATGTTTGTGATGATGGTTCTGAAGCCAACCCATGCGTCATTAACGTTTGTACTTCCAAGCACTGGAGACCAGTCTGTATTCCATAAAATGTCCAGAAATGTTTCTTTATTGTAGTTTCTGAGTGACTTTGTTTTGATAATCTTGTGATTCTCTAGACTAATTTTTGTGGTTTTTCGTGTGCAATATGTGACGAACTGATCACTTATCCCAGTCTGTATAATCCCTGATTGGGATATTTTGTCCTCTCTGTTACAGTTTATATGGTCTATTATTGTGGCAGTGTTCTCAGAGATACGTGTGGGGGTTGTGATGAGTTGTTTGTGATTGTGCATTGTCAGTATATGCCTATATTCTCGTACAAGCCAATCATTTCGTTGTTTGTAACACAGGTTAAAATCCTCTAGTATGATGGATTCATTCCGAGGGTCTAGCGATGACAACGTTCGTTCAAATTTGGTCAAGAATTGTGTGTCGTCTGGTGGCCTATAGCATACCCCAATTGTGATGGGTCTTGTCCTCGGCAGGTGTAGATCGATCCACAGAGCTTCGTGATTTTCTACATGGAGGTCGGTCCTGGTTGTGTGTGTGAGGTTGTTTTTTACATACAGACATACTCCTCCCCCATGCCTATTGCGATCATTCCTAACCATATTGAAACCTTGAATGCTTATTTCACCATCGTTTATACTTGAATCCAGCCAGGTTTCTGTGATTGCAATTATTGAAGCTTTGGCCTTATTAGCTAACAAGTTTAATTCTGACAATTTATGGTACATTGATCTGGCGTTAATGTGGTTAAGATGGAGCCCTTTGTTGGTGAACACTCTGTATTCATATTTGATTTTGAATGTGTCCTGGCTGGATTCTGAGTTGTTAATATTAATTGGTTCATTTACATTAATATTCGGTAATGAATGCAAGGCACATATGTTGCATAGGAATTCCCGTTCTTCACTGTTGGTCTTCTTAGAGATGCACTTCATATGAGCTACAGTTTTACACTTAACACAGTTTATGATCCTTTGTTGTCTTGTTATGAGTGATTTACATATTTCACAAATGATTTTAGGGCCCTTAATAGCTACTTCCCTACATTTATCGCATTCCACTTCTTTTCTGCTAGTAACGTAAGTACATCGATCGTGTACTGTTTCATTACAACTACTGCATTGTGACGTTGTACTCCTTTTGTTGAATCCAATATCGCACACTATACATATTTTCCTGTTACTGTTCATCGTACGTCTGGCGGTGTGGTGATCAGCTGTGCGCCGTGAGCGGCTGATGGTGTGTGAGCGCATGAGATGAGGACAGGTTGTGGCTCCCCCTTGCCCCCCTCCCACCCCACTGGGTTGGTTTCTCTTGTTGTCTATCTTGTTCGTTGCTGTTACTTCATTGTCGATGTGTTTGCTAGAGCTTCCTGCTTGTTTGGGTGTTCTGGTTGAATGTTGTATTACTTGGGTCACCGATATCTGTGGTAGTGATGATACAGTTGAGGGTAATGTTGAGTAGGTAGAATGTTGGCACTGTGCTGGCGGTTGCCCTGCGGTCTTGGTTGTGAGTTGGAGCGTGACGGGAGACTTGGGTGCCTGCTGGCCCAGTTTGTTATTACGAATTTTACTGCTAGGGACTGTTGAAATGTCGGTGTCTGCCTTACTTGTTTGGTGGTGAGGTTTCTTCAACGTTGAACTAGGGCCGGGGTGGGTCTCTACATCTCCGCAGCTAATTAGAGTGTAGCACAATAGGTGTTGTAGCGAGGTTGTGCCAGAGTATTTACCAAGCCTCGGCGTCTTCCCGATATATGAAATAGACCAGGCAGGAATGGTGACAGAAATTTAACTTGTGTGTGATTTCTGTGTGACGAGGTCCCTCAGTACTTGTTTAGTGTTGATCTGGTACACTACCGGTCCCCTCTGCACCTGTATATCAGCACAGCCCCTCTGGATGTTGAGAAGGATGATACATAGAGAGAGGGCTACGCCCGCACCCTTCATCCCTCCCGCCATCTTACTCTACCAATCCTGTTGGTGTTATTGGGCCTTGAGCTAACCTTCACCCAATTGTGAGGTATTGTATGCCTTATGAACCTAATGACTGAAGTGTGTGTTTACTATGGTAGTGGCCTTGGGGTCACCTGTTGAAGGGTTTTAGTTAACTTTGATGTGGTGATAAAAAGTAGTTCATTGGGCCAATAATATCGATCTATTCCGCGTTTAACTAAGGGGAAAACATATTTATATTGTAATGTTTTCGTAAGAGTTCGTTGTGTCAGTATCCTAATTGTTATGCCCTGATTTTATTCAGGTTTAGCTATGGGATGAGGTGAGTTCTTTCATGACTGGAATATCAGAACTCATACAGTTACATGCAAAGAATACAATAGAGGATACACATAATACCAAAATATAGTTTAGGGAACAGTTTATTCACTTAAGCTCTAAGGACATGTATACATATATCTGAAGTAAAACTGTACCAAACATGAGAACATAAATAATACAACCACTTATTATCTCCCAGCACGATCGCGGAACTAGAAAGAGCTCAGGTATATTCAAGCTATTTCGTTAATGTTCATTTCACAGTTACCTAATAGTGATATCTTTGTAGGACCAGATAATGTTGGAAAGAATCGAATGCTCTAATAGTCACTTGATATTTCAATCAGATTATATAAGTCGTTATTATTGACGAGGATATGTGAGGTTGATAGAGTAGGCTATCATACACTTTAAATCACCTTGCGCACTGGTGTATATAGTTATAACTTAAACATCGAGAATTGTGGACTCTAACTTATTTCACTCTTATCGAAATTATGGCAGAGTCGATAGTGAGGAATTTCGGCTTTCTGTATTTGGATTTAATTCCTTATATTTTTCAGAGATGTGTACTAATATTGGTTTTAACACTTGTACACTGTATATATTGAATCTGTGTCTATAGACTCGGGCTAAGTAACACTTTCGATGATTTGTTTCAAAATAAGGAACTTTTTGACTCTGACTTATTTATCACTGGGCGGAATTATGGCAGAGTTAATACATGCGAAATTTGGCTTATTTAGAATTAATTCCTTGTAGACGTCAAAGAGGTGTACTAATACTGATTTTTACACTGGTACAATTATATAGGGAGTCTGTATCTATAGACTCGAGTTAGGCAACACTTTCAATGATTTATCGCGAAATAAGGAACTTTTGGGCTCTGGCTTATTTGTAGAATCACCGTGCGCACTGGTGGTCTTCAGTAGGTTAATACTGACGAACTTTAATTCACTTTTTACCTCGTCACTTGGCATTGATTTTCATTCACTTATACCAATGGTGATATTCACAGATACTGGATTCATTAACCGTTTGTAGTCTTCTAAGTCTCCATAGGCCGTTTAGTTGGACCGGTCGTGTGAAATAAGTTACAGATGAGTTAACTCCCTCAGACATATTATGTTCCAGTAAGTCCGAGGAGGCGGGAGCCCCAGGATCATTGCCACTGCCTCGCACTACACTCACAACAACACTGCGGCCGTTAGAATTATCGCAGGAGGCTGAGGTTGCCACCAACGGTTTTATCGTATGGTAACTTATCGGACTTACTGAGCTCATATGACGCAAAATCGCGTCATAAACTTATTGGAGAGGTATAGAGATAAGTCCATATGACGCGATCGCATCATATGAGTTTTTGGTGGACTTATTCATATGACGCGATCGCGTCATATATGTCTGAGGGAGTTAATGGGCTTGAGGTCTTAAATGTGGTTCCGTAACTATAGTTAAGTCGTAGCCTGGATGAGGTGCCGTCTATCTTTCTCATTGCTCAGATCAGCACTACTATGCCTGCGGGGAACAAGACGGTCTGCACCACAACCAGTGACGGTGGCAGAAATGGACTATGAGGCAGCAGTGGCAGAGGGTCGCATAGGAAGGAGACTGGATTGAAGCTGCATGGTGTAGAATAGTAATATCTGATGCTTGTAAAATAGAATGTATGAACAATATTAAAAAAAAAAAAAAGTGAAATAGTTGGTCACCACATCGGACTAACGCGAGTATTCTTAGCTTGTTGCTTTAGTGAAGAATACTCGTCTATCCTGACCGTTATATTAACCGGTGATGGAATTCGTTCAGGTACTCTTGAAGTGAGATCTTAAATATAGTGCCTCAGTTATGACGAAGTAGCACTATATCGGGCTAACGCGAGAAGACTGTGGAAGTGTCTTTCTTGTCTGCCTCTGACCCTTCTAAGAGGTTCAAGGAATCCGGGGTGGTGTTTAAACCTTTTAGTTGCAAAGTCTAATGGTATGCCATAGACAAAATGCACCTAGGACTTGTGTATGCAGAGTGCCTGTGAAGGTATCTCGCCAAGCCCTTATTTCCACAAGTGACCGTGGTATGCCAAAGTCCCTTGTGAAAAGGTGGAGTGCGGTGTTTAAAACCTTTTAGTTGCACTAGTCTAATGGTATGCCAATAGACTACGTACACCTAGGACATTTATGCAGAGTGCCCGTGAGGGTATCTCGCAAGCCCTTACCCGCACAGTAGATCGTGTTATGCCAGATCTCTTGCGAGGAGTTAGTGTTAACTTTTAATAGTAGAAGATCGAAGGGTAGGTATGCCTGAGTCCTTCAACTCTCTACTATTAAGAGTAGAACCTATTGAAAGGTGTCTATGTTAGTTACTGGTATGCCAGTAATAACAAGGATCCTTTCAGTAGGACATTATAGTACCCTATACAAGGTCTCAATGTCAATCACTGGTATGCCAGTGATGACAAAGATCCTGGTAAAAGGATACTTTGGGGTGTGTTAACCTTTAACAATAGAAGGTTGAAGGGTAGGTATGCCTGAGTCCCTCAACTCTCTAATATTAAGAGTCGAACCTATTAAAGGTGTCTATGTTAGTTACTGGTATGCCAGTAATAACAAGGATCCTTCTAATAGGACACGTAACCTAGAAAAGGTCTTTATGTTAATCACTGGTATGGCAGTAATAACACAGATCCTATTAATAGGATACAGTTACCGTATCTGCAGTAATAAAGTATTGAAGCGTAGGTATGCCTGGCTACTTCAACTTTTACCACTGAAGGTACAGCCCATTAGAGGCGTCGATGTTAACTGGTGGTATGCCACAATTAACAACGATCCCTTAATAGGATTTTTAACTCCTCAGACAAGTAGATGTTCGGTATGCCGTCTATCACACTGAGGAGAGCAAGGGCGCGAGCGCGCACTCTCTGTTAGGATGGAGAGTCCTTCTTGCTCTAGTGGGAGGTCAACTTACTTTACTTTATTCAATAGGTCGCTGCTGTTCAGCACTCTACCCCTGCCATCATCAACGAGTGTATGACAAATAAAGTTCCAGAACCCACCTTACTACAATCCTGGGAGAAGAAAAGTAAAGTTAAGTGGATTACTAAGTATATCTTCCAGAACTTAAGTCGATGGGGATATCAGCTTACCACCGAATCAGGTCATGTAGTTCTAGAACCCTATCTAGCCCTAAATTACATGATCTCGATTCACGAAGGAAATGAGATTCATTTAGGGCATAAGAAAATGCTAAAAGTCTTGCAAGATCAATACTGGACAGTAAATCCTTCCGGCATTGCAAAACAAGTGACGGAAGCATGTAAGCCATGTGCTTTAGGGAAAGATCGTTGCAAAACCCGGGACCAGCAGGAACTATCTCTGCAAACAAACTGTGGCAGACGTTGTCACTAGATGTAATGGGTCCTTTTCCTGTCAGTTAAGGAAAGCGTTTCATAGTCACATTTGTCGATCTCTACTCCAAGTTCCTAATAGCCTGCCCTACGAAAGATCACAGTGCCATAACCATAGCCGACTTACTAGCCAAAGAAGTTTTTCCTAATTTTGGTTTACCTATATCACTACTGTCTGACAATGCTCCTGAATTCAAAGGGCAGGTATGGGAAGCTTTTAATAAAAAATGCGGCCGACGCACCAAACACTCTTCACCCTACTGGCCTCAATGTAATGCAGTTTGCGAGCGGAATCATCGCACCACTCACTCTTGTCCTCTGTTGTGGGGAGGACCTTGTACCCCTGAGACATAGGAGTTCAGACCTGAGAAGAGAGAAAGAGAGCCGGCATCTCATCCAAGTTATGACTTGGCTTCTATGCTGGCGCTTTTTCTCCGATATTTGTTCAGCTAATCTGGCATAGAAGATACTTGCAGAAGGTCCCATTCCTCCCGACGATGAGAAGACCAGAGGAGTAAAGCTTCCTTGATCCCTGTTCAAAATTCTTTCTTCATAAGCGTTTTTTTTCTCACTTTCGTTTCTCAAGTATGCCGCCTTGAGTCCTCGCTCACGATATGTTTGTGCTCTTGGGTTAAAGATCCTGATGTCGAAAAAAGCCCGATGTCCCCTCGTCCAAAAACCTCGAGCACTTACGTCCACTCTTGCTTCATTTGAAGTATTTACAGTATTGTGGGCCAAGCACTGTCCGTCCATAGGCAGAAGTTCTGGTTCGATTCTGACATCATGGCACACCTCGTCCAGCATTTGTGCAGTGATGTCTCGTACTTCATCATGCCGGATACAGATGAATCCTCCTTTCTTACAGGTCATACAGTGGTCTGAGTTGTTTATTTCACCACATGCACATTTCAGTGGCAGGTTCGAAACTGGCCACCCATACCTCAAGGCTACGGCATCATAGAATTCTTGTTTATTTAAGCTGAAGCCTTTTTCCTTTATTGGTAATGAAGTGAGCCATCTCAACTCTCATTTTCAGTTCTTCACTACATTCGGTCTTAATTTGTTCTAGGCTATGTTTCTGTCTCTCTTCTCTGCTCTTTGTAATTTCCTGTCTTGCATTTCGTTGTTCCTCTTTGTCCACCTCATCATTTTCATTTTGCTCCCGCATTTTTTCTGTCAGAGACGTAGTAAGTTTAAGGGAATTTTGGTACTCATGAGGTGCCACCTCCATTGGGTTTATGATCCCCATACCTCCGAACCTTGGCGGAAGAGCTAATAAATCTCTTAGCTCTTGCGTGACGCATTCCATCTCTGTTAAAGCAGGTATGAATGCTCCTCTGATTGCTTCTTCCAGCGGTTGGAGCATCTGTCCAAAGTCCAGCACTGTTCTCATAAGAAAGGTCCATCTGTGCTTACCACCATATGTGAAGGCAGTATATGCAGCATGTGGTTCAGATTTCGCAATGTCTGCCAGGGTTTTCACTTCCTTTACCCACTCCGCTACCTTTTTTCGCACATACAGTAGACCCCTTTGCATTCCTCTGTGCCTATTACTGCTCCCAAATGACGTTAACCCTCCTTTGTAATCTTCACTCCTGTCCCATCAAAAGTCTGCACTGCTTCTTCATACTGGTGTTCTTTCACTATTAGTACAGATTTACTAGCATTAGGATGGTACCCAATGACTGCGCCAACCGATTATACTCTCCGCCACCATTCTTTGAGATCCCTTATTCTTCCTGCACCTGTGAGGTCATCAGCATACACCACTTGTTTCACTCGGGTTGCCTCATGTTTTATTTTCTGCTGCACAATAGATAGTGCCAGTGCGTACATTGCCATTGCCACTGGATCTCCTTGCGTTGTTCCTTCATTTGATTTGAGAATTTTAATTTCTTCCTTCTTTGTGCTTCCAACTATATACAGGTTAGCTGGCTCCTTATAAGTGTTTTATATGTACTTTGCGATGCTCGGGCATTTGATCTTGATGTTGTGAATAGCTGCCTCCCTATTAATGGTGTTAACCCTCTCCCACATATGACGCAATTTTGAGCCTAATAGGGATACTATAAAGCCTTTGTTACCATCAGGGGTATTTAGAAACCTTTAGTTTAGTTACTTCAACATCTGCAGTTGTCTTTGAGTTAGCTGTGGGCAGAAAACTAATTTTGGAGAGGTATTTATATTTGCAAACGAAAGGTGGGGCCAAAGGCTGAGTGAGAATTTTGAAGAACGAAAGAAGATGTTCTGGAAGGAGGTAAATAAAGTAAGGAAAGGAGGACAAAAGAGGGAAGAGTCAGTGAAAGATGAAAATGGAGAATTACTAGTGGAACCAGTTGAAGTGAAGTGAGGAAAGATATGCCGAGTATTTTGAATCTTTGTTAAATACAAGAGATGGAAGAGAAGCAGTGATTGAAGCAGAGGTGGATGGAGATAGGTTACCCAGGCCACCCAGGTGGCAGGGAATGAATGAAAGGATTGAGGAAAATGAGGTGAAAGAAGCAGTGAAACAAATGAGAGCGGGAAAAGCAGAAGGTTTGGATGGTATTGCTGTGGAGTGTATAAAGACGGGTGGAGATATGATAATAGGTTGGTTGGTGAGACTTTTCAATGTGTGCTTTGCTGTGTCAATGGTACGAATAGACTGGAAGAGTGCATGTATTGTGCCGTTGTACAAGGGGAAGGGAGATCGGCAGGAGTGTTCAAGTTATAGAGGTATTAGTTTATTGTCAGTGGTTGGAAAGCTGTATGGCAGGGTGTTGATAGAGAGGATAATAAAGTGTACGGAAGTTGCAATAGGAGAAGAACAGTGCGGTTTTAGGAGGGGAAGAGGGTGCGTGGATCAGATGTTTGCAGTAAGACAGTTATGCGAGAAGTATTTAGAGAAGCATAAGGAGATATTTTGGGCTTTTATGGACTTGGAAAAAGCATATGATCGTGTGGACCGTGAAGCAATGTGGAAGGTGTTAAGGATTTATGAAATTGGAGGAAATTTGTTAGAAGCAGTTAAGAGTTTTTATGAAGGGAGCAGAGCATGTGTGAGAGTAGGAAATGGTGAGTTGAGTGAATGGTTTGAGGTAAAGGTAGGTTTGCGACAGGGTTGTGTAATGTCACCATGGCTGTTTAATATGTTTATGGATGGTGTGGTGAGGGAGGTGAAAAGGAGAACTATGGGAAGAGGATTGGGTTTAGTAGGAAAGAATGGTAGAGATTGGGAGTTGAATCAGTTGCTGTTCGCTGATGACACAGCATTGGTGGCGGATTCTGATGAGAAACTGCAGCGGGTAGTCAAAGAGTTTGGTGTGGTTTGTGGAAGGAGGAAACTGAAGGTGAACGTCAATAAAAGTAAAGTAATGGTGTGTAATAGGGGAGAGCATAGGGTGAATCTAGATGTGAGGCTGGATGGGAAATATTGGAACAAGTAGAGTGTTTTAAATATCTAGGAGGAACAATAAGCAGGAGTGGAGGTATGGAAGTGGAGGTAAAACAGAGAGTGTGTGAAGGAAGGAAGGTTTTCGGAGCAATGAGAAGTATGTGGAAGACGAGAAATCTCGGAGTGAAAGTAAAAAGTGCACTGTATCAAGGAATTGTTCTGCCAACAGTGATGTATGGGGCTGAGACATGGGCTCTGAAGAAAAAGGAGAAAAGAGGGCTGGATGTGATGGAGATGAGCTGCTTGAGGAGTATTTGTGGAGTTACTCGTAGAGACAGATTGAGAAATGAAGAGATACGTAGGAGAGTGGGGCAGCAGGAACATTTGTCAGCCAGAGTGGACAGAAGGGTGCTGAGCTGGTATGGTCATGTTGAACGAATGGGAGATGAAAGGCTTACAAAGAGAATATGTGAGTCAGGTACAAGGGGAGATAGAAGGGCAGGAAGACCCCCATTGAGATGGAGAGACTGTGTAAGAAAGGCTTTGGATGATAGAGGAATGACTATAGATCAGGCAGGGGAAGTGGTGGTGGACAGGAGTGAATGGAGAATGCTTGTGAATAGTTGAGTGAACACGTGGTCATTTGGAGTAAGGGGTCGGGCGCAAGTTGGACTAGATAATAGTCCATCAGGCGCCTGGCCCGGGGAGACGATTAATATGAAGGGTGTGCCTGGAAGTGTGGTGGGAGGGCTTGTCGCTTTGGCTCCGCTGCATGTCTGCCTGCCGAGATCGGAACCTCTCCTGGTGGTCAGGGGCCGGGGGAGTGCTGGAGCGACCTTGGTAACCCTGGTCTCTGGGTCTTCTCCTGGGTGACCTGGATGTGTGAGAGTTTGTGTTTTTTATCTGTGTTTATTTTTTGTTTTATGTTGTTTTTGTGTTTTCCCTGTTCTTGCTCTGTCTTGAGTCGGCTACCCCCAAAATGGGGATTGGGCCTGAGCATATAGATAGATAGAATAGATAGATTTATAAGAGTGAGAGAACTCTATTTCTTATTGCTACTCTGGTAACCTCTGCATCATATGAGCCTGAAGGGGTTAAAGGCATATGTTGCATCCACTAGCAGTACCGCTTCACAATCTTCCTCATCATACACCTTCCCCATTGCATGTATTGCTGCTTCTCCTCCGGCTTGCTGTCCTGCACATACTTGTAAGTTGCCCACTGCTCTTTGTACATCTTTTCCAAATATGGACATGAATACTTTTCCTATAATCCTTCTAAGAACTTCCCCAACGCCTACTAGTCTAACTCCTGGATTCTTATTTAAAGGTATCAGGCGACATGCTGTCAGAGCTTCTATGTTCACGCATGGTGATGATGCAAGTTTCTTTGCAAGCATTGCTATTGCTTCACAAAGGTCACCTGCGGCTGAACCAAACTTGTTTTGACTTAGGAAAATCCTCCCAAGTCTTTGCATCTACACCTGATGGACCTGCTCCTCCCTGTGTTTTCAGCGCCTTTCTCCATACGAGGTCTCCAGTTATATTCTCATATCACCGGGTCTGGAGGAACATATTCCTGTTCTAGTTTGGCCTCATCACTTGCTGGTTTTGCTTCTGGGTGTTTCTCCTTTAGCTGGTCCAAGATGTTTTGATTCACTTCGTGCACCCCCCTTGAGGCTTCCCCAGTGACCATTCTGACTGCCTGTGCCACTTTAACAATCATCATGCTATTTCCCACTGATCGTGCCATATCATCTGGCTTCCTCTTTCTTCATTGTTTTGTTTTCAGTCTTTGCCGGATTGCTCGTACTTGGCTAAGAATGTTGTCTAACTCCCCATTTTTCCACCACTCCATTCTCTGTTTCAGCGCTTTAATGTTCTCATTCAGTTTTGCCTTTGGTCTTTTTCTTTGAAGGAACAACTACGTGCACCAAAGGGGCATCCTGAACATAACATAGGATCATACGTCTGAGTTCCCCCAGCATGTCTTTTGCGGCTTCACAAATCGGTAGTTCAAACTTATTATGTTGCTATTGTATCACTTCTGTATAAATTTCATTCACTAATGTTGTGAGTCTGTCACCAGAATGTCCCATCCATTCTCTACCATTCATGTTTACGTTAAGAGGTCGTTCGTTCTAGAACATAAAAACATAAGAAAATGGGAGTCTGCAGAAAGCCGATTGGCCTAAGCAAGGCAGATCCCTGTCCCACACAACCCCAATTACAAAGCCCAATTATAGGCTCAACACTCTAATACCCTGAGGATCATCTTACCAAAACGGTTAGAGATTAACGCAGGATTACGGGGGTCTGCAGAGCGCTGATTGGCCCAACCCTGCTGATCCCCCTTCACACCCAACCCTTCTCGTCCATATGCTTATCCAATTTTATCTTAAAGCTCCCTATCGTTTTTAATCCCACTATAGCACTTGGTAGTCCATTCCACCCATCTACAACTCTGTTACCAAACCAATATTTGCCTATATCTTTTCTGAAACGAAATTTATCTAATTTGAAACCATTGGTACGAGTTCTTTCGCTATCACTGAGCTTTAGTACATTTGTCATGTCCCCTTTGTTAATCCCACTAACCCACTTGAACACCTCTATCATATCCCCTCTAACTCTGCGTCTCTCTAACGAATGTAAGCCTAATTTCTTCAACCTTTCTTTATACGGAAGATTTCTAATATTATGGATCATTTTTGTCATTCTACGTTGTACTCTCTCCAATGAATCTATGTCCATTCTGTAATAAGGACACCAAAATTGAACAGCATAATCCATATGGGGTCTCACTAATGACATGTAAAGTTTTAAGATAACATCAGCAGTTCTGTTACTCACACTCCTTGAGATGAACCCGAGAATCCTGTTTGCCTTGTTTCGAACGCTTATACACTGTTGTCTAGGCTTCAAATCATTGCTAACAAACACACCTAGATCTTTCTCACAATTCGAGTTTTCTAATTCCACATTAGCTAGTTTATATTTAACATTTGTATGCATCTTCCCTATCTTTAATACCTTGCATTTGTCAATGTTAAACTTCATATGCCAATTTACTGACCATTCGTGTAAGGTATCTAGATCCCTTTGGAGGTACTCTATATCTCTATCTGAATCAATTGTTCTCCCCATTTTGGTATCGTCTGCAAATTTACTTATCCTACTAGTTATACCTAAATCAAGGTTATTTATGTATATAACAAACAACAGAGGACCTAATACAGATCCCTGGGGGACACCACTTTTGACTGCTCCCCATTCTGACTTCGTACCATTTATGCTGACTCTCTGCTTCCTACCAATTAGCCATGACCTAATCCATCCCAACAACGCCCCACCTATTCCATGCGCCTCAACCTTTCTCATCAATCTCTCATGGGGGACTCTGTCGAAAGCTTTACTGAAATCTAAATATATTATATCATATGACTTGTCATTATCTACTGCTTCATATACCTCTGAGAAAAAACTAAGCAAATTAGTAAGGCAAGAACGTCCCTGAGTGAATCCATGCTGAGAAGAATTTATTAAATTAAATGTATCTAAGTGGTTTCTAATTTTACTAGCAATAATTGACTCTAGTAGCTTTCCTATGATTGATGTAAGACTAATGGGACGGTAATTGGATGCTATTGATTTGTCACCTTTTTTGAAGATCGGAACTACGTTTGCAAGCTTCCAAGCTTCTGGAACTATACCTGTCTCCAATGACTTGTTAAATACAAATGTTAATGGGTAACTTAACTCATCCCTACATTCTTTTAATACTCTAGCATATACCTCATCAGGACCAGGCGATTTATGAGGTTTCAGTCTGTCAATTTCCTTAAGCACAACATTTCTACTTATAGTAACCGTACTTAACCTGTTTTCTATACTATCGCTATATACCTTACGGACTTCTGGAAACTGTGCCAAATTTTCATTAGTGAAAACGGAAAGAAATTGACTATTTAATGTACTGCACATTTCTAAATCATTTTCTGTCATTTCTCCTATCGAAGTTTTAAGGGGACCAATTACATCTCTAACCTTGGATTTATATAGTTGGTAAAAAGCTTTAGGATTATTATTTGAGTCATTGGCAACCTTAATTTCATAATTTCTTTTTTCTTTCCTAATATCCTTTTTTACCTGTCTTGATAGATTCTGATAGTAAGCAAGTAGGTGAATTTCGCCTTTTCTAATTTTTCTATATATTCCTCTCTTTTGTCCTAGAAGATCTAATAGTCTATTATTCATCCATTTGGGTTGGTTCTGTGTTGATCTAAATTTTCTTTTGGGGATGTATTTATTTTGCGCATTGAATACTGACTTGATAAAATTATCGTATGTATCTACCAAGGTTGACGTCTCTTCCTGACTTAAGATGACAGGTGCCTGAGAAGGGGTACACTCATTTGGACACCTGGATCGACTTAATTTTTTGACCATAAGGTCCGCTAATAGGGCTCTTCTTAACCCACCATAATTGGCTTTTCTAAAGTCAGGTATTAATGTTGTATTCTCTCTGGTATTACCTTTCCATTGTATATTAAAATACACAGAATTGTGGTCACTATTTCCTAGGTGGTCCCCTATCTCTACATTATTTACCATATGTTCATTGTTACTGAAAACTAAATCGAGAATATTATTACCTCTAGTCGGCGTATCTATGAATTTAAATAAAAAACTATCTTGTACTACCTCTATAAACTCCTCAGAATCAGAGTCTCCTATTTGATGCTGCCAATCTATATTCGGAAAATTAAAATCCCCCATAATGCACACATTGCTAAACCTTGATGCCATTTTAATTTCCTCCCATAATGACGTTCTGTCATTTCTACTCATATTTGGCGGTCTATACATAACTCCAATACCTATGGTCTCACTACCTTCGTTAACCTCTACCCAAACACTTTCATTATCGTTATTTAGTCTAATACCTGATTTAATACAGCTTTTTAATGTACTCCTGACAAACACTGCTATACCGCCACCCCTCTTACTTGTTCGGTCATATTTAAACAAACTATATCCTGGTATATCAAATTCTGCTAAAAAAATGCCTGGTTTCTGTATTAATCCACGTTTCAGTTAGCGCTATTATGTCTATATTTTCTTTGCTAACAAGGGCTCTAAGTTCGTTCATTTTGTTACATAGACTCCTACAGTTTGTGTAATATACTCTCAATTGACTTCTTTTCTTTATACCTAATTTACCTTTGTTTTTAGCGACATTTCAAATCTTCCGTTGCACCATCACTACTATCATTTGCATTATAGTCATCATTTTTAGCATGAGACTGAATATCCTTATCGCTTTCGCCTGACGCTAAAATTGTTCCATTTAACCTCTCATTTACACTCTCAATATTTCTGTTCAAAACCCCACAACCACCCTATCTAAAGAACTAGCTAATGTAGAAACCCCTAACCGTGAAAGATGAACCCCATCCCTTGCGTACATCCCATCTCTCCCATAGAAACTATCCCAGTTATCAATGAATGGTATTGCTTTTTCTTTGCAATATTTCTCCAAACGGCAATTGACACCAATCGCCCTGGATGTCCATTCCTTGGGAACTCCTCTTCTGGGTAGGATACAATGTACTACAGGGATCCCTCCCTTCATCCTAACTTTATCTAACACATCCCGATACTGCTGCAGCAGTTCCTCACTTCTACCCTTACCAACATCGTTACTCCCGGCACTGAGACAGATAATGGGGTTATCTCCACTATCTTCCAAGATGTGGTCCATCTTCTCTAAAACCCTCCCAACTCCATGGCCAGGCAGACACACAACCTTACTAAGTTTAGTGCGGGTAGCCCTAACTAAATGTCTTACCATGGAGTCGCCCACAATCGACACAGACTTACCTTCTTGGGACACAGACTTACCATTCCCTCGGGAGGATCCAGCAGCTGCAGTTGGAGAACCCCCGGTGGTGGCAGAAGCTCCCTTGGTGGTGGTGGTGGTGGTGGGGGTAGTGGTGGTGGTAGGTAGCACAGCGTCAGAGGTTGGAGCTGAGTCGGCGGCAGGCACTTCGGTTATCCCTCCCTTATCCTGACTATCTTTTCCCTCACATTCGTCTCGCAAAGGAGAGAATGTATTTGTCACACTCATACCTATTCTACTATCCTGCTTCTTGAGTGTGACTTTCCCACCCGTATTTTTAACAACCTGCCATGAATACAATTTTTCATCAACTTCCTCCCTTTTCCCCTTACTTGACTTTATTTCCTCTTGGCTAAGCTTGAAAGCTAGATTTTCGTCTTTAATCAAATCCACTTCCCTCTGAAGTTTAACATTAACCTCCCTTAGAGCCAAGACCTCTTCCTTCACCACAACCATCTCCTCTCTTACCTGGAGAATAAGATGATGCAGATCAGTTAGAGACTCGCACTCCATACCTGCCATGATACCAATAAGCTTAGCGAGGAGCAAGAAACTAAGTACAGAAAAACAAAAACAAGTAAACTAACAGCTAAAAACTGAGCTATAACACTTTTATATAACACGAGTGCACTGCCCCCAAACACAATGTTCACGATTTTCGATAATTTCTCTCTCATTATCTTCGTTTACACCATTTTCATTATTTTGTTCCACACCTCTGTTGTCTTGCGAATTATTGATTCCTGCATTTTCTTCTGCAGGCTGCAGTTGTTGATTGTTATTATCTGCATTTTCTCTAACAGGGTTTGCTTGTACATCCCCATTAACTACATTGTCTGTTTCACAGTTCATTTGTACTCCATCTCTCACTGCGTTTTGTCTTTCATCAGGATTATTCCTCGACTGGTACCGAGTTACTGGCATCTTGTCTTATTATCTTAATTATCTACCTATTTCCTAATACTGAGTCTATCTATCATTGCTTCCTAAGGGACGAGCCTCTGCCCGATTAAGGTGAAAATGTAAACATCCTATGAGTAGCGTTAGAAATAGAAAGAGTAAGAGAAGTTATTTAACTCACATAGTATAATGCAAAGTTACAGAAGATCAGGCTATATTACCAGACAGTGACTTCAAAATAAAAACTAAAAACAAAATAAAATAAAAGTAGTGTTTAAAAATAAGCACACAAAATAAAAGCGAAAAGAAAAGAAAAAACATTAAACACAAAATAAATTTAAAATATAATACAAAACGATTATTGTAGTGAGAAAGGAAATACACTAATCAAGAGAGTAAAATGATTAAAAAGACAAGTGTCAAAATAGTGCTAAGGATTAAAGAAGGATGTTGTTAGAAATCTGCCATTAGTTTGAGAAAAGGTCCTGGTTATCAGTATGCACACAATATATCAGCAAATTATACCTTATTTTAGATAGCATACTTAGTTACTAGTTCGTTAGAGATAACTCTCACATAAAATATACCCCTTTCAGTCTGATTTCCTGACTCGGCCATAAATCATATAGAACCTTACCTAATATAATCGGCATGTTTCCTCAAAGCTAAATGACTCTATACAAAACTAAAGAAACCTTGGCAATTTGAGCCGCTTTACATTCTAAATATGCCTAGCTTTAAATGGAAACCAGCCAATTATGTCTTATGATTAAATTATTTTCAGGACAAAAATGTGTACAAAATATTACATCATGTAATAGTAGCATGAGGGACTATATATAGGAGGTGAGGTTTATATGGGAGGTTTATAGGAGGAGAGGTTTACAGGAGGGGAGGTTTACATGGGGGGATGTGGTGGGGAGAGAGGAAAGTGGAAGGAAGAGGGAAGGGGAGAGGGGAAGGAAGGGAATGTGTGGGTAAGGATGGGGGGGGGGGGGAGGGGAGGGGGAGGGTTGAATACTTGTGGTCACTGCATTTCCCTCTCTATTTTGCTACTACTCTCTTACACAAACACACATTTATTTTTAAGCTGCTGCCACGCCCTCTCGTGAACGATTATCGCCCTGTATTCTTTCTCAAGAAACTGCAATGTCTTTATCGACCTTACTGTCAGCAAGGCGGGCCCAAGTTGCACATGGCCCATACACTGACTTAATGGGTCAAACCTCTAGTGAAGCATTGCATCCCAAACTACCACTGGCATTTTGTTTTCAAAATAAATCCGCCCCACGGATTTAGATAAGAACAATACCTAAATACACGTATTTTTGCCTTTACACTGTCAGGTATCGTACTATATTAAGCGAGGGGAGGGGAGGTGGTGGTGACGTGAAAAAGGGGAGGGGGGGGGGGGAGTGTCGTGGTCAGCGTGTTTTATGGCCCCTTCCTCTACTCCCTCACTCCGCCTTTTCGCCTCTACTGTATATCGCTGTTTCTCTCCTGCATATTTCCCCTTGCTGTAGTTATCTTTTCTGCATCAGCATAATGCAAAATATTCCGGTTCACTTCTACATGACACGTATCTCCATGCGCTGGCGTGATGACAGAAGGGGTGTGGGTGGGGAAGGAACGGTGGGGGGTACCCGAGGGTGAGTGGTGTTGGCTGGTGACCGTCAAGGGGGAGAGAGGGGTAAGCCAGGCACCGGCGTGCCCTTAGCCTGTAGGCCTCCCTCACTGCCCAGCACAGCGCTCTTCAAATTTTGTCTCTTCTTTCACTTGTTGTTTGATTTTGGTTAGAATCTATCTATCTATCTATCTATATGCTCAGGCCCAATCCCCATTTTGGGGGTAGCCGACTCAAGACAGAGCAAGAACAGGGAAAACACAAAAACAACATAAAACAAAAAATAAACACAGATAAAAAACACAAACTCTCACACATCCAGGTCACCCAGGAGAAGACCCAGAGACCAGGGTTACCAAGGTCGCTCCAGCACTCCCCCGGCCCCTGACCACCAGGAGAGGTTCCGATCTCGGCAGGCAGACATGCAGCGGAGCCAAAGCGACAAGCCCTCCCACCACACTTCCAGGCACACCCTTCATATTAATCGTCTCCCCGGGCCAGGCGCCTGATGGACTATTATCTAGTCCAACTTGCGCCCGACCCCTTACTCCAAATGACCACGTGTTCACTCTCCATTCACTCCTGTCCACCACCACTTCCCCTGCCTGATCTATAGTCATTCCTCTATCATCCAAAGCCTTTCTTACACAGTCTCTCCATCTCAATGGGGGTCTTCCTGCCCTTCTATCTCCCCTTGTACCTGACTCACATATTCTCTTTGTAAGCCTTTCATCTCCCATTCGTTCAACATGACCATACCAGCTCAGCACCCTTCTGTCCACTCTGGCTGACAAATGTTCATGCTGCCCCACTCTCCTATGTATCTCTTCATTTCTCAATCTGTCTGGTTAGAATGAACTCCAGAATTTCACCCAATATCAAATCACCGTAATTTCCCACTCACCCTGATGTAGGTATCATAATTCCATCACCACCCCTTCCCTCACTAACTTGCTGTTCACCACGGAGAGAGAAATCCATACGTCCTCTCCCGTCAAAGTCTAGCATACCACTACACCTTGATACCTTGGGCTAGCAAGGGCCTGCCGGACTAATTTTGTAAAGATTTTCGGTGCCAGGTTCAAAACGAAAGGCATTCTCTGAAAGACGTAAGTCTCTTGCCTGATCCTCAAGGCGAGGAATTTT
>CM064487.1:65358622-65386122 GCA_032716605.1 Paralithodes platypus | reverse complement strand
CTTAGTTTTCTACTCTTGTTAACCTTAATGGTCCAATCACTATGAACCGGTAGCTCCCCCGATACGGTAGCTTGTGCCAGGTGCGGTTTATGAGGTATTGACTGAACCCATGAGCAATCCGGTCCATAGAGGAGAGGCATAGGGCCTCTCCTCTGTGGAGGCTTATCAAGAGGGGGAGGTTTGATGAAATGATGAAAGAGAGAGAGAGAGAGAGAGAGAGAGAGAGAGAGAGAGGTTAGGTTAGGTTAGGTTATGTTAAGTTAGGTTAGTTTGGATTTTATTGAGGTATAGAGCTCAATCGTACGTATACTGTATATTTACACGCATACATAAATTATACATATTCTATAAGTGTCGTTACTGCAACCGACGCTTCCGCCCTCCTACTGTCCCCCCGCGCGCGTGGTAGTGAGCGGCGGCGGGCGGCGGGCGGTCTTCTATTCAGGGTGAGATGTTTCTTTAGAAAGTTGGAGAATATCTCAGAAATACAATTTAAATGCTCGCCCGCCACCCGCCGCCCGCCGCCCACCGCCCGCCGCCCGCCGCCCGCCGCTCACTACCACGCGCGCGGGGGACAGTAGGGGGGCGGAAGCGTTGGTTGCAGTAACGACACTTATAGAATATGTATAATTTATGTATGCGTGTAAATATACAGTATACGTACGATTGAGCTCTATACCTCAATAAAATCCTAACTAACCTAACTTAGCTTAACCTAACCTAGCCTAACCTCTCTCTCTCTCTCTCTTTCATCTTTTTTATTCCAACCGCCTGACCTAACCTAACCTAACCTAACCTAATCTAGCCTAGCCTAGCCTAACCTAACCTAACCCTTTATCTCTCTCTCTTAACCTAACCTAACCTAACCTAACCACCTAACCTAACCTAACCTAACCTAACCTAACCTAGCCTTCTCTCGCTCTCTCTCTCTTTCATCATATTTTGTCCACCATATTCCTATTTTTATAGTTCAGATTTAAAGATACCAAGCCAGATATATCTTGACTAACGTTCAGTTTTTCTAATATCGAATAAGTCTTAGGTTGTCCCCGCTGGGGTATAGGGTTTTGTATCACACACGGGGTGGGGGGGTAGGGGGGGGGGGGGGGCAATAACAACTTGCCCAATGTCATGTCGGGCACTTGTCAAAACTCCCACTTTTAGGCTGACCCCGAATAGATCGCTTCAATTAGGTGATGTGCTACATTAGCAATAAAAAACCCTAACCTTAGTAGAAAAAAACTGTTACCTAAGATTTAACCGACTAACCCGAGGGGGTTGCCGGCGACACCTCCTCGCAAACATAAAGCGCTAACTATAGTTACTCATTGGTAATTTAGTAACTAAAAAAGGTAAACTCTCTCTTAGTTATGTCTAATATCCTAATCTTTTCTAAAGATGTACTTTCTACCTTCTCTGGGCTTAATACTAATATGGCATATGGTCCGGATGGTGTTCCTCCTGTTGTACTCAAAATCTGTGCTTCCGTGCTGACTCCATGCCTAGGCAAACTCTTTCGTCTCTGTCTATCCTCTAATCCCCTTCATGCTGGAAGTTTGCTCTCATTCAACCTGTCCCAAAGAAGGGTGACCGCTCTCAACCCTCCAACTATCGTCCAATTGCTCTCATCTCTTGTATTTCTAAAGTTTTTGAAACTATTCTTGCTTCCAAATTTTTTAAGCATTTCTCTTTTCATCATCTGCTCTCAGATCGCCAGCAGTATGGCTTCCTTAACCCTTGTCTAGCGGGGTTTTTTGGGCTTATTTGGGAATATTCAGGCCCTCCTGCATGATAAATCAAGTATCTGCATGACATTTTGTTTATTTAGCAAAAAACTAGGCGCTAAAAGCTTCAAAATGAGACCAGAATGAGCTACGTAGCACTCGTGGTTCTCATACAGTGATACCAGTAACATGGGAGTTTAGCGTATAGCGGCATATTTTCCCCAGCAATGCTCACTACTGGCTATACTGCCGGCCTCTCGAGAACACAGGGAACATGAGTTAATGGGCGGCGGTAAGCCCCGGGAGTCGGCTGTCTGGCCCGCTGCGCTCCCGGCTATTTGCACTCGATTTTACCCCTTTAAAAGCCTTAATAATGCTCCTAACTTGCTGCAAATTGGAACCGGACTTAAGTCCGACCCCGATCTTTAAGGGTTAAGGGTCGCTCTACTGGTGATCTTCTTTCATATCTTACTAACTCTTGGTCATCCTCCTTTCGGAACTTCGGTGAGACTTTTTCAATTGCTCTAGACATATCGAAAGCCTTCGATAGAGTCTAGCATAAATCAATTTAGTAACTATAATAGTTAAACTCTCTCTTACTTATGTATAATAACCTAATCTCTTCTAAAGATGTACTTTCTACCCTCTCTGGGCTTAATACTAATAAGGCGTATGGTCCGGACGGTGTTCCTCCTGTTGTACTCAAAAATTGTGCTTCCGTGCTGACTCCCTGCCTAGGCAAACTTCTTCGTCTCTGTCTATCCTCTAATGTCTTCCCTTCATGCTGGAAGTTTGCTCTCATTCAACCTGTCCCAAAGAAGACCTGCCAAACTCCAAAAATTGCTACGCTCACTTGTTAGGAAACTTTGTTTTGCTATTGGCCTGAACGTTCACCTATGATAGGCACAATTTTCGGACAGGCCAAAAACTATACTGTGCAAAAACTGAATATTGGTCATTCGTTCCCTAAGGTGTGTCATTAAGGTTCCCTAACGTGAAATTTTTGCTGACTGGCCCAGATTTGGCCAAACTAGCCTGTCCCGAAAAAAGGATATTTTCCAGGAGCCTGTCCGTCAACAGACAACAACTGGTTTTTATGTTATATGAGTTACTTAAGTTATTTTAAGGGCAAAACTGGCAGAAATAGGGCTAGCATTACTAAAAATATGCAATAGGAGTAGAATGTTATGCTTATTCCAAATATTGCATTGTTCACTTCCTCACTCTATAAACTCCGGTGTTCCTCAGGGCTCTGTCCTATCTCCTATTCTCTTTCTAATTTTTATAAATGATCTCCTTAACTGTACCTTAATTCCCATCCATTCATACGCAGACGACTCAACCTTGCACTACTCCATTAGTTTTTCAGAACGCCCCAGCCAGCAATCCCTCAACGACAAACGTAATGAAGCCATAGAACTCTTAAATTCTGATCTAAATACTATTTCCAATTGGGGCAGAGAAAACCTTGTTAACTTTAATGCTTCCAAAACCCAATTTCTCCATCTATCTACCCGTCAGGATCTCCCAGCGGACTATCCCTTATTCTTCAACAATACAAAAATCAACCCTTCATCTTCTCTCAATATTCTTGGTGTCTCTTTTTCTTCTGCTCTCATTTGGAAGGACCATATTACCAGTCTTGCTAAGGCAGCATCCCAGAAGCTGGGTGTGCTCAACCGCCTTAGGGGGTTCTTTTCCCCTGCACAGCTTCTTGCTCTGTACAGGGGCATAGTGCGCCCTTGTATTGAGTATTGTTCACATGTGTGGGGAGGTTCCTCTCACACTGCTCTCCTAGACAAAGTTGAAAGGAAGGCCTTTCGTATCATTAACTCCCGTCCACTCACCAACTCTCTGCAATCTCTCTCTGTCCGCCGCAATGTTGCATCTCTCTCGCTATTCTATCGCTACTATAATAATCAGTGTTCCTCAGAGCTATCCCAGTGCATACCACCTCCTTTACGTAGGGCACGTGGTACCCGTCTTGCAACTCAATCCCACCCCTACTCTGTGCATCTCTCCAACCCAAGAGTGAAATGTTACTCTCAAACTTTCTTCTACTCAACAGCTGAGCTCTGGAACTCTCTCCCAGAATCAGTCTTTCCCTCTTCCTATGACTTAAATTGCTTCAAACTCCGTGTGTCCAGGCATTTTGGCTCGAACGTCCCTTGATTTTGGCCCTGTCACTCTTTCAACTATGGGGGAGGCACTCGCTATAGGCAGTTATGCCTTTTGCCTCCCTCAATCACATAGAAAAAAAAAAAAAAAAAAAAAAAAAATTTATAATAACTGAAAAAAATGGAAGTGGTAAAGCCAAATATAACATACGTGGCACCAAAATCGCTATATTTTGGTATGTTAGTGGCATGTTGAGCTTCATTATTTTACGAGAACAATTCGTTCCCAAAACTTCTATAAGACGAGTCGGAGGGGGGCGGAGCTTAGAAACGGCAGCACCAAAATACAGTCTATTTTCTCATCAACCATAATAGCTACTCGAGTTTTGAAGAGCTCTACAGAATTCCGTCCAAAAGTTCTATCGATTAACGAAGAGCAGAACTCTAAACATTCCATATTAATGGAGAAATTAATTATTAATGGTCGATGCGTCTGGTAACACATTCCTACAATAGACCTCCATCTGATCTGGTAAAACTGGTCAGATTTGAGGTGCCAAGTCTTCCTAATACCTATTCCATTAATTGCAGCCCCTATTGAAAACGTTTGATACCTTTATCTATTACGAAATGCATTATATACTTGATTAATTATACTGGTGGTGCTGAAAATAGGTTATATAATCCTTTTAGCTTCGAAATCCACCCGCCATAGGTATAGTTTTCAGATACCACCATGATTTCCCAATACATCACCGTAAAATATCCACCATTTCGCATTTCCTATCAAATCGCTTTGGAAAGCGAGCCATAGATGTATCATAATATTATCTAAGCGTATATATCAGAATGAGGCGATATATAACCGAGAAATTATCAAAATGATTGGTGATACGTGCGAATTGTCTGCGTACTTTTAATATATTCTACCGTTCTTAACATAGAAAATGTAATAGGTGCATATAAGAAAATGTACATTAACCCTTGTCTAGTGGGGGGTCTGTGGCCGTTTTGAGCCTTTTCAGGCCATTCTGACTGCTATATCAACCATCAGCATGAAAGGAACTGTATTGTGCTGAAAACTAGGCGGAAATCGCTACACAATGACACCACATTATAGGTTTGACTCCTGTAAGTTGATAAAGAAAACCTAATATTTAGTAGTGGCCCCGTAATCATTGACGAACATGCCTATTACATAAGTCATCCTCTTCAAACACTAATCCGCCGTAGTTTGAATCTACCGCGCAGAGCATTTAAAATCTGAGGAGCCTTCATCATGAGTGCACGCGACCTCACTCATGGCTTCAGTCATTATGAATAGGGCTCTCACTACGAAAAAACTTTGTATAAAATAAAACAAAACAAAAAGAAAATAAGAATAACTATCCAATAAGCTTTCCATCATATCGTAGATGTACTTGTGTGGATCTTTGACCAGACGCTGATTCAGGCGTCATTCTTCCTTCACTGACATATCAAGTAAACCAAAATCCTTAATACATCAACGAATGGGAAGGTGATGGTCGGGAGGGCCCCAGTCGTCAATGATTATGGGGGCACTACTAAATATTAGGGTTTTTTTATCTCCTTACAGGAGTCAAAACTATAATTTATTAGTGGCCCCTCCATCATTGACGAACATGCCTGATTTCTAAGACTGGAGGGGGACATTCGTAATCATATCATTACTCTAGAAAAGCAGATAATCAAACAACCACATAGTATTCTTACTTTTGTAAAAAAGAGATATTCGGGTGCATAAACTTTATACAGCCTAAATCTTCAAAAAGGGGTACAAGCAGGAGCGTGCTTCAAAGAAGCCTGCTTGAAAAAGGGTTAACTCTGAGACTCTGTGCACAGATCTGCTAGTTAAGAAGGCACCCCACTTAAAGTAAGTGGTGAAGACTAACGACTTATAAGTGTACATGTGCACATATAAACCCCATTAACTAGTGGATATATTCCTAAAAATATAACCAAACATAAATGAATTCTTGTACATTCGTAGAAGTACTGAACTTGTGTACTTATGCAGAAGTAATTACTGCAAAAGTAAAAGTCGTAGTTGCCACTACCGAGATTTCTCAAAAATCTATTGTTTCACAGCCAAAGCTACTTACAACAAGAATTGTCGTAACACTACTATTGGCCTTTAGCACAATTTCCTGCAATGAATACTACAGAGAAATTTTATAATACAATGCCTACAACCAGTATCACAGCTCGTATGTTCCGAACACATACTCCGGAGGGGTCTAGGGTGTCCTATGTCACACTGACTGCACCCTCCACCCCCCTTTTTCTTGAAATTAAACAAAACGTGACTATAAGGGCCACCTAGACCCTCTGCCATAAAGCTATACATGCCAAGGAAGGTTTGTCCAGAGCTACTGAAAGGTATCGAGGCAAAAACTCCTGATTAGAGGCCCACAACTGTGTGGACGTAATAACTTTCACCGAAAGATTATTAAGGAAACGTAAAGAGGCTGTCCCTTTGCGTAAATCGTGGGTCTTACCCACCACGCCGGGATGCTTCTCTTTAAAGTCCTCGACCAAGAGAGAAGCCAGTGTACGCTCCATCAATCGTTCACCCGGACTTGCGACCCATAAAGCACCCTGGTGATTTTAGAGATGCCACTCTTAAATATTTGGTTAGAGCTTGCACTGGGCAAAAACGATGGTGCACCTTTCCCCTGTTTAACGCCGGCACCGTAAACTCTGAAAACACGTGTTCACTGTGCTCAATCTCGGCTATGAATCCTGGGGAAGGTGCAAAGTGAATACACTCATGAAGCCTATTAAACCTGAGGCAAGTAGGTGCGTTGCTCATCGCCGCCAGCTCAGATACTCTGTTCCCGGTAGCCAAAGCCATAAGGAATACTGCCCTTTTGTAAAATCTGCAGTCTTTGGTACATACGGGAACGAGAATAACGACGATGCTTTGTCCAGAGACCATGTAGGCCTGAGCTGATGGGGAGGTGGGCGGAGTTTAAAACCTGCCCACATAAATCACTTTCAGATAAATGTTTCTGCATGAACAGATAAATTAAATAATAAACAACCAACGCCACCGAGGGCACAGTTTGTTTTGTTCTAAGAAGCCGAGACGTAAAAGC
This sequence comes from Paralithodes platypus, assembly GCA_032716605.1. Taxonomy (NCBI): domain Eukaryota; kingdom Metazoa; phylum Arthropoda; class Malacostraca; order Decapoda; family Lithodidae; genus Paralithodes; species Paralithodes platypus. The sequence goes on along the minus strand of CM064487.1, from coordinate 65,379,162 downwards.
TTTCCAATGCGATTGAAACTGTCGCTTTGTAGACTGGGTATATTGATACGTGAATATCTTGGTCACGTCGCTACCATAAGGTGCTAGCCACTTGGCCTTCTGAATGTCCAAAATGAACAAGTCCGCGAGGTTTCTAGGTTGCCAAATGTGTTCTAAGTGGAACAACCCGACCAGGAGGGACACTGGGTGCGGGCACCACGTGTTCAAATGCTGGTACCACACTGCGCCGGCCACAGGGGCGCGATTAGCGAGACTACGCCTCGCTAATCCTGTAGTTTGTTGACTACGTGGCACATTAGAGACGCGTCTGGCGGCGGAAAAGAGATAAATGGAACTCAACCTGTTCTCGTCCGTCATCAGAGCGTCAGGTCCGCCCGCCGGCGTTATCGTCCGGCGGGTGAGGGACGACTGTGAGTATCGCCATACACCTTGGCTGTGGCTGTTCCTCGCTTGCGAGCTCGGTATACTCCCTGAACGGGAGCCCTCGTCCGAGTCCCGTAAAGGTTTATGATAATTAAAAGCTCCCATAGCTCATTAACACATTGAAAGCAGAGCTGGTGAGCAAAATCATAAAGTATACTAATTAATTTAATTTATATTTAATTGTATTAAAATAAATTACTATAAATAAACACAATATTATCATAATATAATCATAGAAAATATATATGTTTATTATGATTCAGCTATTAAATTATTTCATTAACAAATACAAATAAGATAGGGCTACCTGAGCTTAACGGCGTTGAACATACAGCAATGAGAGGTTCAAGTGCCGACACGACAGAGACTGGGGGAAAACTTCCCCGCCCCCGGGAACTACCTGGTCACCTGGTGCAACACCGGTAATCCGCCCTGGAAAGAGAATTTTCCGGGGATTAATGCTCATAGGGTTACACCCCAAAAAAACGGTACAAAATATGTGCCTCAAAACCGCCGGTCAACGAACCGTAGCACTCCACCACTACTTTTCGTTGTCCTTTAGTATCATAGTAAAGATTTCAGCATATCTTTACCTGTCCAGAAGATTTAAGCATATCTTCTGAATCCTCATAAAGATGAAGTATATTTTTATTAAAGATGAAGTCTTTCAAGTATCCCTTTACACTTGAAACACTAGTAAGATTCCGGCATCTTTTTATCCCATAAAAAGTCTAAGCCTATCTTAATCTCTAATCTGGCATCATCCAGAAGCCCTCATAGATCGCCGTCTTGAAGGCCGTGATACCCTATTGTATCAATCAATTGTTTGGCAAATTATCGCGAATTGCAAATCAGTTAATATAACCACCCAAAGGTACAACCGCTGGGTTTTATATGCAATGTCAAACCAATTGAACCTGCCCCAGACCTCTTTGTAAAAAGGTCGCCGGGAGGGAAAGACTAAACAAACAAACGGTATTGTTCAATGGCTTATTAAAGATTTCAGCATATCTTTTATCTGTCCAAAAGAATTAAGCATAACTTCTTAATCCTCATAAAGATGAAGCATATCTTTATTAAAGATGAAGTCTTTCAAGTAACCCTTTACACTTGAAACACTAGTAAGATTCAGGCATCTTTTTATCCCATAAAAAGTCTAAGCCTATCTTAATCACTAATCCGGCTTCTCCCAGAAGCCCTCATAGATCGCCGTCTTGAAGGCCGTGATACCCTATCGTATCAATCAATTGTTTGGCAAATTATCTTGAATCGCAAATCCGTTAATATAACCACCCGAAGGTACAACCGCCGGGTTTTATATACAAGGACCCCAATGGAAATACGCCTAACGGCCTTATTGGGCTATCCTTAGTTGGAATTATGCAAGGCTGGTACATGTCATATTTATAACATACTATGTGGTACCAACTCTGTAAATTGCTAACTGAATAAATATTATTATTATTATTATTATTATTATTATTATTATTATTAATGTCAAACCAATTATACCTGCCCCAGACCTCTTTGTAAAAAGGTCGCCGGGAGGTAAAGACCAAACAAACACACAGCATTGTTTCAATGGCTTTGAACAGCAGAGAAAACCAAGGCCAACAGGTGTCAGCCTGATCACCTAGAAAACTGAGTGGAGCCCCCCTCGACGGGAATAACTCAGGAAGCATGATCCCAGGCTCGACCATAGAAAACGCAGTTTCTGATGAGCCCTCAAGTGACCAAACTCGTCGGGGTAACTTACCTATTTTAGCCATCCTGACTAAAACTCGGTAAACAAAAACTGTGTTCTCGGAGCAACGAGAAAAACGCCGGAAAGGTAACCCACACTAAACTATACATTACAGGAGGGCGTAATGCATAAAGCAATGAATAACACAGGAAGCCTGCTCACAGGCTCGACCACAGAAAACGCAGTTTCTTATGAGCCCTCAAGCGACCAAACTCGTCGGGGTAACTTACCTATTTTGAGCCATCCTGACTAAAACTCGGTAAACAAAAACGGTGTTCTCGGAGCAACGAGAAAAAACGCCGGAAAGGTAACCTACACCAAACGAGACATTTTAACACATTTCATAAAAAGGGTGTGCGCAAATATAAGGATACCTGAACAGGAGGGCGTAATGCATAAAGCAAAAACCTGGGCAAAGGTAGCCATGACAGAGACTGGTGGGATAATTACTCCAGGTTCTGCATAGACCCGCCGGGACCCAGCTCTGGAAAAAAAAAAATTCCAGGAATTAATGTTCGTAAGGTAAACCCAAACATGTTCGCACACAAGTGTTAAATAACCCGCCGGGTAACGAGACGTAATGCTCAACGACGACAGCTCGCTACGCGGTGGGGTTTCCTAAGTAAAAGATTTCAGAATATCTTAATTTGTCCAAAAGATTTATGAATACCCTCTGACATAATATATAAAGACCAGCATGGCGTTTATAACTGATGAAGTCTTTCCGGTGGTGTTTGTTTCAAGATTCAATTTTGGAAAACAAAAAACTAAAAAAGACGCTGGCCCCCGAATTATCTCGTAGATCAAAAACTGGGAAGCCTGATAAATATACGAGATCTTAACTTCTCCCGAAGTATCTTTTTAGATCGCCGTATGTTGAAGGCGGCGATACAAAACGTATCCCTCAATTGTCTGGTTAACTAACTGAATCGTAAATTCGTTATTCCCATCCCTCCAAGGAGCACCCGCCGGGTGTGAATATTAGTTTTTAAAAAAAACGTTAACCCCAATTGTGCCCTAAAGCGCCGTATGTTGAAGGAGGCGATACACAATGCATCCCTCAATTGTCTGGTCAACTAAACTGAATTTTGCAAATTCGGGCATCCCACCCTTCCAGGTTGCACCCGCCGGGTGATTTAAAGTTTAAAAGTTAACCCCAAATGTTCCTAACCCCACTTCTTTGTAAAAGATCGCCGGGGAGGAAATATAAAGATCGCGAATTGCAAATCAGTCAATATAACCACCCAAAGGTACAACCGCCGGGTTTTATATGCAATGTCAAACCAATTGTACCTGCCCCAGACCTCTTTGTAAAAAGGTCGCCGGGAGGGAAAGACTAAACAAACAAACAGCATTGTTTCAATGGCTTATTAAAGATTTCAGCATATCTTTCACCTGTCCAAAAGAATTAAGAATAACTTCTTAATCCTCATAAAGATGAAGCATATCTTTATTAAAGATGAAGTCTTGCAAGAATCCCTTTACACTTAAGACACTAGTAAGATTCAGGCATCTTTTTATCCCATAAAAAGTCTAAGCCTATCTTAATCTCTAATCCGGCTTATCCCAGAAGCCCTCATAGATCGCCGTCTTGAAGGCCGTGATACCCTATTGTATCAATCAATTGTTTGGCAAATTATCTCGAATCGCAAATCCGTTAATATAACCACCCGAAGGTACAACCGCCGGGTTTTATACGCAATGTCAATCCCATTATACCTGCTCCAGACCTCTTTGTAAAAAGGTCGCCAGGAGGTAAAGACCAAACAAACAGACACCATTGTTTCAATGGCTTTGAAAAGCAGAGAAAACCAAGTCCAACAGGTGTCAGCCTGATCACCTAGAAAACTGTGTGGAGCCCCCCTCGACGGGAATAAACCAGGAAGCCTGATCCCAGGCTCGACCATAGAAAACGCAGTTTCTGATGAGCCCTCAAGCGACCAAACTCGTCGGGGTAACTTACCTATTTTAGCCATCCTGACTAAAACTCGGTAAACAAAAACGGTGTTCTCGGAGCAACGAGAAAAACGCCGGAAAGGTAACCCACACTAAACTATATATTACAGGAGGGCGTAATGCATAAAGCAATGAATAACACAGGAAGCCTGATCCCAGGCTCGACCACAGAAAACGCAGTTTCTTATGAGCCCTCAAGCGACCAAACTCGTCGGGGAAACTTACCTATGTTGAGCCATCCTGACTAAAACTTGGTAAACAAAAACGGTGTTCTCGGAGCAACGAGAAAAAACGCCGGAAAGGTAACCCACACCAAACGAGACTTTTTAACACATTTTATACAAAGGGTGTGCGCAAAAATAGGGATACCTGAACAGGAGGGCGTAATGCATAAAGCAAAAACCGGGGCAAAGGTAGCCATGACAGAGACTGGTGCGATACTTACTCCAGGTTCTGCATAGACCCGCCAGGACCCAGCTCTGGAAAAAAAAGAAAATTTCCAGGAATTAATGCTCATAAGGTTAACCCAAACATGTTCGCACACAAGTGTTAAATAACCCGCCGGGTAACGAGACGTAATACTCAACGACTACAGCTCGCTACGCGGTGGGGTTTCCTAAGTAAAAGATTTCAGAATATCTTAATTTGTCCAAAAGATTTATGAATACCCTCTGACATAATATATAAAGACCAGCATGGCGTTTATAACTGATAAAGTCTTTCCGGTGGTGTTTGTTTCAAGATTCAATTTTGGAAAACAAAAAAATAAAAAAGACCCCGGCCCCCGAATTATCTCGTAGATCAAAAACTGGGAAGCCTGACAAATATACGAGATCTAACTTCTCCCGAAGTATCTTTTTAGATCGCCGTATGTTGAAGGCGGCGATACAAAACGTATCCCTCAATTGTCTGGTTAACTAACTGAATTGTAAATTCGTTATTCCCACCCTTCCAGGGAGCACCCGCCCGGTGTGAATATTAGTTTAAAAAAAAACGTTAACCCCAATTGTGCCTTAAATTGCCGTATGTTGAAGGAGGCGATACACAATGCATCCCTCAATTGTCTGGTCAACTAAACTGAATTTTGCAAATTCGGTCATCCCACCCTACCAGGTTGCACCCGCCGGGAGATTTAAAGTTTAAAAGTTAACCCCAATTGTTCCTAACCCCACATCTTTGTAAAAGATCGCCGGGGAGGAAATACAACAACAGCATAGTTTTATATTGGCTTTGCAAAACCGAAAAAACTACAAACAACACGTGTCCGTATGAACACTGTTAGATGGGTACAGCCAACCCGCCGGGAATCAGAAGGAGCCTGAAACAGGCACCCCAGAGACGCAGTCCTGGGGAGCCACAGACACCCACTCGCCGGGGAAACAAGCCTGTTTTTAAACCACGCGTGGCCATGGTGTAACCGAGAAAAACCCGCCGGAAATAACCCACCCCGTCCAGATACCATCTGAACGCAACACAGGACCGAGGCGTAGCCAAAACACAACTAACGCCGGGCCCAACATAGTCCGTGGAATTAGCCAATACACAACTAACCCAGGACACATAAATAGTCCGTGGAATTAGCCAATACACAACTAAACCAGGACACACATCACACAGTAGTACATATTTAGAAAATAAATCAATAACACCTGTATATGTGGTAAAGCTACGAGAGGCTGGCTAGGCCTAGGCAGACGGATAACATTAACATGTCGGAATATAAACAAAAAGCACTGAATTATATCACAACAGGAACCACCGCCAACACACCATTGTTACAAATACTTCCGGCAAAGGGAAGAACTGACTCGGGACCCAGAAAAAACTTCACTAAGTGAAGAAAAATACGCTGGGAACGTCAGCAAAAATACGCTACCTCATCAGAAAGATAAAAGGAAGCAATAACGCGTAATGAAGGCCGCCTGCATCACAAAGCTAGCTAACTGTGAAAAAGTTCACCTGTCCACAACCGGACCACGAGGGTACATCCGAAATAGATGCCCCAAACACACGACCCAAAATACACTGCACTGCAGGCAACCAGCCCAGGACACTCCTGCTACGCATATCCTAACCTTACTCGATACATCCCGGAGTAAACAAATGAGAAAAAACTCACTAGGGACGCAGCAAATGCGGAACCAGCGGAGCGTGGAGAGACACATCTGGACCGGCTGACCGCAGAGCAGAGAAGGAAGAATGACGCCTGAATCAGCGTCTGGTCAAAGATCCACACAAGTACATCTACGATATGATGGAAAGCTTATTGGAAAGTTATTCTTATTTTCTTTTTGTTTTTTTTATTTTTTACGAAGTTTTTTCGTAGTGAGAAATCAATTCATAATGACTGAAGCCATGAGTGAGGTCGCGTGCTCTCATGATGAAGGCTCCTCAGATTTTAACCCTTAATTAGCGGCTCACCACATAAGTCGAGTTAAATAAAGCTGGACTATGTGGCGGCGTTCGACATAACTCGAGTGGCAATTTCAGCACGTAATGTTGCTGAGAGAGAGAGACAAGTGGTGGCAGGAGAGTAGCGAGCGTATGACTACTCCAGACCACCGCGGCGAACCTACTGACAAGAATCTCACCTCCCTCCTACCTCTCTCACTCGCTATATAAGGAATTGTATGGGGAAAGTGCCTAATTACATGCTTTTTGCACTCGCGTTGCACGGTTATTGCAAGAAAACTAGCCATCATAAAAGGATCGTTATGGTGTCATTCGAAAGCTCTGTTTATGCCCCTTCAGGGATAGATACTTGTTTTACGTTCTGGGTCTTATTGAGGCATGAAAATGATCACGTAAACAGCCCTATTTTGGCTAAAAACACCCCGCTGGGCGGTACATATAAATAAACTGCATAGGCCGCTCTTAAGGTGTTAAATGCTCTGCGCGGTAGATTCAAACTACGGCGGATTAGTGTTTGAAGAGGATGCCTTATGTAATAGGCATGTTCGTCAATGATGGAGGGGCCACTAATAAATACAGCTATGTAGCACTCGTGGAGCCCTGACAGTGTTACCTCAAAGATGGAAGTTTAGCTGATTTTGCTACATTGTTCACTTTTCGCTAACTATTGGTCACACTGTCATCCACCCGTGCGGTGGGGGAACTGGAGTTAGTCTGGGCCGGGAGGCCACAGATGTCGGACGTATGGTTCATTACTGTTCCACCCATTTTCACTCGATCTTCACCCATTTTTCACCCGTTTTCTCCCAGTTTCTTTTACTCGACTTAAGTCGAGCGCCGCTAGTAAAGGGTTAATACACAGACTATAGTATTTTCTTAACTCGTGTTACTGTGTATAGAGGACTACATTATTTATTTTGATGTCACAAGCACGGGCTTCGCCCTCCGCCGCTCTAAAATTAATGGGAGTAACTGGTACTGTGGTGCTTCGTACTTACAATTTGTCGTATAGCTAGGTCATGCTTCGTATAATGTAAATCGGAAAATAAAATGGAATTTTTAATGTTTTTCATTTATTTGTCCTTCCTAGTTTTTACAATTTCTTCTCTCGGCCAGGTAGTCTCTCTCTGGGTATCTTTGACAACGGCTGACTAAGCACCTCTCCATCCCTTCCCATCAGATCCTCCACTTTCTTAACTTTAGGATCAAGTGAAGTGACCTAAAAATAATGGGAGTAACTGGTACTGTGGTGCTTCGTACTTAGAATTCGTCGTATAGCTAGGTCATGCTTCGTATAATGTAAATCGGAAAATAAAATGGAATTTTTCATGTTTTTCTTTTATTTGTCCTTCCTAGTTTTTACAATTTCTTCTCTCGGTAGGTCATGCTTCGTTTAATGCGTCGTCTACTGTCCTAGGTCATGCTTCGTATAATGTGTCGCACCCCCAGTCAGACGCCTCACCAAAAATAATCCCACAAAAATCTCTCTGGGCGACACATACGAACCATGACCTAGGACAGTAGACGACACATTAAACGAAGCATGACCTAGCTATACGACGCATTATACGAAACGTGACAGCGAGAGGGAGAGTTTGTACCTCGTCGGAGCACAGCCACCGCCGCCGTATTCTATGTGCTTGCTGCACCGTCTTGCCTGTGCGCCAAACTCCAACACCGAGAGTATTTTCAACCAGGTCGGAAGGGCATGAAAATATGGCGAGTACGGCGTCGGTGATAAATTGCACAACCCCCCGCAGGAACATTTTACTCTATTGAAGAAAATGTTGGCCATTGAATTAACGGCTAATATGTTTGGTCGGTATGCCAAGATACTTAAAGTCGGCTGAATTATTTAGAAAATCGAACGATATCTTAGAAATTATTCAGAGAGAGCAAGTCATGTGTAACCCCATGTTCTCAGAATTGGACTTCACTCCTCTGGAATATAAGAGATACAAAGAGAGGAGTAGTTCCGAACGACCGGGCGACGGCGGAGGAGGAGGAGGAAACATGGTTACATGTACATCCGTCACCTTCCTCGACTCACAGAATCGAGGAGGGTGATAGCGGCGACGCTACAGGTAATTCCGCCGACTTGATGAGGGGTACTTTAGTGGCCATACCCAAGGGCAACGCAACATCACATTTCAGAGGGGGGTACCGTTCCCAAACCAAGGGTGTCGAATTGAAAACTAAACTGAACCAGATAATGAAATCCAAAGTGAGAGACCCTAGTGAAAAACTGAACGATCGCTTAGGTTACCTAAAGCAACTATTATCCTACAAATTAGAGTCCCTATGGAATTGGCGGAGACTGGTGAGCGTGACGTCCAATATATCTACACAGGTTATCAGTGTTTTCGGGAATATTGCGGACCAAGCACACGATGTACAAACTGGGGGAGCGGACGCATCCCCTGAGGAGGAAGAAGGTAAAGGTGAAAGAGAAGATAATAATTTAGAAAGTTTAATCCTGAAGGGGGACTTTAACCAGATACAACAGGCCGGATCGGTCGGCATCTGCTTGTTATTCGGGACTGTTGATAGCATATTCGATACAAACATAATAAACGTGTGCTCAACCTTGGGAGAACTCGCACTCCTGTTGCATGGCTGTGCTCCGACGAGGAACACACTCTCCCTCTCGCTGTCACGTTTCGTAAATGTGTCGTATAGCTAGGTCATGCTTCGTTAAATCATGCGTCGTCTACTGTCCTAGGTCTTGCTTCATATAATGTGTCACACCCCCAGTCAGACGCCTCACCAAAAATAATCCCACAAAAATCTCTCTGGGTGGGAGCAGCACGACCAGGTAGTCTCTCCTAAATTTTGTCTCTCCTAAATTTTTGTGGGTGAGTCGCCGCAGGAGCCCGGCCAGTTAGTCTCTCTCTACTGTAGGTGGAGTAGGCTGGCCATGTAGTCGCCTCTCTGGGCAGAGCTGCCCGGCCAGGTAGTCTCTCTCTGGGTATCTTTGACAACGGCTGACTAAGCACCCCTCCATCCCCTCCCATCAGATCCTCCACTTTCTTAACTTTAGGATCAACTAAAGTGACCTAAAATTAATGGGAGTAACTGGTATTGTGGTGCTTCGTACTTATAATTCGTCGTATAACTAGGTCATGCTTCGTATAATGTAAATCGGAAAATAAAATGGAATTGTTCATGTTTTTCTTTTATTTGTCGTTCCTAGTTTTTATAATTTCTTCTCTCGGTGAAAGATGTCGTGGACAAATAATTGACAATTCGATATCTTTAAATTTTTCACACACACAAATTTAGACCCTCCCGAAGAAAAAAGGTTCACCGCCAACTCAAGTCGTATAGCATTATTTATTTTTGGTGAATCGTCTGACTAGGGTGGTCGTAGCTCTTGGATCGAAGTATTTCCGATCGATCCCAATTCCACCAACTCACGTTGGACAGCAGAAGATCGCCTAAAGATTTGTGTGTGAAAATCACGACAGGGACCCGCAGAGCGGCGACGCCGTAGCAGCCCGACCAGGTAGTCTCTCTCTAGGTGGAGCAGCCCGGCCAGGTAGTCACTAGGTCATGTTTCGTATAATGTGTCGTATACTGTCCTAGGTCATGCTTCGTATAATGTGTCGCACCCCCAGTCAGATGCCTCACCAAAAATAATCCAACAAAAATCTCTCTGGGTGGGAGCAGCCCGACCAGGTAGTCTCTCCTAAATTTTGTCTCTCCTAAATTTTTGTGGGTGAGTCGCCGCAGGAGCCCGGCCAGTTAGTCTCTCTCTACTGTAGGTGGAGCAGCCCGGCCAGATAGTCGCCTCACTGGGCAGAGCTGCCCGGCCAGGAAGTCTCTCTCTGGGTATCTTTGACAACGGCCGACTAAGCACCTCTCCATCCCCTGCCATCAGATCCTCCACTTTCTTAACTTTAGGATCAAGTGAAGTGACCTAAAATTAATGGGAGTAACTGGGACTGTGGTGCTTCGTACTTATAATTCGTCGTATAACTAGGTCATGCTTCGTATAATGTAAATCGGAAAATAAAATGGAATTGTTCATGTTTTTCTTTTATTTGTCCTTCCCAGTTTTACAAAATATCTTTTCTCCTAAATTTTTGTGGGTGAAAGATCGTTTCATAACCCAATCGAGGGGCCGAATACGGTCTCGTGTGTGCCTGTGTTGGCACAGGTGCATCAACACAGGCAACACGGTGCAGCAAGCACACAGAATACGGCTGTGCTCCGACGAGGTACACACTCTCCCTCTCGCTGTCACGTTTCGTATAATGTGTCGTATAGCTAGGTCATGCTTCGTTTAATCATGCATCGTCTACTGTCCTAGGTCATGCTTCGTATAATGTGTCGCACCCCCATTCAGACGCCTCACCAAAAATAATCCCACAAAAATCTCTCTGGGTGGGAGCAGCCCGACCAGGTAGTCTCTCCTAAATTTTGTCTCTCCTAAATTTTTGTGGGTGTGTCGCCGCAGGAGCCCGGCCAGTTAGTCTCTCTCTACTGTAGGTGGAGCAGCCCGGTAGGTAGTCGCCTCTCTGGGCGGAGCAGCCCGACCAGGTAGTCTCTCTCTGGGTATCTTTGACAACGGCCGACTAAGCACCTCTCAATTCCTTCCCATCAGATCCTCCACTTTCTTAACTTTAGGATCAAGTGAAGTGACCTAAAATTAATGGGAGTAACTGGTACTGTGGTGCTTCGTACTTATTATTCGTCGTATAGCTAGGTCATGCTTCGTATAATGTAAATCGGAAAATAAAATGGAATTGTTCATGTTTTTCTTTTATTTGTCCTTCCTAGTTTTTACAATTTCTTCTCTCGGTGAAAGATGTCGTGGACAAATAATTGACAATTCGATTTCTTTAAATTTTTCACACACACACAAATTTAGACCCTCCCGAAGAAAAAAGGTACACCGCCAACTCAAGTCGTATAGCCGAATTTATTTTTGGTGAGTCGTCTGACTTGGGTGGTCGTAGCTCTCGGATCGAAGTATTTCCGATCGATCCCAATTCCACCAACTCACGTTGGACAGCAGAAGTTCGCCTAAAGATTTGTGTGTGAAAATCACGACAGGGACCCGCACAGCGGCGACGCCGCAGCAGCCCGGCCAGGTAGTCTCTCTCTAGGTGGAGCAGCCCGGCCAGGTAGTCGCTAGGTCATGCTTCGTTTAATGCGTCATCTACCGTCCTAGGTCATGCTTCGTATAATGTGTCGTACCCCCAGTCAGACGCCTCACCAAAAATAATCCCACTAAAATCTCTCTGGGTGGGAGTAGCCCGACCAGGTAGTCTCTCTTAAATTTTGTCTCTCCTAAATTTTTGTGGGTGTGTCGCTGCAGGAGCCCGGCCAGTTAGTCTCTCTTTACTGTAGGTGGAGCAGCCCGGCCAGGTAGTCGCCTCTCTGGGCGGAGCAGCCCGACCAGGTAGTCTCTCTCTGGGTATCTTTGACAACGGCCGTCTAAGCACCTCTCAATTCCTTCCCATCAGATCCTCCACTTTCTTAACTTTAGGATCAAGTGAAGTGACCTAAAATTAATGGGAGTAACTGGTACTGTGGTGCTTCGTACTTATAATTCGTCGTATAGCTAGGTCATGCTTCGTATAATGTAAATCGGAAAATAAAATGGAATTGTTCATGTTTTCCTTTTATTTGTCCTTCCTAGTTTTTACAATTTCTTCTCTCGGTGAAAGATGTCGTGGACCAATAAATGACAATTCAATTTCTTTAAATTTTTTGCACACACAAATTTAGACCCTCCCGAAGAAAAAAGGATCAGCGCCAACTCAAGTCATATAGCAGAATTTATTTTTGGTGAGTCGTCTGACTGGGGTGGTCGTAGCTCTCGGATCGAAGTATTTCCGATCGATCCCAATTCCACCAACACACGTTGGACAGCAGAAGATCGCCTAAAGATTTGTGTGTGAAAATCACGACAGGGACCCGCACAGCGGCGACGCCGCAGCAGCTCGACCAGGTAGTCTCTCTCTAGGTGGAGCAGCCCGGCCAGGTAGTCGCCTCTCTGAGTGGAGCAACCCGGCCAGGTAGTCACTCTCTGGGTATCTATGACAACAGCGGACTAAGCACCTCTCAATCCCCTCCCATCAGATCCTCCACTTTCTTAAATTTAGGATCAAGTGAAGTGACCTAAAAGTAATGGGAGTAACTGGTACTGTGGTGCTTCGTACTTATAATTCGTCGAATAGCTAGGTCATGCTTCGTATAATGTAAATCGGAAAATAAAATGGAATTTTTCATATTTTTCTATTATTTGTCCTTCCTAGTTTTTTCAATTTCTTCTCTCCTAAATTTTTGTGTGTGAAAGATCGTTTCATAACCCAATCGAAGGGCCGAATACGGTCTCGTGTGTGCCTGTGTTGGCACAGGTGCACCAACACAGGCAACACGGTGCAGCAAGCACACAGAATACGGCTGTGCTCCGACGAGGTACACACTCTCCCTCTCGCTGTCACGTTTCGTATAATGTGTCGTATATGTAGGTCATGCTTCGTTTAATCATACATCGTCTACTGTCCTAGGTCATGCTTCGTATAATGTTTCGCACCCCCAGTCAGACGCCTCACCAAAAATAATCCCACAAAAATCTCTCTGGGTGGGAGCAGCCCGACCAGGTAGTCTCTCCTAAATTTTGTCTCTCCTAAATTTTTGTGGGAGAGTCGCCGCAGGAGCCCGGCCAGTTAGTCTCTCTCTACTGTAGGTGGAGCAGGCTGGCCAGGTGGTCGCCTCTCTGGGCAGAGCTGCCCGGCCAGGTAGTCTCTCTCTGGGTATCTTTGACAACGGCCGACTAAGCACTTCTCCATCCCCTCCCATCAGATCCTCCACTTTCTTAACTTTAGGATCAACTAAAGTGACCTAAAATTAATGGGAGTAACTGGTACTGTGGTGCTTCGTACTTATAATTCGTCGTATAACTAGGTCATGCTTCGTATAATGTAAATCGGAAAATAAAATGGAATTGTTCATGTTTTTCTTTTATTTGTCGTTCCTAGTTTTTACAATTTCTTCTCTCGGTGAAAGATGTCGTGGACAAGTAATTGACAATTCGATTTCTTTAAATTTTTCACACACAAATTTAGACCCTCCCGAAGAAAAAAGGTTCAGCGCCAACTCAAGTCGTATAGAGAATATATTTTTGGTGAGTCGTCTGACTGGGGTGGTCGTAGCTCTCGGATCGAAGTATTTCCGATCAATCCCAATTCCACCAACTCACGTTGGACAGCAGAAGATCGCCTAAAGATTTGTGTTGAAAATCACGACAGGGACCCGCACAGCGGAGACGCCGCAGCAGCCCAACCAGGTAGTCTCTCTCTAGGTGGAGCAGCCTGGCCAGGTAGTCGCTAGGTCATGCTTCGTTTACTGCGTCGTCTACCGTCCTAGGTCATGCTTCGTATAATGTGTCGCACTCCCAGTCAGACGCCTCACCAAAAATAATCCCACAAAAATTTCTCTGGGTGGGAGCAGCCCGACCAGGTAGTCTCTCCTAAATTTTGTCTCTCCTAAATTTTTATGGGTGAGTCGCCGCAGGAGCCCGGCCAGTTAGTCTCTCTCTACTGTAGGTGGAGCAGACCGGCCAGGTAGTCGCCTCTCTGGGCAGAGCTGCCCGACCAGGTAGTCTCTCTCTGGGTATCTTTGACAACGGCCGACTAAGCACCTCTCAATTCCTTCCCATCAGATCTTCCACTTTCTTAACTTTAGGATCAAGTGAAGTGACCTAAAATGAATGGCAGTAACTGGTACTGTGGTGCTTCGTACTTATAATTCGTCGTATAGCTAGGTCATGCTTCGTATAATGTAAATCGGAAATTAAATGGAATTGTTCATGTTTTTCTTTTATTTGTCCGTCCTAGTTTTTACAATTTCTTCTCTCAGTGAAAGATGTCGTAGACAAATAATTGACAATTCGATTTCTTTAAATTGTTCACACACACAAATTTAGACCCTCCCGAAGAAAAAAGGTTCACCGCCAACTCAAGTCGTATAGCAGAATTTATTTTTGGTGAGTCGTCTGACTGGGGTGGTCGTAGCTCTCGGATCGAAGTATTTCCGATCAATCCCAATTCCACCAACTCACGTTGGACAGCAGAAGATCGCCTAAAGATGTGTGTGTGAAAATCACGACAGGGACCCGCACAGCGGCGACGCCGCAGCAGCCCGGCCAGGTAGTCTCTCTCTAGGGGGAGCAGCCCGGCCAGGTAGTCGCCTCTCTGAGTGGAGCAACCCGGCCAGGTAAACTCTCTCTGGGTATCTATGACAACAGAGGACTAAGCACCTCTCAATCCCCTCCCATCAGATCCTCCACTTTCTTAACTTTAGGATCAAGTGAAGTGACCTAAAAGTAATGGGAGTAACTGGTACTGTGGTGCTTCGTACTATATAATTCGTCGAATAGCTAGGTCATGCTTCGTATTATGTATATCGGAAAATAAAATGGAATTTTTCATATTTTTCTTTTATTCGTCCTTCCTAGTTTTTACAATTTCTTCTCTCCTAAATTTGTGTGGGTCAAAGATCGTTTCATAACCCAATCGAGGGGCCGAACACGGTCTCGTGTGTGCCTGTGTTGGCAGAGGTGCACCAACACAGGCAACACGGTGCAGCAAGCACACAGAATACGGCTGTGCTCCGACGAGGTACACACTCTCCCTCTCGCTGTCACGTTTCGTATAATATGTCGTATAGGTAGGTCATGCTTCGTTTAATCATGCGTCGTCTACTGTCCTAGGTCATGGTTCGTATAATGTGTCGCACCCCCAGTCAAACGCCTCACCAAAAATAATCCGACAAAAATCTCTCTGGGTGGGAGCAGCCCGACCAGGTAGTCTCTCCTAAATTTTGTCTCTCCTAAATTTTTGTGGGTGAGTCGCCGCAGGAGCCCGGCCAGTTAGTCTCTCTCTACTGTAGGTGGAGCAGCCCGGCCAGGTAGTCGCCTCTCTGGGCAGAGCTGCCCGGCCAGGTAGTCTCTCTCTGGGTATCTTTGACAGCTGCCAACTAAGCACCTCTCCATCCCCTCCCATCAGATCCTCCACTTTCTTAACTTTAGGATCAAGTGAAGTGACCTAAAATTAATGGGAGTAACTGGGACTGTGGTGCTTCGTACTTATAATTCGTCGTATAACTAGGTCATGCTTCGTATAATGTAAATCGGAAAATAAAATGGAATTGTTCATGTTTTTCTTTTATTTGTGCTTCCTAGTTTTTACAATTTCTTTTCTCGGTGAAAGATGTCGTGGACAAATAATTGACAATTCGATTTCTTTAAATTTTTCACACGCACAAATTTAGACCCTCCCGAAGAAAAAAGGTTCAGCGCCAACTCAACTCGTATAGCAGAATTTATTTTTGGTGAGTCATCTGACTGGGGTGGTCGTAGCTCTCGGATCGAAGTATTTCCGATCGATCCCAATTCCACCAACTCACGTTGGACAGCAGAAGATCGCCTAAAGATTTGTGTGTGAAAATCACGACAGGGACCCGCACAGCGGCGACGCCGCAGCAGCCCGACCAGGTAGTCTCTCTCTAGGTGGAGCAGCCCGGCCAGGTAGTCGCTAGGTCATGCTTCGTTTAATGCGTCGTCTACTGTCCTAGGTCATGCTTCGTATAATGTGTCGCACCCCCAGTCAGACGTCTCACCAAAAATAATCCTACAAAAATCTCTCTGGGTGGGAGCAGCCCGACCAGGTAGTCTCTCCTAAATTTGGTCTCTCCTAAATTTTTGTGGGTATGTCGCCGCAGGAGTCCGGCCAGTTAGTCTCTCTCTACTGTAGGTGGAGCAGCCCGGCCAGGTAGTCGCCTCTCTGGGCGGAGGAGCCCGACCAGGTAGTCTCTCTCTAGGTATCTTTGACAACGGCCGACTAAGCACCTCTTGTGACGTTAACCACTCCGTTAGAACCGCATGGCTTGTCCTACAGTGACTCGCTAGGATCGCCAGGGTAGTGGATGGGGTTACAGTTTATGTATTAGAGTGTGCTTTATTTCATATGAAAGCTTGTGTCATGGACAGTCCAGAAAGGCTCTTTGTTTTCACCCATGTCAAGGCTTTCTATATTTTATTGTAAAGTATAATATTATGTTTTATCATTAACTAGTAATGATGGGATCTGGGAGAGAGAGAGAGAGAGTAGAACAGAGTGAGAGGGGGGCGCGCAGTGTTTTTGCCCCGCTCGATGACGTCACGGCTGGCTGCCTCGTGGGGGTTGGTTGAGGGAGGTCCTTACCATGTTGCTAGCTTCTTTGCTAGTGGCTAGAGGACTTGTTACCGCTTTACTTTGCGCGGTGAAAACTAGTCCGGGTATATATACAGGTTCCTCGCCACTCTCTCCCTCAGATCTGGTTTCTAGAATGCATCTATCTTATCCCTTGCTACCTGTCCCCCGCACTGCACCTGAGAATCTTTTCCTCTGCCTGCCTCTCTCTTTTTTCATATCTTTCACCACCTTTTATTAAGACTATATCCCCTCTGGTTAACTCTGCAAAATCAGCTTCAAGCTGGCCAGTTGTATTGTGCGTTAAGGTCTGATATAACCCATGTATGTTAGTTGTTAAGATAAGTTGATCACGAAGCATTGGTTGGCATTTATATTGTTTAGTACCGCTTCCTATAATTATTAGTGTTCTGCTGGATTAGATAATGCTAGACTAGGGGTCTGATATTATAAGGTATTGTTTCCTATGAGTGCTGGCTTTAGGAAAAAGCTGCACGACATACCTGAGAACTGGAGTTGATTGAGTAAATTCTAGTCTGTGTGCCATTGAGAGTAGAGCATGCACGAATGAGGGCTTTTTGCCTATACCATTCTGCACTGTTCTAAGCTCGTTGTTTGTCTTTGAGGTACGCCAGGAGAACGCTTAATACTTCGGTATTAAGGTTTCTCAAGAGAGCTACCCTTCCCTATAACGTAATATTTGACGCACAGACTTGAGATTTGCACTAGGCTATGCGGCATGCCATGCGCACCAGTATCTCGTATCATTGACTCTAGCTAGACTTTATCAGTCATAGTAGACATTAAGTATATTAACCAATTACTCTTTTTATGCATACCCATTTATGATTACACAAGCATTTCGCAGCCTAGTTTGATGTATTGAGACACAAACGACTTAGGCTCTTTTTGTTGATAGGAATACTGCATTGTCGTGGCGATTATTATTGTTGTAGTGTTTAGGATATTCTTGGCTCCGACGGCATTATATATTCTGCCTTTTTGTGTGCATAGCCTGCACGAGCATTGTTCCGCTGCCTGCCTTTTTGGGTTCCATTTCCGATACGAGCATCTTTATAGCATCTAACATTTAAAGAAGATTCCTTGTTAGTGTTGAAGGACTTTAGTGCACTTTGTTTCATGCAGGAGTGCCTGACACTTATTGATTAAAGTAACGTAAGCTGTAACTTCTCTTACCACCTTACTTTACATACCATAACCAAGCATCTTCGGTTATAGGTAGTAATAGGCTGTTTTCACATAACATTAAGCCTAGAGTAGATGCACATTTATTGAGAGTTTGATAGCCTATTATTGCATATAGAACTCTGTAGAGTATTTGTGTTCTTTGTTCACTGGGAATATACATCAGAGGTTGGATCTAGCGCTTTCCGTTGTAGCATTTATGCCATTACTAGTCCAATGAATAAGAGCCCTGATATATTTAAACCCCAGTCGTAACAAATGGCGACCTTACCTAGGATTTGGTGAACCTACATTTAATAGCAGGGAACATTTGTTGTTTTGGGGAATATTTTGCGGGGATCAGCAAGAATAATTGTTTTTTGCAACATAGTATAGCCCTTGAGTATTTCCGAGAATTTGTGTGTGTATATTGAGGTATAAGAGATTGGGGTGCTTCTTTTCTGAATATTGAGGTGGGAATTTTTTTGTGAGCATCATGTCTTATACCGGATCAGAGGAGAATGGAGACACAGTACGTAATGTCGAAACTGAGGAACAGCAGTATGGTGAAATGGTTAATCAGGGTTGGTTGCCCCTGGGGGGACCACCGGTAATTTCAAACATTGTAGCACCTTCACCTCCTCAAGGTTTATCTCCAGAATTATTGCTTTAGCTCGAATTAGCTAGGATCGAAGAGAGAAAGGCTATTAGGGTATCTCAGCTTCAGCTTCAGCATCAATCAGCAGCACATAGAGCTAGCAAAAATCCAAGCTGACTTAGAGTCGACTAGGTACTGTGCCGACATGGACGTAGAGAAGTCGCGAGTAGAGACAACGGGACAGCGACTTGGGGCTGGTAACCGTGTTCATGAGCAGTCTCTCTCGCACTTATTGAAACTGGTTCCGGTGTTTGATGAGAGTGGTGTAACAGAATTTTTCGCACGCTTTGAGAAGAAGTGCCAGGAACATCAGTGGCCAGAGAATAAATGGGCAGCACTTGTATCCTCTAGATTAATAGGCAAGGGTCTTAAAGCCTACGATGCGTTACCTTTGGAGTTATGTATTGTGTACGAGGATCTCAAGGAGGCTGTCCTGAGGGCTTACGAACTGAAACCAGAAACGTACCGTTTGAAGTTCCGGGGTGTAACTAAGGGAAGAGATAGCACCTTTTTGGAACACGCCCGGGACTTGTCCGATGCTATGGGGAACTGGCTCCGATCTGAGAAGGTCACAACATTTGATGAAATTAAGCAGTTAATGATGTTGGAGCAGTTCTTTAAGAGCACGGGCGGTGATCTAACTTTGAACTTAAAGGAGAAAAACCCAAGAACTCTAGTAGAAGCAGCAGAAATGGCTGATCGACGGCTGTCGTTGATTCGGGGTTGCGGGTCCTCACAGAAGTACGATGCAAGTGCTAGGGACCGTTATCCTCCCCCTCCCCGTAGCAACGACACATTTAAACAAAAGAGCAACACCACGCCGTATAAGAAAAGTCAGGGGCCTGTTACATCACAGTATAAGCCGAAACCGAAATTTATGTGTTTTAAGTGCCACAAGGAGGGTCATAAAGCAAATGAGTGCCCTAGTCGACCTCCTCCGGCAGCCGTGTCTTTTGCTCACGGCATTGGAGTGTTCAAGAGGACATCGGAGTTTGTTAGAGGCAATTCTTCCGAGGTAAATACACTGCCAGTGCAGAAGGATCCGGAAGGCTTATTCCCTGTCCGTGATGCCTTTAGTGACCACAGGGGACTCGGTTGTGTGGAGTGGGGGGGTAGAAGACATGAGGTGAGAATTTTGCGTGACACTGGGGCATCGCAAACATTGTTGAGGAATTTCACTGGTAAACCTGTAAATACGGCGCGGGTGGTTGTGGTTCAGGGAGTTAATGCAACAAGGTCATACCCGCTTGTAAGAATGAAGATGGAAGTTGATGGTGTGACTCGTGACCTGGATGTAGGAATTGTGGAGAAGTTACCTGTTGGGGGCGTCGACCTCCTTCTCGGCAACGACTTTGCGGGGCCTACTTCTGAGGCTCCACCCTTGGTCGTTGCCGAGAAGCCGGCCAACGTGAGTAGGGAGGAGCAGGAGTGGGTTGAGAAGTGTCGGGGGCAACCTATGGCGTGTGTTGTCACCCGTTTCCTTGCATCCAGGGAATCACATTCTGGTCAACAGTCTTTAGATCAGCGGAGGAAGGGTACTGAGAAGGGGTTGAAAGTTGATGCGGTTGAGAGTTCAGTATCAGCGGACATTCTCGGGGACTCATTATTAGGACCAATTTTCGAGTTTAGAGAAGACCCATTAACTGTTCCTGAGAAGGCAGTGGATGGGCTTAAAAAGACGATGAGACAGCAGCGGTACGCAGAGAGAGAGCAACGGGAGGCCAAATTTAATGTAGGAGGGGGGCATGAGTTGTTTCGCAAACACTTGGATAGGCTTGCTCCTTCGGACATTCGTAAGTTGCAATTGGCAGACCCGGAGGTTCTTGAATGTGGTACCGGTGCTGTCGAGTTGGAGGAGGACAGTGATGCACAGTCGGGAGATTTTTTTTTTCATAGATGGCATATTATACCGGCGATTCCAAGATCCGCAGAGGAATTGGGAGGGGGGGTCAGGAGA
>CM064487.1:65048767-65358522 GCA_032716605.1 Paralithodes platypus | reverse complement strand
CATGCTTATTATAAATTATTTATTTAGACCCCCACCGTCCAGTATATTTTATGACCATTTATGTTATTCCTCACATACTACCCATTAAATATAACAACCCCTCTATCCTCTAACCCCGACCCACGAATGGAGGGCCGTGCGAGGCTAGAACAACAACCTCTTAATCCCTAAACAACCCTACTACCCCCTTGACCTTGACGCTGAAGAAAATCAACCCACACGATCAACCCCAATCAACTTCAGCTGAACTGATTATAAAAACTTATCAACATCAGCCAAGGGTACCCAGAGATCAAAAGCAGAACCCTTGAACAGACTAAATTAACCTAGAAAACTAGATGCCCCATATCATACAGGTGCGGCCCCCACCATGCCACAAGGGACCCATAAAGCCCCAAGCACGCCAGCCACGCGTAGTAATGACCTTGACCCACAGGCGACCCAGCACCATTCTTGCCAAACATCAGGTGAGCTGTAATCTGATTATGAACCAACCCCCATTCTTATCCAAGTCTGCTATACTTCCTGACTATTAGCAATGCCCAAAAACCATGTCTAAACTCCCTTCTATACTCAAAATAGCTTGTCAGTTAAAAGTGAGAAATAAGACTTGTGTTTAACGCTGACAACATCACCCAGCTTTGGCCGGTATCGCGCCACACAAAGTAGTTCCCTCCTTGCACCATATATCCCTCTCCAAGACGATGCTACTAACTCTTGTAAAACTAAATGTCTATAGAAGAACACCTATAATCAGTACCCCCTTGTTGAAAGTACTAAGACCCCCTTAAAGTTCCCCCTAAGCTCAGCAGAGAAAATAAACCCCTATATAACTCTGATATCCAGCCATACCCCAGTTCACTCCCCACTTGACCAGCCCTATAAAAGCTTCCGCCAGGACCAAATGCCGGCAGTTAATAATTAGCTTTCAATCATCGGCCTCCCGCTCTGCAGAAAGTCTAGTTATACTCCCCACCTCAAGAATAGTTACTGATAAACGGCATCCCGTAGTCTATAATTAATCTGCGAGCTATTGCTAAATCTTTTGTGAATTCAGTATTACTTACGGCATCCTGTTGGGTAATATTGGAAACATAGATAACCTAGTTATATACAAACATTAACTGTATTACAAACTGATAGTGGTATGTCCTCTGCTACTTTAGTTTATAACCAGTTATAGAGTGTGCAGTAGCCCCTTGAGTAATCCATTAATTCTGGCATCCCAGAATCCAATAGTTACCCATACGAGTACGTTTTCTATTATAGTTAAATTCTTGGTCGTAGCAGGCTTCCCTTCTGACCGACAACTTAACTAAATAGATTATACCAACCACTTGACTCACGTAGATCTAGGACAGAAAGATCTTTCGTGTTAGAAGGGATTATGCGAGAAACTCTTAGTTGAGCACTCTGCATGTATGATTCCTAGGTACCAGTTGTCTGCAGCATCCCGTACAGAATT
Source organism: Paralithodes platypus (assembly GCA_032716605.1). Classification (NCBI taxonomy): domain Eukaryota; kingdom Metazoa; phylum Arthropoda; class Malacostraca; order Decapoda; family Lithodidae; genus Paralithodes; species Paralithodes platypus. The sequence goes on along the minus strand of CM064487.1, from coordinate 65,357,057 downwards.
GGTAACTGAAAGGTTTTAAAACCGCCCGAGTTCCTTGAACCTGTTTTAAAGGATAGCGATTGTTAAGAAAGTTACTTCACTAGACTATCTTGCGTTTGTCCGATGTCTTGTTATTCCGGCCTCTGCCTGAAACATTGCATTCAAAACCCTCGTCCAAGAGTAACATAACGGAACTTCAACACCGGTTAACTATTAGCCCATCTGTAACCTTCTTCACACTACCGGACACATTGGACGGCCCCAGGAGCAGCAGCTGTTAACCCCTAACGTCGTGCCTCAAGATAACCAGAAGATACCTCAGCAGTGCTTAAATTCGTAAATTAGTATCAGTGCCTCGATACTATATATATTCGATGATAAAGTGTTTTCCCTGTGCTTTATAAACCCATACTATTCTACGACCAAAGTGATTGCTATGCTAATGTGTTGTTCAAGTATATCAGTGAAGTTAATACTAGGCGAACTTGTTCATATAATAATTCTTGACATCAAGTGTAATATTGCAGAAGCGAGACAGTCTTAACAATTGGGACTACGGCTCGAGTGAAAAAATATCGAATTTAGTCTTTGTAATCATTTTTAAAACTTAAATCGCCATAACTGATATCTGTCTTAAGTGTTATTGAGACAAGTGATTACACCACATGAGTTGAAGCTAGCTACTACACCTCCTTTACGTAATATTCTTGGAGGGATATATATCACAAAATTTAGCCTTATCATCAGTAAACACACAGAACCTTATCAAGATAACACAGAATTAACAGCCTAATCTATGAATGAATCCTTTGTAATATTCCAGGCCTTATATCAGAAGAGAATACCTGATAGTTAGAAGTGGGAAGTGCGCTCCATCCAAACCCACGATAAGTGCTGAAGATTATAAAAAGTCCAACAACATTAATGCCCACCATATGCCCATACTATTTTGTGTGAATTATTTTATTTCTATTCTGCATAAGTGTTAATTAAGAATAAAGCTGTATTACCAACCATCTTCCGAAATTATATTATGTCCTCTATTGATTCCCATTGTGTATCTGTGTGAAATCCAATAACCCAATCTTGTAGAACTCACCTGTACCGATAGTTAATCCTGAACAAAATCAGGGCATAACAGTAACTATTCTTGAGGTGGGGAGTATAACTAGACTTTCTACAGAGCGGGAGGCCGGTGATTGAAAGCTAATTATTTACTGCCGGCATTTGGTCCTGGCGGAACCTTTTATAGGGCTGGTCAAGGGGGGAGTGAACTGGGGTATGGCTGGATATCAGAGTTAAGGGGTTAATTTTCTCTGCTGAGGTTAGGGGGAACTTTAAGGGGGTCTTAGTACTTTCAACAAGTGGGACTTGATTATAGGGGTTCTTCTATAGACATTTAGTTTTAACAAGAGTTAGTAGTATCGTCTTGGAGAGTGATATATGGTGCAAGGAGGGAACTACTGTGTGTGGTGCGATACAGGCCAAAGCAGGGAGATGCTGTCAGCGTTAAGGGGAGGTTTCCACTTGAGGGATTTTTTACTGAACTCCTTTCTCATTCAGGTTTAGCCCCATTGTTTTTCCAATTTTAAGACGTTTGCCCCATTATTTTGACGATTTTAAGAACTTTCAACACATTTCTGTCAATTTTAAGACCTTTCGTGTCATTTAGGTGTCGATTTTTATCCTAGCAAGCGATAGCGAGCCTGTAATTTAAGAGGAACCGGCTTTCAGCCGGGAAATTTATCTAACGAAAAATGTAAAAAATTATCTTTAAAGGGGCTCAAGGGGGTGTGATTTTAAGTTTGATGGAAGTCTAGGGAAAGCACTAAAAACCTCCCCTTAAACACAAGTCTTATTTCTCTCTTTTAACTGACAAGCTATTTTGAGTATAGAAGGGAGTTTAGACATGGTTTTTGGGCATTGCTAATAGTCAGGAAGTATAGCAGACTTGGATAAGAATGGGGGTTGGTTCATAATCATATTACAGCTCACCTGATGTTTGGCTAGAATGGTGGTGGGTCGCCTGTGAGTCAAAGTCATTACTACGCGTGGCTGGCGTGCTTGGGGCTTTATGGGTCCCTTGTGGCATGGTGGGGGCCGCACCTGTATGATATGGGGCATTGAGTTTTCTAGGTTAGTTTAGTCTGTTCAAGGGTTCTACTTTTGATCTCTGGGTACCCTTGGCTGATGTTGATAGGTTTTTATACTCAGTTCAGCTGAAGTTGATTGGGGTTGATCGTGGGGGTTGATTTACTTCAGTGTCAAGGTCAAGGGGGTAGTAGGGTGGTTTAGGGATTAATAGGTTGTTGTTCTAGCCTAGCAACGGCCCACCATTCGTGGGTCGGGGTTAGAGGATAGAGGGGTTGTTATTGTTAATGGGTAGTATGTGAGGAATAACATAAATGGTCAGAAAATATACTGGACGGTGGACGGTCTAATTAAATCATTTATAATAAGCATGTTCAAGGGAATAAGGGGGTCGGGGGTTGAACTGAGGGGGGCCTCGAGCGAGGCTACTGTGAGCCGGCCACAGGTACGTGTCTGGTCTGATTTTTTGGGGGAAAGGGCAATACAGGGTGATCCAAAGGGAGGACCTGCACAGGGTTGCTGTTATAGGTGTAGAGATGGTGGTAGCGAGAGTCCTAAGATATCAGATATATGTATCTAGGTACTGGGGTTCTTATTCTCGTATTCTGGCTACCTACCTATACATTTAGACTATAAGTAAATCATAACATAGGGAAATAGTTATACATATATAATTGTTATAGAAGGGAGTAATGCACATTATAAAATGGAGTTCTTACTTCCCACATACCTATAGGACTGAACTTTTTAACAGAGGCATAGGGGTGAGATTTCTCTATTTGCGAAACAGGGATAGGTATGTGGTTTGTCTGATTTTTATGGGAAAGGGCGATACAGGGTGATCAAAGGAAGGCATGTATAGGGGTGGTGTTGTAGGTGTAAAGATGGTGGTAGTGAGAGTCCTAAGATACATATATAAGTCTTGGAGATTTGTATTAGTTGCGTCAGACTGCATACCTATATACTTAACATATAATTATATCATGGCATAGGGAAAAGTTATACATACATAATGATAATAAAAGGAGTAATGAACATTATAATGCAGGGTTCTTCCTGCTCACATACATATAGAGCTTAACCTTAAAAATAGAGGCATAGGGGTGAGGCTGGTACTTTTCCTTCGTCTGTGGTGCTTAGTTTTTCTCTGGGTGTTGGTGTCTCGGGGGTAGGGGTATTTAGATTTCGGGGTATTTTACAAATTATATTCCCACTTGTTTTATTGTTGTAACATGTTACTATCTTCATATTAAACGTAAAATAGGCGCATATGGAGAAGTATTAAATATATTTATGGTAAATTAACGATTTTAGTGAGGAATACATATAAATACCTACGCACAGGGGTATGGTGTACACTACAGGGGCTGTGCAGCTGAGAGGTTAATGGTTAGAATATTTATATTTTACTTCGTATTAAGATATAGAACTTTAATCTAAGTACTTCCCTAAATAATGTGGGAATCACTAGTACTTTGTTTGTATTTCAGATTGCATAAAGTGAGATGGTATGAATTCAGTCAAGTACTGCATCACTAGTACTGTTATTCTTGAAATTAATTTTAATTGCCTCTCTTGGACAACACTAAGTAGGCTACTTAATATTTTTCACTAGTACTTCTAATGCATATTTCATATAGCATACAAAGGGGATAGCAAGATCTTAATAAAGTAATTCCTTATATCAGTAAGGTAAAGTACAACTATTTACGAGGGATTTCACTATTAATTATCGAGGGGCACTCTGTAGTCTTCTGGTGAATATCTGGGCCGTGGTGGTTGTCCTGACGTGGCTGGTTGACGGTAGTTGGAGACTCGAACTCTTGGTGTGGGACCTTGAATAATACCTACTATATGCCAGTGCATCGGTAGAGTAAAATAGAGATAACGTAGGAGAGGATCGACTGACTAACGGCTCTGGTCGTTATAAGAGTTTTGATGCAGAACTTCCAGTACTCTTGGTGTTGGGTCTTGAATATTGTGTGCATAATGCCAGTGCACCTTCAACACGTTATCGAACTAACGTAAGAGAGTTGTTTATGACACAATTAACGTCTCTTAGCTGTTCTGATTGTTATAATTTGTTAAAAGTCTTTCAGAACTGAGGTTTGATGGGGAAACTTTTAGCACAGGAGCCACATAGATGGTGACCATGGCACGGAAGTGTATACAGCTGCTGTTCTCTTCACAAACTGATTTTTTGATATCTAAGGATAATTTCTAGCTTGGGTACGCATTTCTGGTATGGGGAGATTGTCTCCAATATGGCCGTCAAGATGGCCGCCAGGCCCAAATCGTGAATGAGTGTTTTGAGAGGGTTTTACAGGATGGTAGTGTTGAGGTATGGGAGAGGTACAAGGAGAAAAGGAGAGAGGCAAAACGGAAAATTAGAGAAGCGAAAAAAGATGCAAACGAAAGGTGGGGTCAAAGGTTGAGTGAGAATTTTGAAGAACGAAAGAAGATGTTCTGGAAGGAGGTAAATAAAGTAAGGAAAGGAGGACAAAAGAGGGAAGAGTCAGTGAAAGATGCAAATGGAGAATTACTAGTGGAACCAGTTGAAGTGAGGAAAAGATATGCCGAGTATTTTGAATCTTTGTTAAATGCAAGAGATGGAAGGGAAGCAGTGATTGAAGCAGAGGTGGATGGAGATAGGTTACCCAGGCCACCCAGGTGGCAGGGAATTAATGAAAGGATTGAGGAAAATGAGATGAAAGAAGCAGTGAAACAAATGAGAGCGGGAAAAGCAGAAGGTTTGGATGGTATTGCTGTGGAGTGTATAAAGAAGGGTGGAGATATGATAATAGATTAGTTGGTGAGACTTTTAAAAGTGTGCTTTGCTGTGTCAATGGTACCAATAGACTGGAAGAGTGCATGTATTGTGCCGTTGTACAAGGGGAAGGGAGATCGGCAGGAGTGTTCAAGTTATAGAGGTATTAGTTTATTGTCAGTGGTTGGAAAGCTGTATGGCAGGGTGTTGATAGAGAGGATAATAAAGTGTACAGAAGTTGCAATAGGAGAATAACAGTGCGGTTTTAGGAGGGGAAGAGGGTGCGTGGATCAGATGTTTGCAGTAAGACAGTTATGCGAGAAGTATTTAGAGAAGCATAAGGAGATATTTTGAGCTTTTAATGGATTTGGAAAAAGCGTATGATCGTGTGGACCGTGAAGCAATGTGGAAGGTGTTAAGGATTTATGAAATAGGAGGAAATTTGTTAGAAGCAGTTAAGAGTTTTTATGAAGGGAGCAGAGCATGTGTGAGAGTAGGAAATGGTGAGTTGAGTGAATGGTTTGAGGTAAAGGTAGGTTTGCGACAGGGTTGTGTAATGTCACCATGGCTGTTTAACCCTTAATTAGCGGCTCACCACATAAGTCGAGTTAAATAAAGCTGGACTATGTGGCGGCGCTCGACATAACTCGAGTGGCAATTTCAGCACGTAATGTTGCTGAGAGAGAGAGACAAGTGGTGGCAGGAGACTAGCGAGCGAATGACTGCTCCAGACCACCGCGGCGAACCTACTGACACGAATCTCAGCTCCCTCCTCCCTCGCTATATACGGAATTGTATCGGGAAAGTGGCTAATTACCTGCTTTTTGCACTCGCGTTGCACGGTTATTGCAAGAAAACTAGCCATCATAAAAGGATCGTTATGGTGTCATTCGAAAGCTCTGTTTATGCCCTTTCAGGGATAGATACTTGTTTTACGTTCTGGGTCTTATTTAGGCATGAAAATGATCACGTAAACAGCCCTATTTTGGCTAAAAACACCCCGCTGGGCGGTACATATAAATAAACCGCATAGGCCGCTCGTAAGGTGTTAATATGTTTATGGATGGTGTGGTGAGGGAGGTGAAAAGGAAAGAGGAGTGGGTTTAGTAGGAAAGAATGGTAGAGATTGGGAGTTGAATCAGTTGTTGTTCGCTGATGACACAGCATTGGTGGCGGATTCTGATGAGAAACTGCAGCGGGTAGTCAAAGAGTTTGGTGTATTTTGTGGAAGGAGGAAACTGAAGGTGAACGTCAATAAAAGTAAAGTAATGGTGTGTAATAGGGGAGAGCATAGGGTGAATCTAGATGTGAGGCTGGATGGGGAAATATTGGAACAAGTAGAATGTTTTAAATATCTAGGAGGAACGATAAGCAGGAGTGGAGGTATGGAAATGGAGGTAAAACAGAGTGTGTGTGAAGGAAGGACGGTTTTCGGAGCAATGGGAAGTATGTGGAAGACGAGAAATCTCGGAGTGAAAGTAAAAAGTGCACTGTATCAAGGAATTGTTGTGCCAACAGTGATGTATGGGGCTGAGACATGGGCTCTGAAGAAAAAGGAGAAAAGAGGGCTGGATGTGATGGAGATGAGTTGCTTGAGGAGTATGTGTGGAGTTACTCGTAGAGACGGATTGAGGAATGAAGAGATACGTAGGAGAGTGGGGCAGCAGGAACATTTGTCAGCCAGAGTGGACAGAAGGGTGCTGAGCTGGTATGGTCATGTTGAACGAATGTGAGATGAAAGGCTTACAAAGAGAATATGTGAGTCAGGTACAAGGAGAGATAGAAGGGCAGGAAGACCCCCATTGAGATGGAGAGACTGTGTAAGAAAAGCTTTGGATGATAGAGGAATGACTATAGATCAGGCAGGGGAAGTGGTGGTGGACAGGAGTGAATGGAGAATGCTTGTGAATAGTGGAGTGAACACGTGGTCATTTGGAGTAAGGGGTCGGGTGCAAATTGGACTAGATAATAGACCATCAGGCGCCTGGCCCGGGGAGACGATTAATATGAAGGGTGCGCCTGGAAGCGTGGTGGGAGGGCTTGTGGCTTTAGCTCCGCTGCAGGTCTGCCTGGCGAGATCGGAATCTCTCCGGGTGGTCGGGGGCTGGGGGAGTGCTGGAACGACCTTGGTGACCTTTGGTGACCCTGGTCTCTGGGTCTTCTCCTGGGTGACCTAGATGTGTGTGAATTTGTGTTTTTTATCTGTGTTTATTCGTTGTTTATGTTGATTTTCCCTGTTCTTGCTCTATCTTGAGTCGGCTACCCCCATAATGGGGATTGGGCCTGAGCATATAGATAGATAGATAGATGTGAAGTAGACGATAGTGGAAGGAAAACTTACAGTACTGATAATGGTAGAAACAAATTATCTGAAGCTTCAAAGATTTGTGATGATGCCGATCTACATGAAACACTAGAAAGAGGAGAAGAAGTGGTCTATCATTTAGACTGCTATAAGAAATATTGCTTAAAGGCACAAAGAACAGAAAAAAGAAAACACTGTTAAGGACATTTTAACTAATGCAAAAGATGACATTGAGCATTTGAAAAGAAGCCACTCATCTAGGCAGAAACATGAAGGTGAATGGTGCGTTATATGTGGCAACAGAAAGTACAAAGGTGATTTAAGACTGTTAAGGATTTGTGAAAAGGAAAGAGCTGAAATGTTTTTGTTAGCAACACGCTACTTTCAGGATGAAGTTTTATTCCAGGACAAGTACTTGTGATGATGTAAAGAGTGTATTTGCAGCTGATGTCCTGTACCACTCAGTATGTATGAGTAATTACTTATTGAAATACTCCAGAAACACTGAAAAATGTGAAAGATTTGTTTGTGATACCACAATCAAAACAGCTTTTCACAAATTACTAGATAACGTGGATTTTTCCCAAAATGGTTATGAGATGTCACAGCTTTCTTTGTTTGTGAATTCTGAATATCAATTTGAGGGCACAGTTACGAATAAACAAATGAAAACTTCTGATTGACCATTTTGGAGATTCTATAACATTTACATACCCAAAAGAACGCTCACAATCTCAGCTCGTATTTTCTAGTAAGACAAGTGTAACACAAACTGTGAACAAAATCTGAACATCAAATCCCTTAGCAGAGGTAACAGAGCAACTAGCAAATTAACTAGAAAACTATGATTTCCAACTTGAGGATAAATTCTCTGATGAACATGATCTTGAAATGAGCCTCTCACACTTTCACAATAATCGGCCTATAACTTGGGACACTTTCTTTATGTCACTGATGTCATCATTACCAATGCAACATGAACATATTAAAAAGAAGAGCGACACACTTTTTCAGACAATATATTACATTTTTCATAATGGCCTGAAGAAAACTCAATTTCCTCTTTGCACTGCACAAGCAATACATGAAACCTGCAAATCAAAAACTGTAATTACATCAATGAACCACGTTGGCTTGTGCAACAGCTATGACAGTCTCCAAAGAATGAACCATTCCTTTGCAGCAAGAGCAGCGACACTAGCAGAAAATAGAAGAGTTCCATTATCACCACACTTTGCACGTGATATGGCAATTTGTGCATCCATGGATAATTTTTACCATGAAGAGGATACAAAGTCTGGCATTGGCGGTTCACATGATACAGTTTTAGTTCTGTTCCAGGAGAAAAGCCAGCAAAGAAAAATACAGCAGGACTTGAATATACTGTAGATGACTGTTTACTTGGTAAGCGCCAGAAAAAGCTGAATGATCTCTTGAGTTGCCAAAAACTTGTACCATCTGCGAAACCTAAAGCAAGAGGAGTCATTAATTGTGAATTTTTACCAGCTAATATCCCAGACACATCAACAGTATCTTCAGAGGCAGCTAATATTGATCGTATTTGGTCACTGGCACGATTTTCAGCAGCTTATTATAACTTCCAAAATTACTCTTTCTCAGAAACCACGACTGTACCCTCATGGAGTGCTTTCAACTCGCTCATAGTAGAAAAGCACCTTCCAAAAACTATTTCAGCAAGTGCTCCCATGCTGCCTTATCCTTCTACAAGTCGGGCCACCATATACACAACAATGGTGAATTTTCAAGATGCAATGGTGCAGGTAAATCAAAATTGTGGGGCATTGTGGAGTGATGAATGTGTTTATCACATCGCCAAGGAACTTCAACTGCTATTTCCCTCTGATTTTGATAATATTTTCCTTGGTCTGGGTTCCTTCCACACCACAAAAATCATCATGAACTGCTTAGGGCAGTACTTGGAAGACAGTGGTATTGCTGAAGCATTGATAGAGACTGAAGTATTTGGTACAAAAGTGGTTGAGAGTGTACTAAAAGGTAATCACTATTCACTATTCACTATTGCAGAAGCTCTACAACGAATACAACTTACCCAGCTTAAATCACTGGAAGAAATCTGCATGGAAAAGGACCATGTTAGTTAAAGGAGAAAATGGAAGATACACACGATCTTTTGCAGGAATTCAATGCAGACTTTAACACGTTTATAAAGACAAGTGAAGAAAAATCCAAAGTTTTTCACTATTGGAACACTTTTCTTTATGAGCTCTTCCCTATATTGAGGGACATCATAAGAGGTGACAGGGAGGGAAAGTGGGAGCTCCATATGTCTGCATTTCAGAGAGCATTACTGTTATGTCGGGCTATAATATTTTTGTTCTCCCTTGGTACAGTCCGTAAAACAATCCAATTATGGTTTGATGGACTTCTATATTCTTGACAGGAACATCCCTAGTAGGATCTTTATGCAATATACAAGGTATTCAAGAGGTCAATATAATACTCAATAACAACACAAGCATGAACATATGTATATAGGTTTTATTTTATAAGGCACAATGGGCATAATAGCAAGTATCACAAAAAGGGTGTCCTGAATTATACTAATAATAATATTAGCATCCAGAAGTTAGTAGTCATGAATACTAGAGCAACTCAATGGTGAGGGTCTAGTGTGAATTAGATCAAAACAGGAAAGTATATACAAAGCTAGTAACACACATAAAGAAATATTAGCCCTCAATACAATAATCAATGAGGATCGAGTATCTCCCGTAAACTATGAACAAATTATTTCAGATGCAGGATAATATCCAGCAACGAAGATGAAGAGGGTTGATGTTCCCAAATATTGACCCTCTGTACGGCAGGTGAGGCCCACGGTGTGCTCTAGGTAAGGCTTAAATATTGACCGTAGATACTTGACCTCAGGTGCAGATACTGCACCTGTGAGGTCACTAGCTGGACTGCGCTAGTGAGATAAAAGTTTACACTTAATGCAACTATATTCTTAATGCGAGTTCAAATAGAATATAACTTAGATGGTTGAATAGGGAATATTATTTGGAATAAAGGAGATATACTAAATCCCGGGAAAGATTAATTTATATTTTGTCACATATTTCTATTAAGTGATCGTATGCTAAGATAACGAAACAAGCGTAGGAATTCGTATTATGTATAGATATATAATCGAGTAAAGCGAGAACGTTTAAATGGTAGAGGTCAAAGTGGAGATAATTACTTTTACTTTACACTATATAAGCAAGTAAGATTGACAATTAATTATACGATGTTTATGTATAGAATGAACAATATGAATAGAGAGTGAATAATCACTGGGGCGCATATGACAACGCAATGCTATTTAATACTCTAATTTAGTATCAAATAATGAGAATCTGAACAAGTTAACAGATGTGGATAAATAAATTGTAGTTACATAATAACTAGTGCACTGGCGACGAAATCCAGCTCATTAATACTTAATAGTCAGTATCAGTGATCGAACCTGAACAAGTTAACAGAACGACGGGAATAAAATACACAGCACAATTAGTGTATGTTGGACGTAGGCGACGAAGTCCTACTCAATAATACTTATAATTTAGTATCAGTGATCGAATCTGAACAAGTTAACAGAACGACGGGAATAGAAATACACAGGCACAATTAGTGTATGTTGAGATGTATATAATCGCAATATGAATTTTATGTGGAAGAATTCCTAAACATTAAACTCGAATATCACTACATCAATAATCATCAGAACAGAAATTAACGTTCATAAAATAACTTCACAAATGATGAGCAAGATAAAGTATGGGAATTAATAAAGGAATTACTCTATGATCTCGTTGGCAAATTGGGCGTAGGTCTTAGGTAAAATAGAGATAAGAGAATGGATAAATTACGAAATACACTGCAACTTCAACTCAAATAATAAATCATAAAACATATAGTTAGTAAATCTGCGAGCGTGTGGTCTGTATGGAAATAATTAAACACGATGTATATAACTTATGCGTGATTATATAAAAGGCAAACAGGCCTTAACATCAAGGCTGAATTGCAAAGTTAACACAGGGTAGCACAAGTTCAGAAGGATGACTTTATCACGAACATACGGGATCTTGGACACAGATCACAATTGCATAAGTACACAGCACGGTTCACATATTTACATAATTAATACCTCAATAACAATAGCCAACAAAAGAAACACAGAAACACTTAAGTAGTTGGAGGGAAGGGGGTCGAGAGTACAGATCTGGCCGACAGGGACTGTCTGCAGGGGTCAGCACTTCAGGGCTGTTCACAGCACTCGAGCAGGGGTCCTAGGTCCAAGGCATCAGGTAGCAGGTGGTTCCAGGGTCAGGCAGCAGACAGGCAGCGCTTAAGTAGTACAGCAGGAGGTACTTCAGGAGGTACTCTCGAGGGGGAAGGGGAGTCTGAGGCAAAGCCAGACACTTTTACTTGAAGCCTGAGCCCGAAGGTGGAAGACTATTAGTGAGGTGTAGTTTGCATACATTATTCAGGATTTCCTGAAGCACCATGCTAATTTGTTTGTGACTCTTGTGTCTAGGTTTTCGGGGTTATAGGGTTATGAAGAAAAAGGTAATTTGGCTGTTACAAGGTACATATCAATCCTAGCCTTGGAAATAAGATAGAAATACATGGGCCTATCTCCAAGGTATCATCTTAATACTACATTTAGCATTGGTGAGGCCGTATGTTGCTATAATTAAATTAACTTACTTATAACCTTCATTCCTCTGATGGTCCTTCAGGGGTTATAACTCTTTGCGGAGGACTCAATATGAAACTCTACTTGTACCGTCACAAGCAGAGTCTTACAGGGTAGATGCTAGTCCCATTTGTTCCTATAGCATTCAGGTCGTTGTTGGACGGATTACATAAACAATTGCTCTGTGTAGTCCGGATTGGGCTGGACTGCAGAAGGTGTATTCCTACTGGTGGAGGCCCCATAGAAGAAGGGTTGCAATTGGCTCTCCCAGCCTGGCTGTGATTGGTGGTGGATGCCCTTCGGTCTCCTATAAGGCTGTGGGCATGAAAGAGCATGGCTGGAGATGGGTAACTGTGGCAGATGAGGCCGGCTGGAGAGGGGTAACTGTGGTAGATGAGGCCATAAGGAGGACTGTGGTCTTTGGGGTGTCTTTCCTTGTCTCTTCTGTCCTTGGGGCTTCGATGAGGTTGCTTGAATGCTGGCTATTCGGTGTATCGTTCCCTCTGGTACACGCTTGCGCCCGGTCATTTCAATTACCATTATTTTTCTCCTTTGGTAAGATAAATTATGCAAGATGGGGCTCAGATTACTATGAAGATTGCTGGAAGCTGGAAGAAAACCATCCTAGTGTCTTTCAGTCTTTTGTGAGAGGTGGATTTGTAGTTCAGCATGGCGACAAGAATTTTAGTAATGTCGGTATGGACCAATGATTGGAGATGGGCTACAACAAGCCAGCAAAAGCACAAGGTGGCATAATTGGTATGACAAGAAGAAAAGAAGCCGTAGCTCTTCAAGACATAAGCAAGCATGATACATATTAAAAGAACATGCTCCATGGAAGAATTTGTTGAATAACTGAAAATTATGAGCATTTCCTGCATCACAAGTTTTCGGACATCGTAACCAAGAAGGATAATCAGTGCATCATGAAAATGGTTAATTTCATTACTGATAGGTATAACCCTTTTGTTCTAGTAGACCAGGACCAAGTTATTAACTTTGCAACAGGAAAAGGTTTCTAAGGGAAAATCTGAACCCAAAACTGTTGATGTAGCAAAGGAAACATCTCCTGCTCAGAGCATAATAGAAATAGGTAGAGATCGAGGGTATTCCATCGATAGACTTTTAACTTATGAGCTAACAAGTACATCCTTCTTCTTAACAAAAGATGGAGCTCTACATAAAACTAACAAATCTGAAATGGTTCATGAGATACAAAAATAATTGGGAGATATGTCGATCAAACCCTTCAGGGGTGAACCTGCACAACCTGCACAGTATTTGATTTCATGCTCCATGCCCGTACTATAGCTGCTGCTGCTGCAAATTCTATGAAATTCTTTGGAGAGTTTGCTGAAATGATATTGAACAGAATTATATCACTGTCCAGGGAAGCAGAAAGAGTTGATGTAGTCTTTGACATATATCAGGAGAACAGTATCAAAGCTGGAGAAAGGCTCAGGCGCATGAAAAAAGATCCTATTCATATGACAATATCAAGCAGTATGACAGCCTTGCCCAAAGACATGGATGCTTTTTGGTCATCAATCCAAAATAAAAATAAATTTCAGAAATTCTTTCTAACCTACACCCTACTACATAAAGACAGATTGCCAAGAGTAACTGTGTTTCTTAGTGGTATGATTGGGGAAGAAGCACTTAAATTACAACAAGGCCAGGTAACCGAGGTACCCGAGTTGACTCAACCCTACCGTTGAAGAGACCTTTCCCTGCCTGGACATGGGATCAAACCCAGACTAGAGTGAGTGCTCCAATACAGTGACTAAGCGCGTTCGGCCACCGTGACCATGTGTGTTTGCTTATAATTATGTGTGTGTGTGTGTGTGTGCAGATAAAGAGTGAGGGGATCATGAAAATTCATATATTTATATCGTATTCCAGACATTGTCAGAGGATAACAAGCTATCCCGTTTGAGGTTTGCTCAGGCCCATTTAAATAATGGGCCTGACTTTTGGAGGAAGGTAATATTTACTGACGAAAAATGTTTTTCGTCAGTGGCTGCATTTGGTCGTCAGTGTTGGCGAATAAGAAATACACGATTTTCACCCAGACACATCCACGAAAGGACGAGGAGTGGGAGAGTTTCCGTGTCGCTACATGGGTGGATGTGGTGGGGTGGCCCCAGCGAACTTGTCACCATAGAAGGCTACTTAGACTCCCAGCAGTATATCAATATATTAGAAACATCCCTACTACCTGCAGTAAGAGCATATGCCATTCCAGAGCCCCATCCAATTTACTTGGTCTCCCATACATACAAGTCGGGTAGTCAGAACGTGGTTTAATGATCATCCTGAAGTCATATTATTGGACTGGCCTTCGAAGGGATGCGACTGCAATCCTATAGAGAATTTGTGGGCATTCATGGTGCAAGAGTGGAGCGTGGAGGAGAAGACAAGGGAGGCAGTGGAGAGGAAATCCCGAGAGGTATGGGAGGGTATACAACGGAGAGTGGACCTGTGCAGCACCCTTGTCGATTCCCTTCCAACCAGGCTTCAGGAGGTTATTGACGCTGAAGGAGGGTGGACCAGCTACTAGAAGAAAATCGGTGAAAATGTTGATAACATGGTAATGTGTGAAGCACCAGATACACATTCCTCGCAATTTAAATTATTGAATTCAAAACATATATGTTTGTTGACGGTATTGTATACGTAATTTAATAATAAATGGTTATTTTTATCTTTGTTTGATATACATACTTTCACCAATATTTAATAATAGTAGGCCTGTATCCATTGTGATTAATAATTATTCAAACTCCAACCTTATAGCTACAAAAATAATATAAACTACACTATATTTTCCTATACACATGATTACTAAGGAAGACGATAAATTTCATCATATAGCCTAAGTAAAAATAAAATGAACAAATTGCTAAATTGTTCTTATTTATTACATTGCAAATTTTAGTAACTGGGTTTACAGTGCATCGTATAGAGATAAAAGAAGTGTTGTCAACATTTTACATATATATAGCAACCCTAAACGATAGGATGAAAGTAACTAGTTAAAAAACAAAAGGTAAATTTATGATACCTTTGGTAATTTTAAGTCTTAAATGGACTTTTGTATGCAAAATATAGATACTATTTCAAACTATATGATACCTATTAAATTCCTGATTACCTTAACTGTCGCTGCTTACTAAATTCGTGAGGATCATGAAGCACGGTCACAATATATTCTAAGTATCATTTGAAATGTTATACACATTAGAAGGATATCTGCGAATTTTAGAGGTAAATATTATCTCTTATTAACTTGATAGCTTCCTACACGGCTTTCAAAAGCTGAATACAATTGTCTAGCGTTTGCCAGAATATTGTCAGAACGCGTCACGATGCTCGGTGTTAAATGTAAACACGACCCAACACCTATTTTAACATCCACTACTAAAATAATCTTGCCTGTTACCCAACGGCAGTAAGAAATGTTAGTTAATTTTCGTTTCACTGTATTCATCTCTGGAAAATTGCTGTCCATTAGGGATAGTCATAGAACTATATTTGATAGGCATCAATGGCAGTTTTAACTAGTTTAGCACGCACGCTTATGGAGGAAGCTAATATTAAATTTATGTGGATTAAAGACAAATTTGCCGATTATTGCTGAGTTTCAGGTGTAATTCTTAAATCATAGACTATTAGAACATAGTTCCATTTCCGTAAATAGTAATTTTAGCTACCTTAAACCCAACGTTGCATCACATTATTAACTTCATTATTTTACAGGTCACATTTGAAAACCATATTATTGGCCAAAACGATACACCCTTACGGTGATGTGGTGGCTCAGTAGCTTAGGGGTTGGTGCACCACGCCAGCAAACAACTGGCCATCTAGGTTCAAATCCTCGTGCTCCTAAAGCGTCCATTGCTATACCGGAATAGTTTTCGTTGCTTAGCGCCGTAAAATTAAATACAGTTGGGGATTTCTCACCAAATTAATTTAATTCGTAAGGTTATTCATCCTCATTAATACACCCTTACAAAAAACAAAAACAAATTGAAGCTTATAATATGTGAATATAATATTATGATAGCCAATGTTTTTATTATTTCACCTTATGAGAGCTACTTCAAACTCTATTGCAAACTTAAGTTTTGAGTTCAATATCATTGTCTTAGAGTAACCACACAATTTGAAAATATCTTTTTCTGAATAACTAAGTTCAATCATTTCTACAATTATTATTGTAGTCGAACTTTACATACTGTGTATCTTATGTAATTGAGCAACAGTAATACGTTGTTGATAGGCGCATATTGTATATTTAGCTCAGTAGCATTGTATAAAATAAACGCCTCTTCAATAACTACAACGAAACGCCAAAGCTGCTTATGGTAGTTCGACCCTCCCATGTTTATCTTGAGCGGAGCGTGTTCGTTTGTGTGTTGCCACTTTAACCTGCCGTTCAGAAACACCCGGGTATTTTTATTCGCTGCATTGAGGGGGGGCTTACTTTTAGGGCTTGAGACTGTACCTGCAGGGTAAATTGTGGGTATGGCATCAGCTTTTAGGTATAAGCATCTAGCCATACCCATACTCCACCGCACTTTATTGTCAAAGCATTCATCACGAAAATGTCCATTGCATATGAAGCTTGTTTTGGGATTTGCCTCCCACACTCTGGTTCTTTGTATAAACTTCACCCATTTGTTACAATGGTATGGATCACTTGGAAACTTGTGTAGTGCTATGTTTGGTCCAGGGATGTTGCTACACCCGAAAACAGCACACCTATTCACCATTGTTGCTATACTTGCTGAGGTTTACTTCCCAAATGTTGGCCTGGGCCTACGTCACATCCTCACGTGAGTACTAGTTGCAAGGGGTCGCAATTCAATATCTATTTTTGATTTGTTCTCTAATATTGAAGATTAGTTTTGACAAAGGAGTAGTCAGGTTGATTACTGGAGATCTAAACATCTCTTTAAATAAATTATAAATTAATTTTAATTTCGTATGCCCCACCACCTTTAAGCACAAAGAATCAGAACTGAAAATGAGATACACAAGACAAACTGAGACCTAAACTAGCCCAAGCAATAGAAAAAGAGACTAGTACCTTGCAGTACTACTTCAAGAAGGTTTCTTCAATGACAGCATAGTCAAAACTTGCTGGCAACATCAACGGCTGTAAAACAATTTTTGTTTGCAACAAATAAAGTCAGAATATTGAAAGGCAGACCAACTCCAAAGCATCCCATAATAGAAGTTGGATTAATGCAGTACATATACAAAGAATCTTGTGCCATCACACTTCGTGGGATGTACAGTACTTTGCCATAACCCCTTTAATCATACATATGTATAATGAGGACCAAGTCTTACTCTATCTGGCATGTAAAGAAAATCCTTACTATATTGATGCAACTGGATCACTCATCAGGAAAGGCGAGTACAGTAAGAAACCAATATATCTGTACTCTTTGTGTGACTAAATCACCAATTGAAGGGAAAACAAGTATACCGTTAGCAGAAATGCTCTCAAATGACATTGTTATACCATAGCCAACTTCTTCAGAAAATAATTATATGGAAGCAGTCAAGAGTGGATGGGTCTGGCCAAGAAGGATCGAAACATACTTTTCCTGGGCCATGATCAATGGTGATTTGCTAGGATTCAACTCAGAAACACCTCTGTCTTACATCAATCATTGTTGGCATGTTGCGAACTTCGGAATGCAGAAAAGTGAACTAGAAAGTAGATCATACCTATACATCTGAACTGCACACTTCATTTATATGGTAACATGTGCAGGGGAGGTGTGGCAGAGTGGTCTTTCCACTGGACTGGCAATCCAATGGATCCGGATTCGAATCCCAATATGTCAATGGGACGATATTATTGGGATGGAATTTGTGCTGTACCTAGTTTCAGTGCATTACCACAGCACACCGAAATGCCCGAAAATTACCCTCATTGTTCCCTGATTGAATAGCACTATGAATATTCCCATATTCAAAATATGTTACAGGGGGGGCAATGTCTAGTGAGTTAATTGCTCAATAGGTGGCATTCTGAGAGTGAGAGTGAGGGTCAGAGTCTGGGGAATGAGACTGTGAAGCGCAGAGGCGAAGCAGCTTCAGAGATGGAGTTGGGTTCGAGGCGTGAATAGGTGCTTCGCATGTCTCACTCCCTAGACTGGAACAAGACCTCATGGGCCTCACCGTGTTTAGCGGTAGAGTGTGCAGGCTCTCAGCCTATGCCCAAGAGGGAGTAGTTGGAATATAGAAAAAAAAAAAAAAAAAAAAAAAAAAAAATAGCAAAATGTCAAACAAGATTGGAGAAATTTAGCGACAAGTTATGTTGCTGGACTGTTGTCTTGCACTTCACTGGAAGAAGCACGAGTTTGCTTCATTCAAATTTGTTGGGTATTCGGGTCACAGTGGACTTCAGAAACACAAAGGAATATGTTGAAGTGTCTGATAAAAAAATTAACAGCTGGTATTCCAACGGAATTTGAAGCAACCGTTGAGATGACCGACCAGTACAAGAAATAACTGAGTATGAAGAAACATGTTAACAAAACACTAAAAGCAAGCTCATCTTTCCATAAGTTCTTTGAAAAATGCCTTAAGGAAGTGCAACATGAAATTTATCTCGACAAACTCATACAACCCAAGACGGATAATCCAAACCGCTCTACTTGGTTTGTCGAGGGTGTTAGAAATGTCATTAGTACTTTTCCTATGTGGAGTGCTTTATTTTTAAGTGACTTAAATAGGTATGACAGACCTGCATCAACAGTATTGCTAGAAACAAGATCCACCAATGCCCTAATAGAAAATAACTTTCAGAAAGTGAAGGGTATTTTGGAAAAAAAGAAAGGTTCGAGGCAAGGTGACTTGATTCTGGCTACCTTCAGTAAAGTAAAAGGTCAAATTGATCAGTTGAAAATGAAGAAAAATTTGTAGAGAGAAATCTTGGAGCCACTTTCTACACATGGTCAGCAACAGAAATATAAAGAACATTAAGAAAATGGGAAAGGAAGCCAAGGAAGAAATATTCAAAGTACTTCTCAGGTAAGTTGGCAACATTCCATGCTGAACAACACCAAAAACCATCAGCAGGACATCTAAGCAAAGAGGAAAAAGCAGGAACAAGTAACTTTGATACTAATAGCTGCAATGTAATCAAAGAAGAAATAAATGGTAACCTATCAAAGGAGAAAACAACTGATCAGATACCACACAAAGAAATAATGGGTACCATTCCCAAAAAGAAGTTCAATGCAGTGTAAAAAAGAAAAGGCAGAATTATCACATGAAACTTCCAACATCAGATCTCAATTGATTCCTGGTGGACAATGGTGTGGTCTAAGAAAACTAGCAAGCATCTCTCGAAACTGGTGAATACATGCCCATTAGAGAATTTACTCTACATTCTCTACAGACTTCTTTTGGAAGATAATGTCTCACCAGTACCAAGTTTGTGAAGTACTTTAAAATTTGAAAGAGAACAGAGATATTGTCTTGGAGAGAAGCCAAGTTCATTTGGTTGGATACATATCCAGTGAAATTAGGAACAACAACTATGGAAACAACATCACAATAGACGGTCATGGCAGTGAGTACAACATGGTAGTACAGTTCCTGTCATATTTCCATAAAGTGAGTAATACATCCGTCTGTAACAAAATCAACTGTACAAGCAGTCACATTGAGAGAAAGTGTGTTTGAAGGATTTGTGACAGAATTAGATGGCAGTAACTTACCGAGAAAATATGAGAGATTCGTAGCCAGCAGAACTGTTAGATTGCTCCCATTGTGATGGAAAGAGGAAATCAAATCCTAGTAAGTTTGTCAATTTTTAAGGCAATCCACCTATGGTATTCATGTAATTCTCTGAAAATGGGGCAAGTCACTGAGCAAGTAATTTTGTTGAAGTGGATATTCTCGATGTCGGAGGTAGTTTTTATTCATTGTATGCACTTACAGTACATCAGTGTGAGGGATCATTTCACTGCCTTCATAAGAAACTACAATAACTGGGCTCACTATGATGGTTTTAGAAAAACAAACTTGGACATACGTCAAACACATTAGATAAAGGAGACAAGATTCAGCATCTTGTCTAAAAGATTCAGCATCTTGTCTACAAGATTCAGCATCTTGTCTACAAGATTCAGCATCTTTTCTACAAGATTCAGCATCTTGTCTACAAGATTCAGCATCTTGTCTACAAGATTCAGCATCTTGTCTACAAGCTATGCTAGAAGTTTCGGTCTATATTCATTCAATGCCATAAACTCTTCGAATCCCTTAAATGTAGGAGTTCTCAGCAGAAGTGATTTTAAGACATTATATTCCCTGGTTGTAGGACTTTAATAGGATGATGTGATATGCAGTAAATTACCTTTGTTTATTTCAATGCATTATTGGTAAATGATAGTTTTTGTTTGCATTAAATTGTTAATTATACAGTATATCCTACACTAATCCATCACATTTATGTGCCTTTTGATTGTATTATACTTTGGCAATAGATATACTGAACATAAACGCTAATGTGCGAAATCCAGTACAGGGATCCCTCAATATTGAGGATTCACTTATTCGCGGTTACCATTTTGTTAGAATTTGAAGAGCTTAATTAAATGGGATGGAGAGTGCTTCATTTACGTACAGTAATTTATGAACCCTATTCACATTTTGGTTGAATGTTATTTTAATACTACGAATTTTGTTGATATATTTGAAGATAAATATTGAATCTATATGCTCTAAAGTCTAAAGATCATAATAACATTTGTTTTAACCCTCGGCAAAACCTAATAAAAAAGTATGGTACTAAAATGTCTTTCGTAACAAGGTTGTCAATACGGTACTTCCAGTTATCGATAGCTCTAAAGATCATATGAAAATGTGTTAAAACCCTCTGAATAACCTAATATAGAAGTATGGTGCTAACATTTATTTTTCGTAACAAGGTTGTCAATACGGTACTTTCCCGTTATCAATGTACAATCAAAGCTGAAGATTGCAGAGTAAACACTGTAGACTTCATCGACTTTACTTTCACCTTCGTATAATCGACAGCCAATTTTTGTTTTTATTTACTAAGGGATTAGTACTCAACCAGCGGGGGTGTTGGGGAGCCCCCACCCATAATTCTAGGTTAGGTTAGGTAAAGTTGTTAGGTTAGGCTAATGTCTTCTCAAATCACTATCGGGGGGCGTGTCTTAACATCGATCGATAGGCCTAATGGGGAAAATCGGTTTTCCCGAGATTTCTAATTAATTAAAACACTACTGTATATATTGATGCAAAAAAAAATGTTTTTATAAAAAAACACTGAAAATTTGTGGTACTAAACTAAACAAAAATCCGAAATTTCTTTCTATTATAACTTTAATGGTTAATGAAACTATTTTCCTGTATACTGTATTATTATTTATATTATTGTATTATGTTTTACATGCATTAACACACAAAATAAAACAGATTTATGGGCTTGGGAAGAGTTTGTGGGGTTAATCAGGGGTGCTGTAGTGACTTCACGGATTCAATTATTCGCAGCAATTTCAGGTACGTAACCCCAGCGAATATTGAGTTTTATTGAATACTTAGAGAATCTATAGAATTCAGAAAAATGTCATGCGAGGCCTACCGTAATCTGTCACAATCTTATTAACCTATTTTCATCTAGCAGTTCTTAACCTTAAATATGCCATCGTAACCAAACTCAATTGGTTGCTTTAAGATAGTAAGACTAACATATTACAATAGGGTTCCTGCAAAAACCTTATGCATTTTATAGATTGTCTATGCACTGTACCAAATTAATAGATTAGAAAAGTATTGGTATGCCAAAGTATATAATGCTGAACTCATTCACCATATATCTGTCATGATCAAATATTTTAATTTATCACCTAAGATGAAGTTGTTTTAATATAGCTCAAGTACGAGCATGCACAATAGTGCTAAAATAGTGATTTACATTCTTATGTGGTGATTTAGTTTTTTTTATATTTTCAAATATTAGGCTGATTAGTTATTTCAAGAGTGATTCTGATGTTCTTTTTTCTATATTATAACCTAGTGCCATTCCCTTTTTTATTGTTTGTTTTGCAAGTTTTAAATTTAAATTTTAACTTTTATATAAATAGTGTCAAACCGATTAAGCAGGCTCTGCTATAACTTACTCTACAGTACTTTAGAATAGCATAAATTACAGACTTCAATGACAAAATACAAATTTCATATAATACATGTTAAGACCGACAATAGTGGCTTCTAGTCCTTGGACCAACAGACTAATAAGTACACAGCACCTCTGTAGCCTCAACTCGTAACACAGCCTATCGCAACAGAACATAGCTCATTCGCAACTTCCAGGCTCTCTGGGGACCAAAGGTGCACACAATCCCTGAACTGGTTCCGTTACACAAACAATGCAAATAACTGGAACCCCTAGTTGTGGTCAAAAGATATCTTGAGTCACAACTATCAACAAAACTCAGTACCGAATGGCAATACTGAGGAGGATCCTTCCTAAGCTGCACAAAGAAGAGAAAGCTCTGATTTAAGTTACGTTAATACAATTAAGTTGGTAAGATGTTACGGTGTGACAGTTACAAGCTCCATCGATGTTTGTGTAGCCTATAGGTATGTTATATAATAGTTTTCAGTCCTATATATGTCCTTCCCTTCGCAAATGTATTATAAGAGAGATATAGGGTAAAACACAGAGTCTTGTCTGCATAATGACAAGTCCTGTGTTACGGGATTTCAGCTTTATAGATTTTGTTCCCTCCTACCTTACTCGGGGGACCTTACAGTTGCGCGATCCAGTGCTGATTTGGTAATTGCGTACATTTTATTTTCCCTCCCCTATAACATTTTCAGAGTCCCCACTGCACAAAGCCACTGTCAGTTTGTTTATGTTCTCTCTGCCGGATTACACTTTTCCCGCTATCCACGTATTACTTTTAAGTTAGGTTAGGTTAGGTTTCTTAGTTAGGTTCATGACAAGGGACCAGCTGGTAGGTATGGGATAAACTAGAGACACATACTAGCTGGTAGGTAAGGATTATTCTTGTATCCAACGTTCTAGGTTAAGTTACTGTGTTTTTTTACTTCAAAAAATATCTAAACCCGAGCCAAGTTTTGGCAAATGTTGGCTCGGGTTTTCAAATTTTGGAGTTTAATGGACATGAAAACTCGAGCCATCTTTTAAAATTAAATTACTGTTTTTTTTTTTACTTTGAAAAATGACCCCTATTTTTTCCCCTTTTACCCCGCAATTTGCCTGATCTTCATAGCCCTCCCCACTAGTGGGGGCCGTGTTTTTAGATTGTTGGATAATGGGTAAATACTCATTTGCGACAGTCCTTGGTATAAAACAACACTGTATATCAAAGAAAAAATGCCCAAAAAAAAAACCACACATGCTAAAACTCGTGACTGTCACACCATATCAATTTACCATTAATTTAAATACCATCCAATAATAAATGCAAAATTAATTAATCAAACACTGATCAAATAAAACACCAATCAACCGCCACCCACTTAACACCTTACGAGCGGGCTAGGCGGTATATTTGACCGTGCCGCACAGCGTTTTTTTTTTTACCATAAATGGGGTTGTTTCTGCGCTCTTTTTCATGCATAAACAAAACAAGACCCAGAGCGTAATACAATTATGTATGCCTGAAAGGGCGTAGATTGAGCTTTCCAATGACACCCGAACCATCCTTCTACGATCACTGGTTGTCTTGCAACCGAAGGGCAAAATCGCTAAAATACGGTAATTTCTTTATATACAGTAATTACGTATGTAGGTAGCGAGGGAGTAAGGGTGGATGTAAGTAGAGTAAATCTCAGTAGGGCCGTGGCGAGCGGTCATGAGGTAACCCATGCTCCTCCAGTCACTCGTCTCTCTCTCAGAGCCAATATTGCGCCAAAATTGCACTCCGACTTAAGGCGGGCCCCGCCACACAGTCCACATTTTTCGATACGGACTTAAGTCGGGTCCCGATCTTTAAGGGTTAAGCTGTCCAGACCATTGCTTGGCCTAAGTAATCCTCCCTGTAACAGCAGACTAATGAAGTCCTCCACCCTCTACTTCAAACCAGGCACCCAATAGTCTGGACCCCTAACTAAAATAATGCACATAAACAAGTAAATATACCTTAACCAGGCCAAGGTTGGGCACTTTAAAAAAAACAATAACTAGGATGAGACACACAAGCCATACACACATCCTTACATTGCTTATACAAAAAATTAAAGAATAATACCAATGAATAAAATAAAGAATAAATAAAAAATGCCAAGAGGTGAGAATGCGAGAGGTAGGTGTTGCTCCCTTTATAACTGAATGCGGACTACTAGCTTCCAGCTGGCACACACTGACGCCGACAGATGGCTCCACATGAACCAGCTTGATGGTTCTTTTATGCAATGTAATCCTTAAATAATACAAGTAGGACTAAACAACTAAATAAAACATACTTAATATACAACGCATAATATAATATGCGTACTACATTAATATACCGGAAAAACCCATTAATAATAAAATGAGTTACATAATTCGCCACTGTTTAGAGAATAGGAAAAACAAAGAGGCCACGTCATTGAACGAAATAATATGAATTTGATACAGACGATAATATACGGATAAATATCGTTCACTGCTGTTTCACACCGTATGGTCGATCATTGCTTCACGCAGTATTGAAAGTACCCCAACACGGTATTATATATTCACCATGTGAATATATGACCAATGCAACATATGAACATAATGAACTAAATTAAACTACGATGGTGGAACATCGTAACCCCCTCACCGGGGGGGTGGGGGGAGGGCTTTTAAAGGCAATGAAAATTTCGCATCATAAACCAACCTCACTGGAGCCAATAAAACATGCATAATAAGCATATAGTTTTAGTTTTTTGAGCTTTGATACT
The DNA here is from genome assembly GCA_032716605.1 of Paralithodes platypus. NCBI lineage: Eukaryota > Metazoa > Arthropoda > Malacostraca > Decapoda > Lithodidae > Paralithodes > Paralithodes platypus. The sequence goes on along the minus strand of CM064487.1, from coordinate 65,332,232 downwards.
ATATATTTTTGTTGTAAAGTTTTCTAATGTGCTTACAACTAACTCTTAATTATAACATTTATCTCATCACCACCCCAATCCATCTTAGTCGGCCACACAAGGAATCAATTCATGCTACGGTAGGCTACCCTGCTCGGCCCTTGACTTTCGCAATGGCTGGCGCACACAGCCGTCACGATCACACCCCATTATCTCATGACCCCGTGACAGGGAATCCGCTAGGACATTATCTACTCCCTGTATATGCTTAATGGCAAGGGAATACTCTGTGACGCTCACCGCTTCCCCCAGAACCGCATGGCTTACTCGCTAGGACTCGCCAGGGCAGAGAATATAGCTACAGTCTACCTATCATTGTGTACTTTCCTTCTCGAGAAAGCTTGTGTTGCAGACAGTTCAGAACCAGGGGCGTAGCTAGAGATTTGGAGGCCCAGGGGGCTTGGTGCCAGGAGGGGCCCCCTCCATGGTTTGCTTATTATAGAAGGGGGTGGCGAGCGAAGCGAGCCTAATCAGCTTGGGGGTTCGGGGGGGGGGGGGGGGGGGGGGCGCTGTAAGCCCCCCCCCCCTCCCCTAAACAAATGTTTAGAATAATAATGCTATCTAGGTGCATTTTGACGATATCCATGACTCAATAGTGGGGTACTGGTAATAATTTAATATACAATTAATTATTATATCACCGTTACCTAATGGATTAGGAATACATGTACAATGGATGGTACAATACTGTAAAACATATAGGCTATAACCATCTTCTAAAACCCTAAACGTACTTTCCTGAGGTTAAAACAAAATAAAATATATTTTTGTCTATGCAGTATGTATACTAACTTTAGCTATTTATTCATTTTTTTCGTGAGTAAATTATGAAAAGTTATACAATTTAATGATAAGTGATTAAGGATTGATATAATGTTTAACATCTGGTTAATATACATTTATAAATAAAGCATTCTAGTTAAACTCGATAAACAATAATGGGGTTGATAATTTTCTTCCTACATTGCCATTTCCTAAACAGAGAATGTTAGGCCTTATTATCTCTGCTAGGTTATATCACAATGTTTAGGCCTTATTATCTCTGCTAGGTTATATCACAATGTTTAGGCCTTATTATCTCTGCTAGGTTATATCACAATGTTTAGGCCTTATTATCTCTGCTAGGTTATATCACAATGTTTAGGCCTTATTATCTCTGCTAGGTTATACAATGTTTAGGCCTTATTATCTCTGCTAGGTTATATCACAATGTTTAGGCCTTATTATCTCTGCTAGGTTATATCACAATGTTTAGGCCTTATTATCTCTGCTAGGTTATATCACAATGTTTAGGCCTTATTATCTCTGCTAGGTTATATCACAATGTTTAGGCCTTATTATCTCTGCTAGGTTATATCACAATGTTTAGGCCTTATTATCTCTGCTAGGTTATATCACAATGTTTAGGCCTTATTATCTCTGCTAGGTTATATCACAATGTTTAGGCCTTATTATCTCTGCTAGGTTATATCACAATGTTTAGGCCTTATTATCTCTGCTAGGTTATATCACAATGTTTAGGCCTTATTATCTCTGCTAGTTTATATCACAATGTTTAGGCCTTATAATCTCTGCTAGGTTATATCACAATGTTTAGGCCTTATTATCTCTGCTAGGTTATATCACAATGTTTAGGCCTTATTATCTCTGCTAGGTTATATCACAATGTTTAGGCCTTATTATCTCTGCTAGGTTATATCACAATGTTTAGGCCTTATTATCTCTGCTAGGTTATATCACAATGTTTAGGCCTTATTATCTCTGCTAGGTTATATCACAATGTTTAGGCCTTATTATCTCTGCTAGGTTATATCACAATGTTTAGGCCTTATTATCTCTGCTAGGTTATATCACAATGTTTAGGCCTTATTATCTCTGCTAGGTTATATCACAATGTTTAGGCCTTATTATCTCTGCTAGGTTATATCACAATGTTTAGGCCTTATTATCTCTGCTAGGTTATATCACAATGTTTAGGCCTTATTATCTCTGCTAGGTTATATCACAATGTTTAGGCCTTATTATCTCTGCTAGGTTATATCACAATGTTTAGGCCTTATTATCTCTGCTAGGTTATATCACAATGTTTAGGCCTTATTATCTCTGCTAGGTTATATCACAATGTTTAGGCCTTATTATCTCTGCTAGGTTATATCACAATGTTTAGGCCTTATTATCTCTGCTAGGTTATATCACAATTTAATCATATAATATACAAAAAAGAAAAGAAAAAAAAGGAAATCTTAATTCTTAACTTTGATTTAATATTTTGAAGTATATAGAGCATTTTGTGATCATTTTGAAGTATATAGAGCATTTTGTGATCATTTTGAAGTATATAGAGCATTTTGTGATCATTTTGAAGTATATAGAGCATTTTGTGATCATTTTCATCCTACCTACTTTGATGAACTCTTTCTCTTTGTCGTTCATTAGGCATGTCTGAAATAAGAATATCAAATATAATACTAATAAAATAATAAGAAATAATAATGTACATGAAACGTGATAACATTAACATATTATTTCAACCCCACCACTGACGTTAGGGAGTTAAAATAGGCGTCATTGGTAGGCCTAATCAAGCCATGCATTACCTCAAATCTCAATACTGGGGGCCTCTTCTTGAGAACCCCAGTAACTTGTTAGAAAGCTTACCCACGTTTGCACCTGACCCTGAACCAGCCAAAGGGCTAGATTAACCTACAAACGAGTATTCAATGCTCACAACTGTGTTCCTTCTTATTTCACAGTTCCTGGGCTTGATATGTACAGCCACCATAGCCTATATATGGAAGGCGTATGGTAGCATAAATAAAGTGCTCCAGAGTCTAAATTTGAAAGAATGAGTCATAGTGCTCATAGCCTAACCAAGGTAGCCTACACTCTACACCATTAATGTTGCCTCGCTATGCTCTATTTTAGCTGATGTATTGCACCCATACTTAATTGACTAATATTAAACGACTATGCATCTTTTTCACGATAAAGCTAAGGTTTAGTAAGACCATAAACATTGTATAGGCTATGTTAGGCCTCCTACAGTTCGAGAAACAAATATGAGACCAAAACATAGGCCTACAAATTTCAAGGCCTAAAATTTAGCACTTTAGAAGTTTAGCCTACTCTACAAATATCTTCGATACCACTCAACTTTCTCACAAGGTTAAGTACATAGGTTATCTATAAAATATAGCTATCGATTTGACCATTACAGTTCACGAAAAAGAAAATATTACCGACATTTTTGGTTCATATATTTATATATAATTGTATGTAGGCCTAATCTTCGATTATACACTCAACTTACTAACAATCACCATGTTTCTTGTTGTCAAATTAGGCTATATCTTATTATTCCTTTACACATGCTTACGAAAAACACAGTATATTAACCAACTGCCAAACTCAATAGTGCTATTTTGTAATGTATATAGTGTATCAAAAAAAAAGGAAAAAGAAAAGTATAATCATCAGGCCTACCTATAGGCAGTGTGTCCTAAGCAAGTGGCGGGTAGGAGGCTAGGAGCGAGAGCGACGATGTTTCCCCTTGCACCGCCAAATCAATACTGAGTCTGATGGAGTGATCGTTATTTTTCTAATTTTAAATACCCATGACGTCGCAGGATAGAAGAAAAGAAAGAGGTTAAATCAGAAACACACATGGTGTTTATTTTACTCATTATTAATATTACTTATATATACAGTATATACTATTAGTATAATTAATATTATTTTCAGATCCATTTGGGGGCCCCTTTCTCTTGGGGGCCCGGGGGGCGATTTCAAACAGACCCCTTCCACCCGCCACTGTTCAGAACTGTTCTTTATTTTCGTCTGTCACAATCCTTTCTATTTTATTTAGTCAATTGAAAGTATTGTGTTAAGTAGTTGAATGATGGGAAGGCGAGCGGGAGAGGGAGAGAGAGAGAGACAAGGTGGTGTGATTTGGTAGTGAGTGTGGCGCGTGGCTGGCCCCCTTACATAGGCCTCCTGGGATTCGTTGCCTCCTGCCTAACACTGCCTACTACACGGCTGCTTACTGGGCGACTGTCGCGCACCCTCGTGCCATTCTTGCGAACTGGGACTCCAGCCAGGAGGTCCATGGGAATATCCTTGTCAGATCCTTCCCAGACAGCATACTCTAAGCATCTCCCTTTTACTGTCCCACACTCTTGTCTTAGAATCTTTCTCTCCTACTGCCTCTATCATTACCACTACTTCCTCACCTTTTATTAATATCAATCCCCCTCTGGTTCTCTGCATCCACACCTTGAATTGGTGGCCAGACTGTATTATATGCTGGATCTCACATTTCTTATGTACTAGATTAAGGTTGAAGATAGTCATTGTCTTTTTGGGAGATTGTATTGCTCAGACTGTCTCCATCAATCACTAATGTTTCTACAGGGTTAAATAATGCTAGACTAGGGATCAGGTACCTTGCTGTTGGTGTTTTCAATGTGTGTAGGCTACTTTTGAGCTACACGACACTACGGATTCTGTGGGTTACCTGGGTGGATCTTTTGTCTGTGTACCTTGGAGTTTAGACTGTGTAGTGCGTGAGGGCTGATTGCCTAATCCACCCAACACTGTTCTAACTCTATTTGCTTTTACTTAGGAGGGTCGCCAGGAGGATACTCGATACTTGTGATCGAGAATCCTCAAGAGAGCACCCCTTCATATTAACGTAATCAGGCCGCACAGACCCAAGGTCCACACTAGGCTAGGAGCTGCCTTGCTCCACCAGAATTCTGTACCTTTGCGCATCCCAGCTAGACTTTATTAACCCGGGTAGACATTAGCTGGATTAGATCATATACTCTTTTATGCATACCCATTATTTTTACACAAGCATTTTGAGGTCTAGGTTGCTGTAGAGAGACACAACCAGCAAAGACCGGTTTTGTTAATAGGAGTACTACTTTTCGTGGCGAGCATTATTACAGTTGCACCGCTTATAATATGCTTGTGTCCAATAACATTATATGTCCAGCTTTTTTGGGTATTTAGCCTACACGTGCATTGTCCTGCCTCCTGCTATTTTGTGGTTCCATTTCCGATACGTTCTTCTTAGTAGCATCCGACATTATTCAGAAGATTCCTTGTTCAGTGCTTGAGGACTTTACAACACTTTCTTTCATAAAGGAGTGACAGATATTATTGATTAAAGTAACGTTAAGTAAACCTTCTTCTTGTTTGCATTAGATCACTCTTGTGATTTAATTAAGTTAACTATCTTTTCCTTGTGTACCATAACTAAGCAACCATATGTTATAGGTAATAGGCTGTTTCAGAGAACATCAGCCTATAGTAGAAGCACATAGATACTGAGAGTTAAGATACCCCGCTATCGCAGATATAACTCTGGAGGGTATATGTGTTCTTTGTTCGACGGGATTATATATCAGGGGTTGGATCTAGCGTTTCCGTTGTTGCATTTATGCCAGTCTAGTCCAATGTATAAGAGCCATTGATTTATACGAGACCCGAACGTAACAACTCCTGTAGCATAAGGCTCCACCGAGTCAATCGCTGATTCTTGTTCCTAAACCGACTGAGAAATTGTAAAGGGTGATGATCAGAATAAATTACAATATTGGGACCAAAGGAAGGCAAATACACCAAAAAATGTTCCAGAGCCAGAATCAAAGACAGCAACTCCTTCTCAATCACAGAATAATTGCGTTGGGCCTTATTAATTTTTTTAGAAAAATATGAGACCGGATGTTCAACACCATCCTTGGAGTCTTGAAGCAAGACAGCCCCAGCGCCGACGTCGCTCGCATCAACAGCTAACTTGAAAGGCTTGGAAAAGTCTGGTGCACTCAATATTGGATAACAGCAAAGGGGTGCCTTCACATCCTTGAATGCTAGCTCACATTTATCAGTTCAACAAAACTTTACCTCCTTCTTGACGAGATCAGTGAGGGGGGCCAGTACAGTTGAATAATTACGTATGAAGCGGTGATAGTACCCTATCATACCGAGAAAGCGTTGCACTCCCCGCTCATTCTTGGGCACTTCAAAAGCCTGTATCGCCTCAACCTTGGCGTTCGGGGGAGCAACTCTACCCTGCCCCACGATGTAACCGAGGTACTGCACTTGCCCCTTGACGAATTCACACTTGTCCAAATTCACCACTAGACCCGCCTCACTGACTCGTCGAAATAGAGTAGTGACATTATTCAGGTGGGCTTCCCATGATGTGTCATATACCACCACATCGTCTATATAGACTGTGCAATTTGGCACCCCATCCACAACCTGATCTATCAGACGCTGAAAACTGGCTGGGGAATTTTTCAGTCCATATGGCATTACCTTACACTGGTACACACCACCTGCCACAACAAAACTGGCAATTTGCTGTGCGCGAGGTGTCAGTGGGACCTGCCAATAGCCCTTTTGTAGGTCCACCTTAGTGTTGTACTGGGCAGCCCCTATAGAGTCAACAGAATCATCTACCCGAGGGAGAGGGTAAGAATCAGTGCGGGAGAAGTCGTTCACGCACCTGAAGTCAATAAAAAAACGCACTTTGCCACTCGGCTTAGGCTGCAGGGTGACAGGAGACGCCCACTCACTCCACACACGCTCAATCAAACCCGTCTCCAACATATAATCTAGTTCAGCCTGAAGGGTTTGAGCTCGGGCAGGATTCAGACGATAGGGATCCAGCTTTATCGGTTTATTATCCTCCACATCAATGTCGTGGACCGCCCAAGTGGTCAGCCCAGGCGCATCCCTAAACAGCAAAGGATACTCAGTCGAGCTAAGATGACTTCCTTCCTCCGGGAGTGATGGGAAGCTGAGGGCCAAACCCTAATGGTATGAAGTCTCTGGACGGTTTGATGGTATGAAGAGTCAGGTTGGTCCACTGACTTTGCCACAGAAGATTAATTGATTTCTTACTGAAAGAGTTCTCGTAGTGCTAGTATATATATATAGTATTTGTACCTAGGGATACGAAGGTAATGGCTCCTTATAATCCCTTGAACGGCACACATGAACCTTTAAAATTTAATTATTATGTGAAGAATTTATAGGATTTGATGCAGTTCGGGATAGCTTTGAAAAGCTTATAAGAAAGCCTGAATGTACAGTCGCGGTTAGTTATTAGAATACAGTCTGAAGTTTCAACAAATCAAAGGAACCTCCGGAATTCAATGATCGGGTAAACAATTAATCAGCTTCAACTTAAACTGAGACAGCTTCGAAAATAAATTCATCAACATTAATGACCGCAACTATACAGTCGCAGTCATTAATTATAATGTATTTTGAAGCCTCGAACTGAACATCAAACGAATCTCCGAAATGCAAATATCTGGTATGGATAAGAAGATCAAATTCAGCTGGAGACAGCTTGGAATATGTATATAATTATCAACAATAATGGCTGGTAATGTTTATTACCGATCTCAAAACTAATCCTCATTGTTCGATGCTGTTCTTATACATAACCCAGGCTGTTATTGACTGGCCGTTTACGTTACTAATCGTATACCTAAACTGAGTTTATATAATCTTAATTAGTACCGCGAATTTAGAAATGGTCATATATTTGCAATGAATAGTTGGTAAAATGCCAATGAAAAATAATTTTCAGTGAAGACTGATATATCAAGATGTTATTTATTGTTTCTAATTATTTTATGTAAATAGTACACTTTTAATATAATTATAATTGCCATTGTTTCCGTTTAGCCGAACTAATGTTTCGAGGTAACGAACCAAAGGAGTTATTCCTTTATTGCATCGCCATGATAATGTCGTGTAACTCGTTATGGGAAATGAAGCTCGAGTTAAACGAACCTTGAAGTTGGAGTCTAATTGGATTCAACAATACAAATTTGGCCGTGCTATTCCTCACTTCCACTTCGGACATGAACACATACATAGTCAGGGATCCACAGGCTTAAAAACAAGCTTAAACAAAAGGGTTGGACCTGACATGGCATGCTATACTTTTTATTTGTGTTTTTTCTATTCATTTGGACATTAAGGTCCTATAAATGAGGGGTCTGCTCTTCCGAAAACCTTGCGAAAAAATATTGTGACCATCTTTGTATATAGAAATGTGCTTTTTGGGATTTATTTTCTTTAAATAACAATTTCTTAACTAACGAACGTAGAACAGCCATTTTAGCCTCATTTGGTAGGTAATTACGTTTGCCAGATCACTGTGTCATGTGATTGTTCATGATGTTGCCAATTGACCTCTGAGGTCAGGTCAAAGGTCAAAATATGGGATGGTAGTCACCTTTTATAGGTGTATAAACAACACATTTTGATTTTATGAAGTTAATCGATACACAAACATCCTGAACAGTTGCAGCATACGATTAATACACTTAGTTACCTTTATTATCGCTATAGTTAGGTCATGTGAGGTCAAATGAGGTCAAGCAATCAAGGAGGCATAATTTACCCGAAGGAAATATTTTCATGAGAGAAATTCACCAGATTTCATTTCTTATAACTAAATTGAAATCCAAAGGTCGACTAGCTTCTGCAAGAGGCAAATGAGTTCACATAAGGTCAAATGAGGTCAACATTTCTTGTTATTGACACTAGTGTGTATGTCTGTGAGCATGTATAATTATGTGTTCGTGTGTGAATGCATGTTTATTTGTGTGTATGCATGTGTATTTGTGAGTGTGTTTGCATGCATGTGTGGGTTTGCGTGGATGTGCACGTGCGTGTGTGTATGTGTCTGTGTGGCTTTGGGTGGTCGCGTGTGTGTGTGTGTACAGTAACCCTATGAGAAGAAACTTTTTTTTTTTTTTTTTTTTTTTTTTTTTTTGTGCTACATAAGCTTTTGTAGATGATAACAAACACAGGAGAATAACTGGTAGCGATCCATTGAAAAATAACAAATACAAACAAATTACTATTTCATTGAAACATCACAGTCACTATATCAACACTGCAGTTAAGTGTAGCAATTTCTGCACTGTAAATGTTTGTTGACTTCAGCCATTGTCACTGTCTTCGAGTGTTAGTTCTATCCGGGAACATTTTTGGGGACTCCCAGTGCAGAGACATGCGATTACAAACTTCACATTGGCTCTCGCACAGGGACATCCATGGGCACACATACTTTTTTTACAGCGACAGTATTTTGTGCGAGTTAGTTCTGCAGGTTTGGCATCCTTCATCATCAATGTTGCCACCAATTTAAAATTGACAAGCTTTCTACCGAAGTCAGTGGCAGCAGGGAGGGTTGGTTGAGACATGTGTGCCCGCTTGCACATGGCCAATTGATGCAGGGCTCGGCGAAGATGAAACTGGAAAGCATCTTCGGTAGGTGGAAGGCAACGCATGTCTCCCTTAATGTTACCAAAGAGATGGGCTCTCAGCCTCTCAGTGCATCCAAATTACCATCAAAGTCATACCTTTCATACAGAGAAACCATGTATTGCCTAGCTGCGGTCACATCATCTTGAACATCCAGGCTTTCTTCTGGGTCACCATATCTGCACAGAGGCACAAAGTCTGCCAGATGATCTACTGTAGCTTTGTAGGCTCGCTTTTTTCCTCTTCTGTAGGGATAGCTAACTGTGTCGCATCCAGTCAGTATGTAGGTGCTGAGGAGTATAGATGTAAGATCTGCAGCAATAACACTATACTAATTGACTGCCAGGGCTTCGGCGATTGCGTGAGCAGGTAGGTAGGTAGGTATCCTTTTTCTTGATCCACAGCTCCTCCAGGCTATCCAGGTGAGTGACATAGTATATGCACATCATGATCACGATTGTGTCATTAGCTACCACCACAGCCCGTTTGTGATGCAGACGTTGTACTGAATATGCAATGTGGGCAAATATCCTGGTATCTGTCTCCTCATGTTTCTCACAGGACAGACTTGGAAGCTCCACCTGACAGCAGGAGAGTGTGCCCAGGATCACGGAATATTCCACCAAGAATAATTGTGCATCCTCCTGGAAGTGACATTTTCTGAGCTGCCCATGCTTCTCCAATGTAGTTTAACAGGTCTGCTTTATTCAGTGGATTGCGAATGAAGCTTTTCCATTAGGTATGGCGAGAGTATCATGTAGCTTATACTCCTTTATCTTGCTTGGGCAGGTATTCATTCTCTTCTCTCGCTCCTCACCTTTCAGACTTTCAGCTGGGGAGACATCATATCGATCCCCAACAAAGTGAATGCAGCCACAGTTGTCAGGAATCATACTGAGGAGCTTCTTCAGGTACTTTACTTGAAGCTCATGGAAGGTGCTGCACCCAATTAAGATGCTGGTGACACTGAATGAATGCCATAGCATTTACTACCATTACACCAGAATTTTCGGATGGTGGTAGTCTATCCAGTTCCCTTCATGAGCTACCAAGGGATATCTTCATTGCAAACAAATAGTCGGCCTTGTTTCCTCTACGGATGGCATAACCTTGTTCAAGGGATGGATCTGGCACAAACAGAGAGGCAGGGCAGCTGTCCACTCATGACTGAAGACCTCCACTTTTTTGTTTTCATCCAAGTCCAGTGCGAAGTATAGGTTTCGGACAACAGCACTCTCTTTCTCATATACCCTCTTGGTTTTCAGTGTTATGGAGAGTTGCTTTTTTAGCTTTGTTGCAAACGTGGCAAGTTTTATGGGGGCTATTTTTTGACTGCCTGTTTCTCTTGCTGCAGCCAGTGTCTCTAGTCCAATATCACGAGTGCTCGCCAGTTCTGCAGATGTAGCTCTGTGGGCAGTTGAGATATTTATCAACTCCTCTTCTTCACACTTGAATGGTTTAATCATCTGGTTGTTAATGACATTTGTTATTTTCTGCACACTTTCTGCCTCTTTTGTGCCTTGACTCTTCTTCAGGATGTTTGGTGTCACCAAGATCCATGTGAGCCATGGTCTTTGTCTGCTCTGATACTGCTGTCAGAAGTGGAAGAGCTTGCAAATATTTCTCCATGGCTGCTGGTTGCTGACTGATGCCAGTGAAAAGTTTTGTCTTGGCATCGCGGTTGTAGGTTTTTCGAGTGCCATGTCTGTCCAGACACCATTAAAACGACCTGCTGTTTGGTGTACAGTGAACTTCCTATCCTTGTAGATGTTCATAGCCAGTGTAGGTAAGTTTCTCATTGCCTCTAGGTAGTGTGGCAGGCAGGATACATATTTATAGTGGCCAGCAGCTACAAGGTATGGCAACATCTTTTCTACTTCAGCCAAGTGTTCCTCCCAAAGGCCTGCACGTTCAGCATGGATGAAGCATTTCAGAATCATCACCATGTCCATGTAGCCATAGCTTTGTGGTAGGCGATGTACATACTTCATCAAACTCCGCCATCAAACGTGACAACATTTTCAGCTGGTTGGTTGCATTAGGATGAAGGGTGGGATTCCCATTGCTTGCTCTATCTTGCCAAGAAGAGGTGTCAGACGTGAATGGTTGTCCAGAGCAATTGATTTTAATTGCTTGGCTGGCAAAGCTGTGCAAAGAGTTGTCATTACCATTCATAAACAACTGGAGCCTCTACTACGGTAACGATAGCTTGTACGCAAGGGACGGGGTGCATTTAAGTAGGAAAGGGATAGGGATGCTAGGAAAGTTAGTTGATAGAGCAGTTGAGGTGGGGTTTTAAATTGGAAATGCCCCATCAAAAGAAAACAAAATAAATTAGGTGATAGAAAAAATAGTCAGGAAAGGAAATTAGATGTTATTAATAACAGTGAAACAATAGGTGACAATGCTGTAATAGAAGTTAGTCATATAAATAGTGGTACAATATCTACCTTAGTACAAGATAATAAGAACAGTCAAATAGATACTAATAGAAGAAAAGAAAGTCCACCAGACACCAGTAAAAGAAATACATTGAGATTATATTACACAAACTGTAGGAGTTTATGTAATAAAATGGACGAACTTAGAGCACTTGTTAGCAATGAAAATATAGACATAATAGCGCTTACTGAAACATGGATTAATACAGAATCTAAGCATTTTTTAGCAGAATTTGATATACCAGGATATAGTTTGTTTAAATATGACCGAACAAGTAGGAGGGGCGGTGGTATAACAGTGTTTGTCAGGAGTTCATTAAAATGCTGTACTAAATCAGGTATTAGGCTAAATAATGATAACGAAAGTGTTTGGGTAGAGGTTAGCGAAGGTAGCGAGACCATAGTTATTGGAGTAATTTATAGACCACCAAATATGAGTAGAAATGGAGGTAAATCTTTATGGCAGGAAGTGAAAATAGCATCAAGGTTTAGCAATGTGTGCATTATGGGGGATTTAAATTTTCCGAAGATAGATTGGCAGCATCAGATCGGCGACTCAGATTCTGAGGAGTTTATTGAGGCGGTACTAGATAGTTTTTTATTTCAATTCATTGACTCGCCGACTAGAGGTAATAATATCCTTGATTTAGTTCTCAGTAATAATGAACATATGATAAATAATGTTGAGATAGGGGACCAACTAGGAAATAGTGATCACAAATCTATTTATTTTTGTAGGCAGCCCCGCCCAGGGAAGTACTACCGCCAAGGTTTCGGGAGACTCAGGGAATAGCCTGAATTCCATTTTCTCTCCCAGGCCTTGGTAGCTGGATACATATCTTTCAGCCTCACACATCAGGGGTATCAGGAAAACCCTCTTTATATAACATACACATCCCACTTCACGACATTGCCCTACATCGCTATCCTCTATCCATAAAATACTACTCTTCCCACTACATATCATACATGTAACACCATACACTTACCTTATAAATATGGCAGTACAATTGTTAAGAGCAAACCTGGTGGTCCCTCGGATATCCACCCCCGGCAGGGTTGGGTTATTGACACAGGGCCCTCCCGGTCGTCATCATGCGACGGTGTCAAGAGCATTGCAACGTCCCAAAGCTGATTGTCAGTACAGCTATTTTTTTAGTAATATAAGGGGACTTCACTCTAACATCAATTCTGTACACCAATTTCTTCAAGCAGAATCCCCTACTCTCCTTTTTTTTGACAGAGGCTCAAGTAACATCCACATCTGACACATCTAGATTTAATTTTCCAGGTTATCAACTGCTCCAAAATTTCAGACCTAAAGGTGGTGTATGTTGCTTCGCAAAATCTGAAATTGCCCTGGAGGAGGTTACTAGTTTCAATTGTCCCTATTTTGATTATTCTATATACAAATTAATTTCTGCTGGTAAATTTAAATACATATGTTGCATCTACCGTTCCCCAAATACTCCTCCAGAGCAAAGTCTTTTTGATTCTCTGTCCTCACAACTCAGTGTCCTCAACTTAAATGCTTCTTCTGAAATCACTGTGTTGGGTGATTTTAATGTCCATAATGTTGAATGGCTCACTCATTCAGCCAGGACTGATGATGCTGGTCTTGAATGTGAGCTATTTGCAGACTCATTTAATCTCATTCAACTAGTCAACCAACCCACCCGTGTACCAGATAATCCTAATCATAATTCCCACCTACTGGACTTATTTTTAACAACCAATTCAGAAAATTATGATGTTACAGTGAGGTCCCCACTTGGATCTTCTGATCACTGTCTGATACAGGCCACCTGTCTATCACCTACCACACCTTCCCACTCTGAACCTGTTTTGGTGACTAAATGGCATTACGATAGGGCAGACTGGGAGGGTCTTCAAGGTTTCTTTATTGATATTCCCTGGACCTCTTTCTTTTCTAATGATGCACACTCCACCTTGAGCCACATACAAGATTTTGTAAAAATTGGAATGGAAACTTTTATTCCTCATCAAAAGTACAGTAAAAGATCTAATTCACCTAAATGGTTTGACCATAATTGTGCTAGAGTAACTGAACAAAAAGCAATAGCCTACAATGCATACACAAGATCAAAAACACATGAAGCCTTTAATTACTTTAGAAACATCAGAAATCATGCCAAAACTGTATTAAACCTAACTAAATCAAACTTTCTCCATAAGCAGGCAAATAAACTTCTAAATAATCCAAATGATAACAAAATATTTTGGTCTACTCTTAACTCATTCAAATCCAACTTCACTACTGCTTCATCCATTCCACCATTAAAATCTCCGACTGGCAATCTTGTAAGTGACCCACGAGGTAAAGCTAACCTTCTTGCGGATATTTTCTCCACCAACTCAACCTTAGATGAAATACATCAAGATGTCGCTGTACTTAATTTTAATTCACCTGAAATTCCCTCACTTAAGATCCACACCAGACATGTCAAAACTATTTTGCAGAATCTCTCAGTAGATAAGGCTCCTGGTCCAGATGAAATTCCTCCAATAGTACTTAAGAATTGCTCCTTGGTGCTCGCTCCTGTATTGGCAAAAAATTTCCGTCTGTGTACTCATACCTCATGCTTCCCAGTACCCTGGAAAGAAGCAAACATCCATCCAGTTCCTAAAAAAGGTGCCTCTTCAGATCCATCAAACTACAGACCAATAGCTATAACTTCCACTCTTGGTAAAGTCTTTGAAATTATATTAAATAATCACATAATTAAGCATCTGGAGAATAATAAATTAATCAGTGATAGGCAATATGGTTTTAGACGATGTCGATCAACTGCAGACATTCTATGCCTTCTTACGCATCAAATCAACCAAGCTACAGACCAACATGGTGAAACACATACAATAGCACTGGATATATCAAAGGCATTTGATAGAGTCTGGCATCAATCCTTATTGTCGAAGATGTCACACTACGGCCTTGCATCATTAGTTACACTAATTTCTTCTTATCTTCATAACAGAAAAATACGTGTAATGGTAGATGGCCTTTATTCTCAATTTCACTCAATAAATGCTGGTGTTCCCCAGGGATCAGTTTTGGCCCCAACTCTGTTCCTCATTCATATCAATGATCTCATATCTACCACTCATAATCCAATACATTCCTATGCAGATGACTCAACACTCCGCAGTTCCTTCGCATTTACCAATTCTTTCACCCAACCCGATCTTATAAATTCAAAAATAAACACTGCAATTTCTCTGAACCAGGACCTTTCTAGAACCCAGATACTTAAAAGAGTTAACGATCTCCATAGCCTGACCGTTCAGCTTCACCTCACACTCTGTGACTTCACCCCTTTCGAAGACCATAACCTTGCTCTTCCCCGTATTTACCTTCAAATTCCGTTTTTCGCACACTGTTCCAAACTCATTTACCAGACCCTGCAACTCCCATTCATTATCACTCATCAGAACTGTATCATCCGCAAACAGCAGTATAGGTAGCTTCCACTCAATTCCCTCCCTTTTCAGCGATACACCAACATCCACTGCTCTTGATAGATTTCTTTCATGACTCCATCCATATATACAGTAAACAACCATGGGGACATCACACACCCCTGTTTCAAACCAACATTCAGGTCAAAGAACTCGCTCTGCTCACTCTCCACACGTACTGCTGCCTTTGCACCCTCATACATGCTCTTCACTGCTTTCAGCAACTTGCCCTCTACTCCGTATATTCTGTATATATTGATTCATAATATTAGAAATCTACCATATGAAGAGAGGTTGAACAAATTAGGCTTACATTCGTTAGAAAGACGCAGAGTTAGAGGGGATATGATAGAAGTGTTCAAGTGGTTCAGTGGGGTAAATAAGGAGACATGAAAAATGTACTGAAGCTCAGTGATAGCGAAAGAACTCGAACAAATGGTTATAAATTAGATAAATTTCGTTTCAGAAAAGATATAGGCAAATATTGGTTTGGTAACAGAGTTGTAGATGGGTGGAATAGGCTACCAAGTGATATAGTGGGATCAAGAACGATAGGGAGCTTTAAGATAAAATTAGATAGGCATATGGGCGAGATGGGTTGGGTGTGAGGGGGATCTGCCAGGTGTGGGCCAATCGGCGCTCAGCATACCCCCGTTATCTTGTGTTAATCTCTGACCGTTTTGGTGGGGTCAGTACTCAAGGTATTAGTGAGTTGGGCCTATAATTGGGCCTTGTAATTGGGGTTGGGTGTGACAGCGATCAGCTTTTTGCAGACTCCCAGTTTCTTATGTTCTTATGTTATCACACGCAGAAGATGCCTTCTCTACATTTTTTTCAGACAGGGCATCGAGGAGTAGCTGGACATTGCTGACAAGCACAGACATGCACTCTAAGTCTTTCTCTTCAGTGATAAACCATCTAGCAAATGCTTCCCAATGTAGGTAAAGATGGCTGCATGTACCATAGTGTGAGCACGCAGCATTGCATAGTAATCTTTCCCACTGATGATTTTGTTTGCTGTTCCACTGAGACAGATGTTAGCTTCTACCATGATATTTTCAATTCCACTGGCCTTCATCAAATACCCAATTGCTTTCAGGAAATTTTGTGCAATATGAAAGCCACCCATGCGCAAGATACATATTCACTTGATTTAATTAGTTGTGTGGTTAGTGTTCAATGTTACAAAGAAATATAATTGGAATTGAAATTAGAAGGTTGACCTGATTTGACCTCACATGACCTACCTATAGCGATAAAACAGTCACTAAGTGAAGTAATCATAGGCTGCAACTGTGCAGGATGTTTGTGTATCAATTAAACTTCATAAAATCAACATTTTGTTTATACACCTATACAAGGTGACTACCATCCCATATTTTGACCTTTGACCTGACTTCAGAGGTCAATTGGCAACATCTTGAACAATCACATGACCCAGTGATCTGGCAAACGTGATTACCTACCAAATGAGCCTAAAATGGCTGCTCTACGTTTGTTAGTTTAGACATTGTGATTTTTAAATATTATTTCCTAAAAAAAGAAATGTCTATATACAAAAGTAGCCACAATTTTTTTCTCGCAAGGTTTCCGGAAGAGCGGACCCCTCATTTAAAGGACCTTAATGTCCAAATGAATAGAAAAAACACAAATAAAAAGTATAGCATGCCTTGTCAGGTTCTCTCAAATTTTGGTGACTGGATCCTTGACTAACAGTATGAGTCTTCTTTCTAGCAAGACGTAATGTTTGTTCTCTGTATGATATACTGACTGAAACACTTTTGTTAGATTGTGTTAATTGTTATTTTTACCACAGGTCATCAATTGCAGGCCGAATGTAGGATAATAGTGAAGAGGCCTAAGTTATGTTCTTACATGTTTTCCAAAGTGTCTCCCCATTGCTGGCGGAGTGGTGGCGAATAGTTTTGTTTATATTGTTTGGGGTGACCGGTCACTTCAACCAGTAGACCATTTCAACCAGTAGCTCTCAACCAGTACCAAATCTACCAATACGGTTAGGTTAGGTTAGGTTAGTACTATATTTTGGCACTGGTTTGGTTGGTCTGGGTTAATTTGGCACTGGTTGAGAGCTACTGGTTGAAGTGACATGGAACCATTGTTTGGGCATTGTTAAAATTGATGTGGCTGACATAGAAGTGTTGGGGCGTAATACGCATTCTTAGGTATACTGCACGGACTATATTTCACTTTCCGTTTCACTCTTGCAGACCCTCTGTTGGTATGTGTAAAATTGCAAATTCGGTGTCAATCACTTTGAATGGTGGAACTTGATCTTTCCAGGGGCATGCGATGCCATTCAAGCAATATCTACATCCTCTTTCTTTAAGAAATAATGTCCTAGCTTTCCTAATCTATCCCCTATTGTATAACCACATGCTTAAATGTATAGATTCATCTCCATTACATTCCCTACACGACTAAAGGAGAGGAGTTCCATTTCCTTAGGTTTGATTGTTAAATATTGTGCATGATGGGGTATGATAAAGGCCATCATAATTATTGGTAGGCAATTGCCTCTGCAACTATAATAACACCATTTAGGTCATAGTACACTTTCGTCTTGTAGATGTAACAAAATAATTTAGGGGTGGGATAATTTTGTTTTTCTTTGATTAAAACTTATATTGGTATACCCGATAGTAGCGGGAGCGATGTTTTTACATGATATACAAAATACCAGCAATAGTTTCTCAAATACAATTTTAGTTATTGTTTCTATGGAGTTAACAAAAATTTTAGTTCAGGTACGAAATTAATATAATCCTGCAATAACTTAGTAAATTGAGTATAAAGCATAATCACCGCGTAAACTGTCCGTAGACTACGAGAAACTAACGCAAGAGCCAGCTGAGCCGAATGTTGCGTTGTAAGCTGATATTCTATTGGTCAATGAACTGCGTGTTGCAACGGTGACGTCACACCTATGCTTGGCATTTTATTGGGTGTTGCGAAATTGCTTGTGACGACTGTGACGTCACTTAGATTTTCGTCTCTGGTGCCTGATGAAATCTCAGTTTCGGCCATAATGGGACTGAGGAAGGGTTGCCCTCTGATCAGTAAAGTTCATTTGATGTGTGAAGGCACTATAACATAATAATTTCACACAGGATTATTAACAGAACTTCCACCGTCGATAGTCCAAGGTTATAGGGTAGCAGCATAGACTGAAAAAAAGACTCTATTTTAGGAGATACCCCAACCGGAGGTAGAACCAGCTAAAACTGGTATAATTTTATTCCTTTGGATGTCTACTTTTCAGAAAATGATGTTGTAGTTCCAGCAATTGTGTAAAACATGCCAAATTAACCCCTTCATTACAGGCATCCATGAAAAATTACCATTTTCAATTATCGCCACATTCATTCAAATGAGGCAAGTTAAATTCAACCATAGCTCTTTATTTGTATTTAATAGGTGTAATAGACACTAGACAACACATTCAATGGGGTGTAGAGCTAATCTAAGGGTTGGAGGGTAAACAAATATAAAATCAAAACAGAAAAATTTGTGACTTTTGGTAGCTTTGGACGAATTGTCCCAAATCCTACCCCTAAAATATATTGCATCAGTGTCAGTCCAACTTCTAATCCTTTTCCTGCATACCTCAGTGATGTAGAACTGGCATTAACCCTTTCACGCATATGACGCAATTTTGAGGCTATTGGGGATACTTTAAAACCTTTGTTACCATCAGGGGTATTTAGAAACCTTTAGTTTAGTTACTTCAACCTCTGCAGTTGTCTTTGAGTTAGCTGTGGGCAGAAAACTAATTTTGGAGAGGTAATTATAAGAGTGAGAGAACTCTATATCTTATTGCTAATCTGGCAACCACTGCGTCATAAATGTGTGAAAGGGGTAAGAGAGGCAAAATTAATGCAGTGTGGCAGGTTACCTCTGGTTTGTGATAGTGCCCCAAATTGGTACCTGTGTTTATGTGTCAATCTAAATTTCATCCTGTCCTGCTGGTATGCTATTTTGATTTTGACACTATGTGCATGAACAGGCATCAATACAATCAAGTCCATCAAGCTGACAAGGACACTTCCTTCCATTGGAACAGTCCTTATCTTTGCAGTACAAGTGAGTGAGGTCTCGCACCTCGACTGGAGCCGGTGGCTTTGAGAACATGGTCGATGTGATGCCTCCATCATCACAAGCACTCCAGCCATGACCAACTGGTTGAGTTTCTTCCTGGTTTGCAATGTGACTATTACTCCATATCCGAGTCTGGTACTTAGCACGTAGGACATGCTGTTTGAACGCATCTTCTGTGGGCGAAAGCATTGACGCTGTATTGTCAGTCGTTGTTGCCATAAGGTAGCGCATCTTATCTAGAGTTTGAATATCTTTTCCTTTCTTTCCATACAGCAACAATGCAAACACCTGTGCAACATTCCCATCATTCTCATGGCAAGCATTGGAAAGTTGTATGGAGATGGTGGCCTTCAGAATATCCTAACCTCATCAGACGTGTATTCCTCAGCCACAGCCAACCAAATGCTCCAAGGAAAACAAAATGCCTGCGGAATTCGTGGTGTCCGCCTCATGAGACTCTTGACAAACATGTTCCTCACATCAGCTGAGGCATTTGCCTGCAGAAACTGTCTGCCATGGCTGACCGATGAAATCAAGCAGAAGATAGAAGTCCTTGAGAATTCATTCAAGGCAAAGGAAGCCAAGTCCTCTGCCAGGATTTGGAAGATGCCATTCCGCAGAATGTACTTTAAACAGTAGCCCTATTTCGGAATGAGGGGAAGGAACGTTCATTCACTTTCGCCTACTGGGATAGCTTCCTAGAATCTGGAGACATATTACTGCGATTGCTACGGGCAGATAGAGAGGCAAATTTTCTGATGCACATCCAAGCGGTAATGGAAACTGTGCCTTATTTTGTACTAGCCGGGTGTCAAAACTATGCCAGGTACACGCCAGTGTACATTGCAGAAATTAAAGAACTGGAACAGAAACATCCAGCCATGTATCAGCACATGATGGAGGGTGGATTTGTTGTTCGCAGGTCACAAAATCGTCCCTTCAACTCAGTCACAACAGGTCAAGCTTTTGAGCAAATCATTAATTGTGAGGCCAAGATCCAGGGGGAGTGTCATTGGATTCACCCTTCGTAAATGTGCCCTGCTGAGATGGATTAAGGGAATACGCAGAGGCATTCACGGAACTCTGCAACTCAGCTGGGAAAAAGGAAAGGCTTCATGAAGAGCTTGGAGAGAGGCGTTCACCGAGGGACAGAAAAGATGTCCAAATAATTAAAGAGTACCTTTCCACTCAGTGCCAAGATCCCTTCAACCTTGATGAGGTTTCACAACAACTAATCAACATTACCACAGGCCAAGTAGCAAGTCTGGAAGTTGAGAACTCATTAAAGGGAATCCCACATAGGGGGAAAGATATTACCAAGGAATTCATTAGCAAAACACTCTGAGAGGACCTCACAAAAAAGTTCTAGGTTCAAATGAAGAAAACAACAGTGATGGCTTTTCTGGACATGAAGATGGCACTACCTAATGACAAAGATAGGAAATTGATCATTGACGCGGAGGTACTGTTTCGGCGGCTGTGGGGAGTGGCTCTGAGTCGTGATGTTGACTTGAAGTATGTCATTAGCCATTAACTCGCAACCATGCCACCAGACCTCTTCCACGATAATGGAAAGATAAGGAAGACCAACAAAGCTGGCCTCTCTCAGAAACTGGAGTCCACTTGTTCAGAGATTCTAACATCCCTCCCACAGATTCCAGATTCAACATCATCTGCCTATATCATCGATGGAATGGCCATGATCCAATCACTAAATGAAAACCGCTTCTGTACATTCTAAGATTTGGCGGATGTCTGAAACAGAGGTACCCCTGCATTGCCTCTCAGCTGTTTTGATGGATGATGGATGATCATAGCAGTCGAAGACAATGGTGACAGAGCTCAAATCCAGAGAATTATTCGTCAGCAGCCGTACTGTACGTTTTGCTCAACATCCGCCAAATGAGGGGTCCGCTCTTCCGGAAACCTTGCGAGAACAAAATTGTGGCTACTTTTGTATATAGACATTTCTTTTTTTAGGAAATAATATTTAAAAATCACAATGTCTAAACTAACAAACGTAGAGCAGCCATTTTAGGCTCATTTGGTAGGTAATCACGTTTGCCAGATCACTGGGTCATGTGATTGTTCAAGATGTTGCCAATTGACCTCTGAAGTCAGGTCAAAGGTCAAAATATGGGATGTTAGTCACCTTGTATAGGTGTATAAACAAAATGTTGATTTTATGAAGTTTAATTGATACACAAACATCCTGCACAGTTGCAGCCTATGATTACTTCACTTAGTGACTGTTTTATCGCTATAGGTAGGTCATGTGAGGTCAAATCAGGTCAACCTTCTAATTTCAATTCCAATGATATTTCTTTGTAACATTGAACACTAACCACACAACTAATTAAATCAAGTGAATATGTATCTTGCGCATGGGTGGCTTTCATATTGCACAAAATTTCCTGAAAGCAATTGGGTATTTGATGAAGGCCAGTGGAATTGAAAATATCATGGTAGAAGCTAACATCTGTCTCAGTGGAACAGCAAACAAAATCATCAGTGGGAAAGATTACTATGCAATGCTGCGTGCTCACACTATGGTACATGCAGCCATCTTTACCCTACATTGGGAAGCATTTGCTAGATGGTTTATCACTGAAGAGAAAGACTTAGAGTGCATGTCTGTGCTTGTCAGCAATGTCCAGCTACTCCTCGATGCCCTGTCTGAAAAAAATGTAGAGAAGGCATCTTCTGCGTGTGATAACATAAGAACATAAGAAACTGGGAGTCTGCAAAAAGCTGATCGCTGTCACACCCAACCCCAATTACAAGGCCCAATTATAGGCCCAACTCACTAATACCTTGAGTACTGACCCCATCAAAACGGTCAGAGATTAACACAAGATAACGGGGGTATGCTGAGCGCCGATTGGCCCACACCTGGCAGATCCCCCTCACACCCAACCCATCTCGCCCATATGCCTATCTAATTTTATCTTAAAGCTCCCTATCGTTCTTGATCCCACTATATCACTTGGTAGCCTATTCCACCAATCTACAACTCTGTTACCAAACCAATATTTGCCTATATCTTTTCTGAAACGAAATATATCTAATTTATAACCATTTGTTCGAGTTCTTTCGCTATCACTGAGCTTCAGTACATTTTTCATGTCTCCTTTATTTACCCCACTGAACCACTTGAACACTTCTATCATATCCCCTCTAACTCTGCGTCTTTCTAACGAATGTAAGCCTAATTTGTTCAACCTCTCTTCATATGGTAGATTTCTAATATTATGAATCAATATATACAGAATATACGGAGTAGAGGGCAAGTTGCTGAAAGCAGTGAAGAGCATGTATGAGGGTGCAAAGGCAGCAGTACGTGTGGAGAGTGAGCAGAGCGAGTTCTTTGACCTGAATGTTGGTTTGAAACAGGGGTGTGTGATGTCCCCATGGTTGTTTACTGTATATATGGATGGAGTCATGAAAGAAATCTATCAAGAGCAGTGGATGTTGGTGTATCGCTGAAAAGGGAGGGAATTGAGTGGAAGCTACCTATACTGCTGTTTGCGGATGATACAGTTCTGATGAGTGATAATGAATGGGAGTTGCAGGGTCTGGTAAATGAGTTTGGAACAGTGTGCGAAAAACGGAATTTGAAGGTAAATACGGGGAAGAGCAAGGTTATGGTCTTCGAAAGGGGTGAAGTCACAGAGTGTGAGGTGAAGCTGAACGGTCAGGCTATGGAGATCGTTAACTCTTTTAAGTATCTGGGTTCTAGAAAGGTCCTGGTTCAGAGAAATTGCAGTGTTTATTTTTGAATTTATAAGATCGGGTTGGGTGAAAGAATTGGTAAATGTGAAGGAACTGCGGAGTGTTGAGTCATCTGCGTAGGAATGTATTGGATTATGAGTGGTAGATATGAGATCATTGATATGAATGAGGAACAGAGTTGGGGCCAAAACTGATCCCTGGGGAACACCAGCATTTATTGAGTGAAATTGAGAATAAAGGCCATCTACCATTACACGTATTTTTCTGTTATGAAGATAAGAAGAAATTAGTGGAACTAATGATGCAAGGCCGTAGTGTGACATCTTCGACAATAAGGATTGATGCCAGACTCTATCAAATGCCTTTGATATATCCAGTGCTATTGTATGTGTTTCACCATGTTGGTCTGTAGCTTGGTTGATTTGATGCGTAAGAAGGCAAAGAATGTCTGCAGTTGATCGACATCGTCTAAAACCATATTGCCTATCACTGATTAATTTATTATTCTCCAGATGCTTAATTATGTGATTATTTAATATAATTTCAAAGACTTTACCAAGAGTGGAAGTTATAGCTATTGGTCTGTAGTTTGATGGATCTGAAGAGGCACCTTTTTTAGGAACTGGATGGATGTTTGCTTCTTTCCAGGGTACTGGGAAGCATGAGGTATGAGTACACAGACGGAAATTTTTTGCCAATACAGGAGCGAGCACCAAGGAGCAATTCTTAAGTACTATTGGAGGAATTTCATCTGGACCAGGAGCCTTATCTACTGAGAGATTCTGCAAAATAGTTTTGACATGTCTGGTGTGGATCTTAAGTGAGGGACTTTCAGGTGAATTAAAATTAAGTACAGGGACATCTTGATTTATTTCATCTAAGGTTGAGTTGGTGGAGAAAATATCCGCAAGAAGGTTAGCTTTACCTCGTGGGTCACTTACAAGATTGCCAGTCGGAGATTTTAATGGTGGAATGGATGAAGCAGTAGTGAAGTTGGATTTGAATGAGTTAAGAGTAGACCAAAATATTTTGTTATCATTTGGATTATTTAGAAGTTTATTTGCCTGCTTATGGAGAAAGTTTGATTTAGTTAGGTTTAATACAGTTTTGGCATGATTTCTGATGTTTCTAAAGTAATTAAAGGCTTCATGTGTTTTTGATCTTGTGTATGCATTGTAGGCTATTGTTTTTTGTTCAGTTACTCTAGCACAATTATGGTCAAACCATTTAGGTGAATTAGATCTTTTACTGTACTTTTGATGAGGAATAAAAGTTTCCATTCCAATTTTTACAAAATCTTGTATGTGGCTCAAGGTGGAGTGTGCATCATTAGAAAAGAAAGAGGTCCAGGGAATATCAATAAAAAAACCTTGAAGACCCTCCCAGTCTGCCCTATCGTAATGCCATTTAGTCACCAAAACAGGTTCAGAGTGGGAAGGTGTGGTAGGTGATAGACAGGTGGCCTGTATCAGACAGTGATCAGAAGATCCAAGTGGGGACCTCACTGTAACATCATAATTTTCTGAATTGGTTGTTAAAAATAAGTCCAGTAGGTGGGAATTATGATTAGGATTATCTGGTACACGGGTGGGTTGGTTGACTAGTTGAATTAGATTAAATGAGTCTGCAAATAGCTCACATTCAAGACAAGCATCATCAGTCCTGGCTGAATGAGTGAGCCATTCAACATTATGGACATTAAAATCACCCAACACAGTGATTTCAGAAGAAGCATTTAAGTTGAGGACACTGAGTTGTGAGGACAGAGAATCAAAAAGACTTTGCTCTGGAGGAGTATTTGGGGAACGGTAGATGCAACATATGTATTTAAATTTACCAGCAGAAATTAATTTGTATATAGAATAATCAAAATAGGGACAATTGAAACTAGTAACCTCCTCCAGGGCAATTTCAGATTTTGCGAAGCAACATACACCACCTTTAGGTCTGAAATTTTGGAGCAGTTGATAACCTGGAAAATTAAATCTAGATGTGTCAGATGTGGATGTTACTTGAGTCTCTGTCAAAAAAAGGAGAGTAGGGGATTCTGCTTGAAGAAATTGGTGTACAGAATTGATGTTAGAGTGAAGTCCCCTTATATTACTAAAAAAATATCTGTACTGACAATCAGCTTTGGGACGTTGCAATGCTCTTGACACAGTCGCATGATGACGACCGGGAGGGCCCTGTGTCAATAACCCAACCCTGCCGGGGGTGGATATCCGAGGGACCACCAGGTTTGCTCTTAACAATTGTACTGCCATATTTATAAGGTAAGTGTATGGTGTTACATGTATGATATGTAGTGGGAAGAGTAGTATTTTATGGATAGAGGATAGCGATGTAGGGCAATGTCGTGAAGTGGGATGTGTATGTTATATAAAGAGGGTTTTCCTGATACCCCTGATGTGTGAGGCTGAAAGATATGTATCCAGCTACCAAGGCCTGGGAGAGAAAATGGAATTCAGGCTATTCCCTGAGTCTCCCGAAACCTTGGCGGTAGTACTTCCCTGGGCGGGGCTGCCTACAAAAATAAATAGATTTGTGATCACTATTTCCTAGTTGGTCCCCTATCTCAACATTATTTATCATATGTTCATTATTACTGAGAACTAAATCAAGGATATTATTACCTCTAGTCGGTGAGTCAATGAAATTAAATAAAAACTATCTTGTACCGCCTCAATAAACTCCTCAGAATCTGAGTCGCCGATCTGATGCTGCCAATCTATCTTCGGAAAATTTAAATCCCCCATAATGCACACATTGCTAAACCTTGATGCTATTTTCACTTCCTGCCATAAAGATTTACCTCCATTTCTACTCATATTTGGTGGTCTATAAATTACTCCAATAACTATGGTCTCGCTACCTTCGCTAACCTCTACCCAAACACTTTCGTTATCATTATTTAGCCTAATACCTGATTTAGTACAGCATTTTAATGAACTCCTGACAAACACTGTTATACCACCGCCCCTCCTACTTGTTCGGTCATATTTAAACAAACTATATCCTGGTATATCAAATTCTGCTAAAAAATGCTTAGATTCTGTATTAATCCATGTTTCAGTAAGCGCTATTATGTCTATATTTTCATTGGTAACAAGTGCTCTAAGTTCGTCCATTTTATTACATAAACTCCTACAGTTTGTGTAATATAATCTCAATGTATTTCTTTTACTGGTGTCTGGTGGACTTTCTTTTCTTCTATTAGTATCTATTTGACTGTTCTTATTATCTTGTACTAAGGTAGATATTGTACCACTATTTATATGACTAACTTCTATTACAGCATTGTCACCTATTGTTTCACTGTTATTAATAACATCTAATTTCCTTTCCTGACTATTTTTTCTATCACCTAATTTATTTTGTTTTCTTTTGATGGGGCATTTCCAATTTAAAACCCCACCTCAACTGCTCTATCAACTAACTTTCCTAGCATCCCTATCCCTTTCCTACTTAAATGCACCCCGTCCCTTGCGTACAAGCTATTGTTACCGTAGTAGAGGCTCCAGTTGTTTATGAATGGTAATGACAACTCTTTGCACAGCTTTGCCAGCCAAGCAATTAAAATCAATTGCTCTGGACAACCATTCACGTCTGACACCTCTTCTTGGCAAGATAGAGCAAGCAATGGGAATCCCACCCTTCATCCTAATGCAACCAACCAGCTGAAAATGTTGTCACGTTTGATGGCGGAGTTTGATGAAGTATGTACATCGCCTACCACAAAGCTATGGCTAATGTACATGGACATGGTGATGATTCTGAAATGCTTCATCCATGCTGAACGTGCAGGCCTTTGGGAGGAACACTTGGCTGAAGTAGAAAAGATGTTGCCATACCTTGTAGCTGCTGGCCACTATAAATATGTATCCTGCCTGCCACACTACCTAGAGGCAATGAGAAACTTACCTACACTGGCTATGAACATCTACAAGGATAGGAAGTTCACTGTACACCAAACAGCAGGTCGTTTTAATGGTGTCTGGACAGACATGGCACTCGAAAAACCTACAACCGCGATGCCAAGACAAAACTTTTCACTGGCATCAGTCAGCAACCAGCAGCCATGGAGAAATATTTGCAAGCTCTTCCACTTCTGACAGCAGTATCAGAGCAGACAAAGACCATGGCTCACATGGATCTTGGTGACACCAAACATCCTGAAGAAGAGTCAAGGCACAAAAGAGGCAGAAAGTGTGCAGAAAATAACAAATGTCATTAACAACCAGATGATTAAACCATTCAAGTGTGAAGAAGAGGAGTTGATAAATACCTCAACTGCCCACAGAGCTACATCTGCAGAACTGGCGAGCACTCGTGATATTGGACTAGAGACACTGGCTGCAGCAAGAGAAACAGGCAGTCAAAAAATAGCCCCCATAAAACTTGCCACGTTTGCAACAAAGCTAAAAAAGCAACTCTCCATAACACTGAAAACCAAGAGGGTATATGAGAAAGAGAGTGCTGTTGTCCGAAACCTATACTTCGCACTGGACTTGGATGAAAACAAAAAAGTGGAGGTCTTCAGTCATGAGTGGACAGGCTGCCCTGCCTCTCTGTTTGTGCCAGATCCATCCCTTGAACAAGGTTATGCCATCCGTAGAGGAAACAAGGCCGACTATTTGTTTGCAATGAAGATATCCCTTGGTAGCTCATGAAGGGAACTGGATAGACTACCACCATCCGAAAATTCTGGTGTAATGGTAGTAAATGCTATGGCATTCATTCAGTGTCACCAGCATCTTAATTGGGTGCAGCACCTTCCATGAGCTTCAAGTAAAGTACCTGAAGAAGCTCCTCAGTATGATTCCTGACAACTGTGGCTGCATTCACTTTGTTGGGGATCGATATGATGTCTCCCCAGCTGAAAGTCTGAAAGGTGAGGAGCGAGAGAAGAGAATGAATACCTGCCCAAGCAAGATAAAGGAGTATAAGCTACATGATACTCTCGCCATACCTTAATGGAAAAGCTTCATTCGCAATCCACTGAATAAAGCAGACCTGTTAAACTACATTGGAGAAGCATGGGCAGCTCAGAAAATGTCACTTCCAGGAGGATGCACAATTATTCTTGGTGGAATATTCCGTGATCCTGGGCACACTCTCCTGCTGTCAGGTGGAGCTTCCAAGTCTGTCCTGTGAGAAACATGAGGAGACAGATACCAGGATATTTGCCCACATTGCATATTCAGTACAACGTCTGCATCACAAACGGGCTGTGGTGGTAGCTAATGACACAATCGTGATCATGATGTGCATATACTATGTCACTCACCTGGATAGCCTGGAGGAGCTGTGGATCAAGAAAAAGGATACCTACCTACCTGCTCACGCAATCGCCGAAGCCCTGGCAGTCAATTAGTATAGTGTTATTGCTGCAGATCTTACATCTATACTCCTCAGCACCTACATACTGACTGGATGCGACACAGTTAGCTATCCCTACAGAAGAGGAAAAAAGCGAGCCTACAAAGCTACAGTAGATCATCTGGCAGACTTTGTGCCTCTGTGCAGATATGGTGACCCAGAAGAAAGCCTGGATGTTCAAGATGATGTGACCGCAGCTAGGCAATACATGGTTTCTCTGTATGAAAGGTATGACTTTGATGGTAATTTGGATGCACTGAGAGGCTGAGAGCCCATCTCTTTGGTAACATTAAGGGAGACATGCGTTGCCTTCCACCTACCGAAGATGCTTTCCAGTTTCATCTTCGCCGAGCCCTGCATCAATTGGCCATGTGCAAGCGGGCACACATGTCTCAACCAACCCTCCCTGCTGCCACTGACTTCGGTAGAAAGCTTGTCAATTTTAAATTGGTGGCAACATTGATGATGAAGGATGCCAAACCTGCAGAACTAACACGCACAAAATACTGTCGCTGTAAAAAAAGTATGTGTGCCCATGGATGTCCCTGTGCGAGAGCCAATGTGAAGTTTGTAATCGCATGTCTCTGCACTGGGAGTCCCCAAAAATGTTCCCGGATAGAACTAACACTCGAAGACAGTGACAATGGCCGAAGTCAACAAACATTTACAGTGCAGAAATTGCTACACTTAACTGCAGTGTTGATATAGTGACTGTGATGTTTCAATGAAATAGTAATTTGTTTGTATTTGTTATTTTTCAATGGATCGCTACCAGTTATTCTCCTGTGTTTGTTATCATCTACAAAAGCTTATGTAGCACAAAAAAAAAAAAAAAAAAAAAAAAAAAAAAAAAAAAAAAAAAGTTTCTTCTCATAGGTTTACTGTACACACACACGCGACCACCCAAAGCCACACAGACACATACACACACGCACGTGCACATCCACGCAAACCCACACATGCATGCAAACACACTCACAAATACACATGCATACACACAAATAAACATGCATTCACACACGAACACATAATTATACATGCTCACAGACATACACACTAGTGTCAATAACAAGAAATGTTGACCTCATTTGACCTTATGTGAACTCATTTGCCTCTTGCAGAAGCTAGTCGACCTTTGGATTTCAATTTAGTTATAAGAAATTAAATCTGGTGAATTTCTCTCATGAAAATATTTCCTTCGGGTAAATTATGCCTCCTTGATTGCTTGACCTCATTTGACCTCACATGACCTAACTATAGCGATAATAAAGGTAACTAAGTGTATTAATCGTATGCTGCAACTGTTCAGGATGTTTGTGTATCGATTAACTTCATAAAATCAAAATGTGTTGTTTATACACCTATAAAAGGTGACTACCATCCCATATTTTGACCTTTGACCTGACCTCAGAGGTCAATTGGCAACATCATGAACAATCACATGACACAGTGATCTGGCAAACGTAATTACCTACCAAATGAGGCTAAAATGGCTGTTCTACGTTCGTTAGTTAAGAAATTGTTATTTAAAGAAAATAAATCCCAAAAACACATTTCTATATACAAAGATGGTCACAATATTTTTTCGCAAGGTTTTCGGAAGAGCAGACCCCTCATTTATAGGACCTTAATGTCCAAATGAATAGAAAAAACACAAATAAAAAGTATAGCATGCCATGTCAGGTCCAACCCTTTTGTTTAAGCTTGTTTTTAAGCCTGTGGATCCCTGACTATGTATGTGTTCATGTCCGAAGTGGAAGTGAGGAATAGCACGGCCAAATTTGTATTGTTGAATCCAATTAGACTCCAACTTCAAGGTTCGTTTAACTCGAGCTTCATTTCCCATAACGAGTTACACGACATTATCATGGCGATGCAATAAAGGAATAACTCCTTTGGTTCGTTACCTCGAAACATTAGTTCGGCTAAACGGAAACAATGGCAATTATAATTATATTAAAAGTGTACTATTTACATAAAATAATTAGAAACAATAAATAATATCTTGATATATCAGTCTTCACTGAAAATTATTTTTCATTGGCATTTTACCAACTATTCATTGCAAATATATGACCATTTCTAAATTCGCGGTACTAATTAAGATTATATAAACTCAGTTTAGGTATACGATTAGTAACGTAAACGGCCAGTCAATAACAGCCTGGGTTATGTATAAGAACAGCATCGAACAATGAGGATTAGTTTTGAGATCGGTAATAAACATTACCAGCCATTATTGTTGATAATTATATACATATTCCAAGCTGTCTCCAGCTGAATTTGATCTTCTTATCCATACCAGATATTTGCATTTCGGAGATTCGTTTGATGTTCAGTTCGAGGCTTCAAAATACATTATAATTAATGACTGCGACTGTATAGTTGCGGTCATTAATGTTGATGAATTTATTTTCGAAGCTGTCTCAGTTTAAGTTGAAGCTGATTAATTGTTTACCCGATCATTGAATTCCGGAGGTTCCTTTGATTTGTTGAAACTTCAGACTGTATTCTAATAACTAACCGCGACTGTACATTCAGGCTTTCTTATAAGCTTTTCAAAGCTATCCCGAACTGCATCAAATCCTATAAATTCTTCACATAATAATTAAATTTTAAAGGTTCATGTGTGCCGTTCAAGGGATTATAAGGAGCCATTTCCTTCGTATCCCGAGGTACAAATACTATATATATATACTAGCACTACGAGAACTCTTTCAGTAAGAAATCAATTAATCTTCTGTGGCAAAGTCAGTGGACCAACCTGACTCTTCATACCATCAAACCGTCCAGAGACTTCATACCATTAGGGTTTGGCCCTCAGCTTCCCATCACTCCCGGAGGAAGGAAGTCATCTTAGCTCGACTGAGTATCCTTTGCTGTTTAGGGATGCGCCTGGGCTGACCACTTGGGCGGTCCACGACATTGATGTGGAGGATAATAAACCGATAAAGCTGGATCCCTATCGTCTGAATCCTGCCCGAGCTCAAACCCTTCAGGCTGAACTAGATTATATGTTGGAGACGGGTTTGATTGAGCGTGTGTGGAGTGAGTGGGCGTCTCCTGTCACCCTGCAGCCTAAGCCGAGTGGCAAAGTGCGTTTTTGTATTGACTTCAGGTGCGTGAACGACTTCTCCCGCACTGATTCTTACCCTCTCCCTCGGGTAGATGATTCTGTTGACTCTATAGGGGCTGCCCAGTACAACACTAAGGTGGACCTACAGAAGGGCTATTGGCAGGTCCCACTGACACCTCGCGCACAGCAAATTGCCAGTTTTGTTGTGGCAGGTGGTGTGTACCAGTGTAAGGTAATGCCATATGGACTGAAAAATTCCCCAGCCAGTTTTCAGCGTCTGATAGATCAGGTTGTGGATGGGGTGCCAAATTGCACAGTCTATATAGACGATGTGGTGGTATATGAAACATTATGGGAAGCCCACCTGAATAATGTCACTACTCTATTTCGACGAGTCAGTGAGGCGGGTCTAGTGGTGAATTTGGACAAGTGTGAATTCGTCAAGGGGCAAGTGCAGTACCTCGGTTACATCGTGGGGCAGGGTAGAGTTGCTCCCCCGAACGCCAAGGTTGAGGCGATACAGGCTTTTGAGGTGCCCAAGAATGAGCGGGGAGTGCAACGCTTTCTCGGTATGATAGGGTACTATCACCGCTTCATACGTAATTATTCAACTGTACTGGCCCCCCTCACTGATCTCGTCAAGAAGGAGGTAAAGTTTTGTTGAACTGATAAATGTGAGCTAGCATTCAAGGATGTGAAGGCACCCCTTTGCTGTTATCCAATATTGAGTGCACCAGACTTTTCCAAGCCTTTCAAGTTAGCTGTTGATGCGAGCGACGTCGGCGCTGGGGCTGTCTTGCTTCAAGACTCCCAGGATGGTGTTGGACATCCGGTCTCATATTTTTCTAAAAAAATTAATAAAGCCCAACGCAATTATTCTGTGATTGAGAAGGAGTTGCTGTCTTTGATTCTGGCTCTGGAATTTTTTTTAGTGTATTTGCCTTCCTTTGGTCCCAATATTGTAATTTATTCTGATCATCACCCTTTACAATTTCTCAGTCGGTTTAGGAACAAGAATCAGCGATTGACTCGGTGGAGCCTTATGCTACAGGAGTTGTTACGTTCGGGTCTCGTATAAATCAATGGCTCTTATACATTGGACTAGACTGGCATAAATGCAACAACGGAAACGCTAGATCCAACCCCTGATATATAATCCCGTCGAACAAAGAACACATATACCCTCCAGAGTTATATCTGCGATAGCGGGGTATCTTAACTCTCAGTATCTATGTGCTTCTACTATAGGCTGATGTTCTCTGAAACAGCCTATTACCTATAACATATGGTTGCTTAGTTATGGTACACAAGGAAAAGATAGTTAACTTAATTAAATCACAAGAGTGATCTAATGCAAACAAGAAGAAGGTTTACTTAACGTTACTTTAATCAATAATATCTGTCACTCCTTTATGAAAGAAAGTGTTGTAAAGTCCTCAAGCACTGAACAAGGAATCTTCTGAATAATGTCGGATGCTACTAAGAAGAACGTATCGGAAATGGAACCACAAAATAGCAGGAGGCAGGACAATGCACGTGTAGGCTAAATACCCAAAAAAGCTGGACATATAATGTTATTGGACACAAGCATATTATAAGCGGTGCAACTGTAATAATGCTCGCCACGAAAAAGTAGTACTCCTATTAACAAAACCGGTCTTTGCTGGTTGTGTCTCTCTACAGCAACCTAGACCTCAAAATGCTTGTGTAAAAATAATGGGTATGCATAAAAGAGTATATGATCTAATCCAGCTAATGTCTACCCGGGTTAATAAAGTCTAGCTGGGATGCGCAAAGGTACAGAATTCTGGTGGAGCAAGGCAGCTCCTAGCCTAGTGTGGACCTTGGGTCTGTGCGGCCTGATTACGTTAATATGAAGGGGTGCTCTCTTGAGGATTCTCGATCACAAGTATCGAGTATCCTCCTGGCGACCCTCCTAAGTAAAAGCAAATAGAGTTAGAACAGTGTTGGGTGGATTAGGCAATCAGCCCTCACGCACTACACAGTCTAAACTCCAAGGTACACAGACAAAAGATCCACCCAGGTAACCCACAGAATCCGTAGTGTCGTGTAGCTCAAAAGTAGCCTACACACATTGAAAACACCAACAGCAAGGTACCTGATCCCTAGTCTAGCATTATTTAACCCTGTAGAAACATTAGTGATTGATGGAGACAGTCTGAGCAATACAATCTCCCAAAAAGACAATGACTATCTTCAACCTTAATCTAGTACATAAGAAATGTGAGATCCAGCATATAATACAGTCTGGCCACCAATTCAAGGTGTGGATGCAGAGAACCAGAGGGGGATTGATATTAATAAAAGGTGAGGAAGTAGTGGATATGATAGAGGCAGTAGGAGAGAAAGATTCTAAGACAAGAGTGTGGGACAGTAAAAGGGAGATGCTTAGAGTATGCTGTCTGGGAAGGATCTGACAAGGATATTCCCATGGACCTCCTGGCTGGAGTCCCAGTTCGCAAGAATGGCACGAGGGTGCGCGACAGTTGCCCAGTAAGCAGCCGTGTAGTAGGCAGTGTTAGGCAGGAGGCAACGAATCCCACGAGGCCTATGTAAGGGGGCCAGCCACGCGCCACACTCACTACCAAATCACACCACCTTGTCTCTCTCTCTCTCCCTCTCCCGCTCGCCTTCCCATCATTCAACTACTTAACACAATACTTTCAATTGACTAAATAAAATAGAAAGGATTGTGACAGACGAAAATAAAGAACAGTTCTGAACAGTGGCGGGTGGAAGGGGTCTGTTTGAAATCGCCCCCCGGGCCCCCAAGAGAAAGGGGCCCCCAAATGGATCTGAAAATAATATTAATTATACTAATAGTATATACTGTATATATAAGTAATATTAATAATGAGTAAAATAAACACCATGTGTGTTTCTGATTTAACCTCTTTCTTTTCTTCTATCCTGCGACGTCATGGGTATTTAAAATTAGAAAAATAACGATCACTCCATCAGACTCAGTATTGATTTGGCGGTGCAAGGGGAAACATCGTCGCTCTCGCTCCTAGCCTCCTACCCGCCACTTGCTTAGGACACACTGCCTATAGGTAGGCCTGATGATTATACTTTTCTTTTTCCTTTTTTTTTGATACACTATATACATTACAAAATAGCACTATTGAGTTTGGCAGTTGGTTAATATACTGTGTTTTTCGTAAGCATGTGTAAAGGAATAATAAGATATAGCCTAATTTGACAACAAGAAACATGGTGATTGTTAGTAAGTTGAGTGTATAATCGAAGATTAGGCCTACATACAATTATATATATATGAACCAAAAATGTCGGTAATATTTTCTTTTTCGTGAACTGTAATGGTCAAATCGATAGCTATATTTCATAGATAACCTATGTACTTAACCTTGTGAGAAAGTTGAGTGGTATCGAAGATATTTGTAGAGTAGGCTAAACTTCTAAAGTGCTAAATTTTTAGGCCTTGAAATTTGTAGGCCTATGTTTTGGTCTCATATTTTTTTTCTCGAACTGTAGGGGGCCTAACATAGCCTATACAATGTTTATGGTCTTACTAAACCTTAGCTTTATCGTGAAAAAGATGCATAGTCGTTTAATATTAGTCAATTAAGTATGGGTGCAATACATCAGCTAAAATAGAGCATAGCGAGGCAACATTAATGGTGTAGAGTGTAGGCTACCTTGGTTAGGCTATGAGCACTATGACTCATTCTTTCAAATTTAGACTCTGGAGCACTTTATTTATGCTACCATACGCCTTCCATATATAGGCTATGGTGGCTGTACATATCAAGCCCAGGAACTGTGAAATAAGAAGGAACACAGTTGTGAGCATTGAATACTCGTTTGTAGGTTAATCTAGCCCTTTGGCTGGTTCAGGGTCAGGTGCAAACGTGGGTAAGCTTTCTAACAAGTTACTGGGGTTCTCAAGAAGAGGCCCCCAGTATTGAGATTTGAGGTAATGCATGGCTTGATTAGGCCTACCAATGACGCCTATTTTAACTCCCTAACGTCAGTGGTGGGGTTGAAATAATATGTTAATGTTATCACGTTTCATGTACATTATTATTTCTTATTATTTTATTAGTATTATATTTGATATTCTTATTTCAGACATGCCTAATGAACGACAAAGAGAAAGAGTTCATCAAAGTAGGTAGGATGAAAATGATCACAAAATGCTCTATATACTTCAAAATGATCACAAAATGCTCTATATACTTCAAAATGATCACAAAATGCTCTATATACTTCAAAATGATCACAAAATGCTCTATATACTTCAAAATATTAAATCAAAGTTAAGAATTAAGATTTCCTTTTTTTTCTTTTCTTTTTTGTATATTATATGATTAAATTGTGATATAACCTAGCAGAGATAATAAGGCCTAAACATTGTGATATAACCTAGCAGAGATAATAAGCACTAAACATTGTGATATAACCTAGCAGAGATAATAAGGCCTAAACATTGTGATATAACCTAGCAGAGATAATAAGGCCTAAACATTGTGATATAACCTAGCAGAGATAATAAGGCCTAAACATTGTGATATAACCTAGCAGAGATAATAAGGCCTAAACATTGTGATATAACCTAGCAGAGATAATAAGGCCTAAACATTGTGATATAACCTAGCAGAGATAATAAGGCCTAAACATTGTGATATAACCTAGCAGAGATAATAAGGCCTAAACATTGTGATATAACCTAGCAGAGATAATAAGGCCTAAACATTGTGATATAACCTAGCAGAGATAATAAGGCCTAAACATTGTGATATAACCTAGCAGAGATAATAAGGCCTAAACATTGTGATATAACCTAGCAGAGATAATAAGGCCTAAACATTCTCTGTTTAGGAAATGGCATATGTAGGAAGAAAATTATCAACCCCATTATTGTTTATCGAGTTTAACTAGAATGCTTTATTTATAAATGTATATTTAACCAGATGTTAAACATTATATCAATCCTTAATCACTTATCATTAAATTTGTATAACCTTTTCATAATTTACTCACCAAAAAATATGAATAAATAGCTAAAGTTAGTATACATACTGCATAGACAAAAATATATTTTTATTTTGTTTTTAACCTCAGGAAAGTACGTTTAGGGTTTTAGAAGATGGTTATAGCCTATATGTTTTACAGTATTGTACCATCCATTGTACATGTATTCCTAATCCATTAGGTAACGGTGATATAATAATTAATTGTATATTAAATTATTACCAGTACCCCACTATTGAGTCATGGATATCGTCAAAATGCACCTAGATAGCATTATTATTCTAAACATTTCTTTGGGGGGGGGGGGGGGGGCTTACAGCGCCCCCCCCCCCGAACCCCCAAGCTGATTAGGCTCGCTTCGCTCGCCACCCCCTTCTATAATAAGCAAACCATGGAGGGGGCCCCTCCTGGCACCAAGCCCCCTGGGCCTCCAAATCTCTAGCTACGCCCCTGGTTCTGAACTGTCTGCAACACAAGCTTTCTCGAGAAGGAAAGTACACAATGATAGGTAGACTGTAGCTATATTCTCTGCCCTGGCGAGTCCTAGCGAGTAAGCCATGCGGTTCTGGGGGAAGCGGTGAGCGTCACAGAGTATTCCCTTGCCATTAAGCATATACAGGGAGTAGATAATGTCCTAGCGGATTGCCTGTCACGGGGTCATGAGATAATGGGGTGTGATCGTGACGGCTGTGTGCGCCAGCCATTGCGAAAGTCAAGGGCCGAGCAGGGTAGCCTACCGTAGCATGAATTGATTCCTTGTGTGGCCGACTAAGATGGATTGGGGTGGTGATGAGATAAATGTTATAATTAAGAGTTAGTTGTAAGCACATTAGAAAACTTTACAACAAAAATATATATAGTATCAAAACTCAAAAAAACTAAAACTATATGCTTATTATGCATGTTTATTGGCTCCAGTGAGGTTGGTTTATGATGCGAAATTTTCATTGCCTTTAAAAGCCCTCCCCCCACCCCCCCGGTGAGGGGGTTACGATGTTCCACCATCGTAGTTTAATTTAGTTCATTATGTTCATATGTTGCATTGGTCATATATTCACATGGTGAATATATAATACCGTGTTGGGGTACTTTCAATACTGCGTGAAGCAATGATCGACCATACGGTGTGAAACAGCAGTGAACGATATTTATCCGTATATTATCGTCTGTATCAAATTCATATTATTTCGTTCAATGACGTGGCCTCTTTGTTTTTCCTATTCTCTAAACAGTGGCGAATTATGTAACTCATTTTATTATTAATGGGTTTTTTCCGGTATATTAATGTAGTACGCATATTATATTATGCGTTGTATATTAAGTATGTTTTATTTAGTTGTTTAGTCCTACTTGTATTATTTAAGGATTACATTGCATAAAAGAACCATCAAGCTGGTTCATGTGGAGCCATCTGTCGGCGTCAGTGTGTGCCAGCTGGAAGCTAGTAGTCCGCATTCAGTTATAAAGGGAGCAACACCTACCTCTCGCATTCTCACCTCTTGGCATTTTTTATTTATTCTTTATTTTATTCATTGGTATTATTCTTTAATTTTTTGTATAAGCAATGTAAGGATGTGTGTATGGCTTGTGTGTCTCATCCTAGTTATTGTTTTTTTTTAAGTGCCCAACCTTGGCCTGGTTAAGGTATATTTACTTGTTTATGTGCATTATTTTAGTTAGGGGTCCAGACTATTGGGGTGCCTGGTTTGAAGTAGAGGGTGGAGGACTTCATTAGTCTGCTGTTACAGGGAGGATTACTTAGGCCAAGCAATGGTCTGGACAGCTTAACCCTTAAAGATCGGGACCCGACTTAAGTCCGTATCGAAAAATGTGGACTGTGTGGCGGGGCCCGCCTTAAGTCGGAGTGCAATTTTGGCGCAATATTGGCTCTGAGAGAGAGACGAGTGACTGGAGGAGCATGGGTTACCTCATGACCGCTCGCCACGGCCCTACTGAGATTTACTCTACTTACATCCACCCTTACTCCCTCGCTACCTACATACGTAATTACTGTATATAAAGAAATTACCGTATTTTAGCGATTTTGCCCTTCGGTTGCAAGACAACCAGTGATCGTAGAAGGATGGTTCGGGTGTCATTGGAAAGCTCAATCTACGCCCTTTCAGGCATACATAATTGTATTACGCTCTGGGTCTTGTTTTGTTTATGCATGAAAAAGAGCGCAGAAACAACCCCATTTATGGTAAAAAAAAAAACGCTGTGCGGCACGGTTAAATATACCGCCTAGCCCGCTCGTAAGGTGTTAAGTGGGTGGCGGTTGATTGGTGTTTTATTTGATCAGTGTTTGATTAATTAATTTTGCATTTATTATTGGCTGGTATTTAAATTAATG
This sequence comes from Paralithodes platypus, assembly GCA_032716605.1. NCBI lineage: Eukaryota > Metazoa > Arthropoda > Malacostraca > Decapoda > Lithodidae > Paralithodes > Paralithodes platypus. The sequence continues at coordinate 65,293,300 of CM064487.1, read as the reverse complement.
GTAAATTGATATGGTGTGACAGTCACGAGTTTTAGCATGTGTGGTTTTTTTTTTTGGCATTTTTTCTTTGATATACAGTGTTGTTTTATACCAAGGACTGTCGCAAATGAGTATTTACCCATTATCCAACAATCTAAAAACACGGCCCCCACTAGTGGGGAGGGCTATGAAGATCAGGCAAATTGCGGGGTAAAAGGGGAAAAAATAGGGGGCATTTTTCAAAGTAAAAAAAAAACAGTAATTTAATTTTAAAAGATGGCTCGAGTTTTCATGTCCATTAAACTCCAAAATTTGAAAACCCGAGCCAACATTTGCCAAAACTTGGCTCGGGTTTAGATATTTTTTGAAGTAAAAAAACACAGTAACTTAACCTAGAACGTTGGATACAAGAATAATCCTTACCTACCAGCTAGTATGTGTCTCTAGTTTATCCCATACCTACCAGCTGATCCCTTGTCATGAACCTAACTAAGAAACCTAACCTAACCTAACCTAACTTAAAAGTAATACGTGGATAGCGGGAAAAGTGTAATCCGGCAGAGAGAACATAAACAAACTGACAGTGGCTTTGTGCAGTGGGGACTCTGAAAATGTTATAGGGGAGGGAAAATAAAATGTACGCAATTACCAAATCAGCACTGGATCGCGCAACTGTAAGGTCCCCCGAGTAAGGTAGGAGGGAACAAAATCTATAAAGCTGAAATCCCGTAACACAGGACTTGTCATTATGCAGACAAGACTCTGTGTTTTACCCTATATCTCTCTTATAATACATTTGCGAAGGGAAGGACATATATAGGACTGAAAACTATTATATAACATACCTATAGGCTACACAAACATCGATGGAGCTTGTAACTGTCACACCGTAACATCTTACCAACTTAATTGTATTAACGTAACTTAAATCAGAGCTTTCTCTTCTTTGTGCAGCTTAGGAAGGATCCTCCTCAGTATTGCCATTCGGTACTGAGTTTTGTTGATAGTTGTGACTCAAGATATCTTTTGACCACAACTAGGGGTTCCAGTTATTTGCATTGTTTGTGTAACGGAACCAGTTCAGGGATTGTGTGCACCTTTGGTCCCCAGAGAGCCTGGAAGTTGCGAATGAGCTATGTTCTGTTGCGATAGGCTGTGTTATGAGTTGAGGCTACAGAGGTGCTGTGTACTTATTAGTCTGTTGGTCCAAGGACTAGAAGCCACTATTGTCGGTCTTAACATGTATTATATGAAATTTGTATTTTGTCATTGAAGTCTGTAATTTATGCTATTCTAAAGTACTGTAGAGTAAGTTATAGCAGAGCCTGCTTAATCGGTTTGACACTATTTATATAAAAGTTAAAATTTAAATTTAAAACTTGCAAAACAAACAATAAAAAAGGGAATGGCACTAGGTTATAATATAGAAAAAAGAACATCAGAATCACTCTTGAAATAACTAATCAGCCTAATATTTGAAAATATAAAAAAAACTAAATCACCACATAAGAATGTAAATCACTATTTTAGCACTATTGTGCATGCTCGTACTTGAGCTATATTAAAACAACTTCATCTTAGGTGATAAATTAAAATATTTGATCATGACAGATATATGGTGAATGAGTTCAGCATTATATACTTTGGCATACCAATACTTTTCTAATCTATTAATTTGGTACAGTGCATAGACAATCTATAAAATGCATAAGGTTTTTGCAGGAACCCTATTGTAATATGTTAGTCTTCCTATCTTAAAGCAACCAATTGAGTTTGGTTACGATGGCATATTTAAGGTTAAGAACTGCTAGATGAAAATAGGTTAATAAGATTGTGACAGATTACGGTAGGCCTCGCATGACATTTTTCTGAATTCTATAGATTCTCTAAGTATTCAATAAAACTCAATATTCGATGGGGTTACGTACCTGAAATTGCTGCGAATAATTGAATCCGTGAAGTCACTACAGCACCCCTGATTAACCCCACAAACTCTTCCCAAGCCCATAAATCTGTTTTATTTTTTGTGTTAATGCATGTAAAACATAATACAATAATATAAATAATAATACAGTATACAGGAAAATAGTTTCATTAACCATTAAAGTTATAATAGAAAGAAATTTCGGATTTTTGTTTAGTTTAGTACCACAAATTTTCAGTGTTTTTTTATAAAAAAAAATTTTTTTTGCATCAATATATACAGTAGTGTTTGTGGCAAACTATCAATGGAAGTTAAATGTTACTAAGCTATAATGAATCAAATAAAATCAATCTAAATGAATACTCTATATCTAAATTGAATTCAATCTGAAACAAGCTAATTTATATCCAAAGGTCTCACATAATAAATGTATATAATTATAGGGTAAGGTTATAAGGGTTAATATTAGCCAGGAATTAACTCACCAATAGTTCCACGTGGCAATGAGGCAAGGGAGAACGTTTTACCCAATATGGTGGTGGACAATGGGGAACGAGACTTCGGTCCCGAGACACGAGTCAAGTTAAAGAAAGAATAAATGATTACATGGGAATGGACATGAATATTATGCTTATCTATCAGTCAGTCATGATGTCGATGAGAGCGTCGTGATGGTGTAGCTGTGTGTATTGCTGTATGTGTATTGTGATTAGAGGCACAAAAGCACGATCAACTGAGGGCGGAAAATTAGATGTTAACTGGTTGGTGTTCGTGAAGGCTCTGACGTACCTCAAAAGCACACCTTGCTGCCTTGGCAAACCGCCAGGAGCCCAAATTATCGTACCGCATTTAGGTAGCTCTATACGATAAATTATATTAATATATACGATAAATTCATATATACTACATAAGACCATGGCAATATTGCTTAATAGCATATTAGGCCTTTTATAACTTAACTTATTTACAATCTTATAATATACGATCTACTCGTCCTACGTCGTTCTGTAGGAGAGATTATGACGTCACAGAGACATAAGAGATCACAAAAGAGTCATATTCTATCGTATTTATACGATAGTGTTTTAATTAATTAGAAATCTCGGGAAAACCGATTTTCCCCATTAGGCCTATCGATCGATGTTAAGACACGCCCCCCGATAGTGATTTGAGAAGACATTAGCCTAACCTAACAACCTTACCTAACCTAACCTAGTATTATGGGTGAGGGCTCCCCAACACCCCCGCTGGTTGAGTACTAATCCCTTAGTAAATAAAAACAAAAATTGGCTGTCGATTATACGAAGGTGAAAGTAAAGTCGATGAAGTCTACAGTGTTTACTCTGCAATCTTCAGCTTTGATTGTACATTGATAACGGGAAAGTACCGTATTGACAACCTTGTTACGAAAAATAAATTTTAGCACCATACTTCTATATTAGGTTATTCCGAGGGTTTTAACACATTTTCATATGATCTTTAGAGCTATCGATAACTGGAAGTACCGTATTGACAACCTTGTTACGAAAGACATTTTAGTACCATACTTTTTTATTAGGTTTTGCCGAGGGTTAAAACAAATGTTATTATGATCTTTAGACTAGAGCATATAGATTCAATATTTATCTTCAAATATATCAACAAAATTCGTAGTATTAAAATAACATTCAACCAAAATGTGAATAGGGTTCATAAATTACTGTACGTAAATGAAGCACTCTCCATCCCATTTAATTAAGCTCTTCAAATTCTAACCAAATGGTAACCGCGAATAAGTGAATCCTCAATATTGAGGGATCCCTGTACTGGATTTCGCACATTAGCGTTTATGTTCAGTATATCTATTGCCAAAGTATAATACAATCAAAAGGCACATAAATGTGATGGGTTAGTGTAGGATATACTGTATAATTAACAATTTAATGCAAACAAAAACTATCATTTACCAATAATGCATTGAAATAAACAAAGGTAATTTACTGCATATCACATCATCCTATGAAAGTCCTACAACCAGGGAATATAATGTCTTAAAATCACTTCTGCTGAGAACTCCTACATTTAAGGGATTCGAAGAGTTTATGGCATTGAATGAATATAGACCGAAACTTCTAGCATAGCTTGTAGACAAGATGCTGAATCTTGTAGACAAGATGCTGAATCTTGTAGACAAGATGCTGAATCTTGTAGACAAGATGCTGAATCTTGTAGACAAGATGCTGAATCTTGTAGACAAGATGCTGAATCTTGTAGACAAGATGCTGAATCTTGTAGACAAGATGCTGAATCTTGTAGACAAGATGCTGAATCTTGTAGACAAGATGCTGAATCTTGTAGACAAGATGCTGAATCTTGTAGACAAGATGCTGAATCTTGTAGACGAGATGCTGAATCTTGTAGACGAGATGCTGAATCTTGTAGACGAGATGCTGAATCTTGTAGACGAGATGCTGAATCTTGTAGACGAGATGCTGAATCTTGTAGACGAGATGCTGAATCTTGTAGACGAGATGCTGAATCTTGTAGACGAGATGCTGAATCTTGTAGACGAGATGCTGAATCTTTTAGACAAGATGCTGAATCTTTTAGACAAGATGCTGAATCTTTTAGACAAGATGCTAAATCTTGTCTCCTTTATCTAATGTGTTTGACGTATGTCCAAGTTTGTTTTTCTAAAACCATCATAGTGAGCCCAGTTATTGTAGTTTCTTATGAAGGCAGTGAAATGATCCCTCACACTGATGTACTGTAAGTGCATACAATGAATAAAAACTACCTCCGACATCGAGAATATCCACTTCAACAAAATTACTTGCTCAGTGACTTGCCCCATTTTCAGAGAATTACATGAATACCATAGGTGGATTGCCTTAAAAATTGACAAACTTACTAGGATTTGATTTCCTCTTTCCATCACAATGGGAGCAATCTACAGTTCTGCTGGCTACGAATCTCTCATATTTTCTCGGTAAGTTACTGCCATCTAATTCTGTCACAAATCCTTCAAACACACTTTCTCTCAATGTGACTGCTTGTACAGTTGATTTTGTTACAGACGGATGTATTACTCACTTTATGGAAATATGACAGGAACTGTACTACCATGTTGTACTCACTGCCATGACCGTCTATTGTGATGTTGTTTCCATAGTTGTTCCTAATTTCACTGGATATGTATCCAACCAAATGAACTTGGCTTCTCTCCAAGACAATATCTCTGTTCTCTTTCAAATTTTAAAGTACTTCACAAACTTGGTACTGGTGAGACATTATCTTCCAAAAGAAGCCTGTAGAGAATGTAGAGTAAATTCTCTAATGGGCATGTATTCACCAGTTTCGAGAGATGCTTGCTAGTTTTCTTAGACCACACCATTGTCCACCAGGAATCAATTGAGATCTGATGTTGGAAGTTTCATGTGATAATTCTGCCTTTTCTTTTTTACACTGCATTGAACTTCTTTTTGGGAATGGTACCCATTATTTCTTTGTGTGGTATCTGATCAGTTGTTTTCTCCTTTGATAGGTTACCATTTATTTCTTCTTTGATTACATTGCAGCTATTAGTATCAAAGTTACTTGTTCCTGCTTCTTCCTCTTTGCTTAGATGTCCTGCTGATGGTTTTTGGTGTTGTTCAGCATGGAATGTTGCCAACTTACCTGAGAAGTACTTTGAATATTTCTTCCTTGGCTTCCTTTCCCATTTTCTTAATGTTCTTTATATTTCTGTTGCTGACCATGTGTAGAAAGTGGCTCCAAGATTTCTCTCTACAAATTTTTCTTCATTTTCAACTGATCAATTTGACCTTTTACTTTACTGAAGGTAGCCAGAATCAAGTCACCTTGCCTTGAACCTTTCTTTTTTTCCAAAATACCCTTCACTTTCTGAAAGTTATTTTCTATTAGGGCATTGGTGGATCTTGTTTCTAGCAATACTGTTGATGCAAGTCTGTCATACCTATTTAAGTCACTTAAAAATAAAGCACTCCACATAGGAAAAGTACTAATGACATTTCTAACACCCTCGACAAACCAAGTAGAGCGGTTTGGATTATCCGTCTTGGGTTGTATGAGTTTGTCGAGATAAATTTCATGTTGCACTTCCTTAAGGCATTTTTCAAAGAACTTATGGAAAGATGAGCTTGCTTTTAGTGTTTTGTTAACATGTTTCTTCATACTCAGTTATTTCTTGTACTGGTCGGTCATCTCAACGGTTGCTTCAAATTCCGTTGGAATACCAGCTGTTAATTTTTTTATCAGACACTTCAACATATTCCTTTGTGTTTCTGAAGTCCACTGTGACCCGAATACCCAACAAATTTGAATGAAGCAAACTCGTGCTTCTTCCAGTGAAGTGCAAGACAACAGTCCAGCAACCTAACTTGTCGCTAAATTTCTCCAATCTTGTTTGACATTTTGCTATTTTTTTTTTTTTTTTTTTTTTTTTTTTCTATATTCCAACTACTCCCTCTTGGGCATAGGCTGAGAGCCTGCACACTCTACCGCTAAACACGGTGAGGCCCGTGAGGTCTTGTTCCAGTCTAGGGAGTGAGACATGCGAAGCACCTATTCACGCCTCGAACCCAACTCCATCTCTGAAGCTGCTTCGCCTCTGCGCTTCAGTCTCACTCCCCAGACTCTGACCCTCACTCTCAGAATGCCACCTATTGAGCAATTAACTCACTAGACATTGCCCCCCCTGTAATATATTTTGAATATGGGAATATTCATAGTGCTATTTAATCAGGGAACAATGAGGGTAATTTTTGGGCATTTCGTTGTGCTGTGGTAATGCACTGAAACTAGGTACAGCACAAATTTCATCCCAATAATATCGTCCCATTGACATATTGGGATTCGAATCCGGATCTATTGGATTGCCAGTCCAGTGGAAAGACCACTCTGCCACACCTCCCCTGCACAGTCGATGAAAATGGAGAATACACCAAAGACGAAGAACAAATGAGTAATGCCCTCAATACCTTCTTTGCATCAGTTTTTACAACAGAAGACCTCAGTGATATCCCTACACCATCGCCGATTCAGATTGATAATTCAGATGTCCTAAGCAATATCACCGTTACAGAGAGAGAAGTATTGAATTGTTTAGATAAACTCAAGGTAAATAAAACGCCTGGACCTGATACAATCTCGCCTAGAGTTCTAAAGGAAGCTAAGGATGAGCTCTCTAAACCACTGACATTACTATTCAATAAATCCTTGCAGTCTGGAACTATGCCCGATCAGTGGAAGCTAGCCAACGTAACACCGATATTAAAAAAAGGCAGCAAATCCCTATCCAGTAACTATCGTCCAATTAGCTTAACCTCAGTTGTATGTAAAATGCTAGAAACGGTCATACGAGACAGACTCGTAAATCACTTAGAGGAAAATAACATACTTAAAGATACTCAACACGGCTTTCGTAAAAACGTTCCTGTTTAACAAACCTCTTAGACTTCTTCCACGATATCCTCAACCTCTACGATGAGAGTAAAGCTGTAGATATTATATACCTTGATTTTCAAAAGGCCTTTGACAAAGTTCCCCACAAACGTTTACTGCTAAAACTAAAAGCGCATGGAATACAAGACGGTGTGTTGAAATGGATAGAAAATTGGCTCAGCGACAGAAAGCAAAGAGTAGTCATAAACGGTAAGGCATCAAAATGGACCAATGTAAGTAGCGGGGTACCCCAGGGATCGGTACTAGGACCAATTCTCTTTCTAATTTACATCAACGACATAGATGAGGGTCTCACCTGTACAATCTCAAAATTTGCTGACGATACAAAAATTGCAAATAGCGTACTCTCAAAAGAACAAGTTGACGATATGCAACACAATCTAGATAAATTGTCATGTTGGGCCCAAATTTGGCAAATGAGTTTCAATGCGGATAAATGTAAAGTACTACATATCGGATACCTAAATGAGAAGCAAACTATTCGATGAATGGCACTCAGCTTAAGAATGTAAACCGAGAAACCGATCTGGGAGTAACAATATCGAGTAACCTAAAACCGAGTCAACAATGTTCAGAAGTTGTTAAGAAGGCAAACAAAATAATTGGCTTTATAGGCAGGTCATTTGAGCATAAATCCAAAGAAGTTATCCTAACCCTTTACAATTCCTTAGTCCGCCCTCTTCTGGAATACTGCGTTCAATCCTGGTGCCCTTATTACCAAAAAGATATAAACAAGCTAGAACGAGTTCAACGTAGAGTTACCAAAATGATACCTAGCCTAAAGAACAAACCATACGAAGAGCGTCTTAGAGAATTAAATCTATTTCCTTTAACCCATCGCAGATTAAGAGGCGACTTAATTCAAGTGTTCAAAATCATCAAAGGCATCGACAATATGAACTGTAGTAAGTACTTCACTATCGACCAATCTAATTACACGCGGGGAAACGGTTGCAAAATTATTGGTAAATCTTTTAACTCGCACGAATCTAAGAATTTCTTCTTCAATCGAGTTGTCAACTTGTGGAATGGGCTTCCCCGAAACGTTATAGACTGCATCACACCGTTGATTCATTTAAACTCCGCCTAGACAAATATCTCGCATCAAACCCGCGACTGACTGCGTTTGTAAATGAATAACTTTATTTTATCCCCCCCTCAGTTACTAACCCATCTGTCCCCTACTAACTTCCTAATCCTGCCACGGACATTAGTTCCAGGGCAGTAATTCCCTTTCCAATGTTCCCTTACCCACTCTAAACCACTGTTTGGACACTTGATCCTCAGTGTTTTGGAGGACAAGCAACCTAGAAGGGTCACTGGATCTGTTGTTGCTTGATTTCCTTTGTACTCCTTTGTACTCCTTTGTACACATGTTACCATATAAATGAAGTGTGCAGTTCAGATGTATAGGTATGATCTACTTTCTAGTTCACTTTTCTGCATTCCGAAGTTCGCAACATGCCAACAATGATTGATGTAAGACAGGTGTTTCTGAGTTGAATCCTAGCAAATCACCATTGATCATGGCCCAGGAAAAGTATGTTTCGATCCTTCTTGGCCAGACCCATCCACTCTTGACTGCTTCCATATAATTATTTTCTGAAGAAGTTGGCTATGGTATAACAATGTCATTTGAGAGCATTTCTGCTAACGGTATACTTGTTTTCCCTTCAATTGGTGATTTAGTCACACAAGAGTACAGATATATTGGTTTCTTACTGTACTCGCCTTTCCTGATGAGTGATCCAGTTGCATCAATATAGTAAGGATTTTCTTTACATGCCAGATAGAGTAAGACTTGGTCATCATTATACATATGTATGATTAAAGGGGTTATGGCAAAGTACTGTACATCCCACGAAGTGTGATGGCACAAGATTCTTTGTATATGTACTGCATTAATCCAACTTCTATTATGGGATGCTTTGGAGTTGGTCTGCCTTTCAATATTCTGACTTTATTTGTTGCAAACAAAAATTGTTTTACAGCCGTTGATGTTGCCAGCAAGTTTTGACTATGCTGTCATTGAAGAAACCTTCTTGAAGTAGTACTGCAAGGTACTAGTCTCTTTTTCTATTGCTTGGGCTAGTTTAGGTCTCAGTTTGTCTTGTGTATCTCATTTTCAGTTCTGATTCTTTGTGCTTAAAGGTGGTGGGGCATACGAAATTAAAATTAATTTATAATTTATTTAAAGAGATGTTTAGATCTCCAGTAATCAACCTGACTACTCCTTTGTCAAAACTAATCTTCAATATTAGAGAACAAATCAAAAATAGATATTGAATTGCGACCCCTTGCAACTAGTACTCACGTGAGGATGTGACGTAGGCCCAGGCCAACATTTGGGAAGTAAACCTCAGCAAGTATAGCAACAATGGTGAATAGGTGTGTTGTTTTCGGGTGTAGCAACATCCCTGGACCAAACATAGCACTACACAAGTTTCCAAGTGATCCATACCATTGTAACAAATGGGTGAAGTTTATACAAAGAACCAGAGTGTGGGAGGCAAATCCCAAAACAAGCTTCATATGCAATGGACATTTTCGTGATGAATGCTTTGACAATAAAGTGCGGTGGAGTATGGGTATGGCTAGATGCTTATACCTAAAAGCTGATGCCATACCCACAATTTACCCTGCAGGTACAGTCTCAAGCCCTAAAAGTAAGCCCCCCTCAATGCAGCGAATACAAATACCCGGGTGTTTCTGAACGGCAGGTTAAAGTGGCAACACACAAACGAACACACTCCGCTCAAGATAAACATGGGAGGCTCGAACTACCATAAGCAGCTATGGCGTTTCGTTGTAGTTATTGAAGAGGCGTTTATTTTATACAATGCTACTGAGCTAAATATACAATATGCGCCTATCAACAACGTATTACTGTTGCTCAATTACACAAGATACACAGTATGTAAAGTTCGACTACAATAATAATTGTAGAAATTATTGAACTTAGTTATTCAGAAAAATATATTTTCAAATTATGTGTGGTTACTCTAAGACAATGTTATTGAACTCAACACTTAAGTTTGCAATAGAGTTTGAAGTAGCTCTCATGAGGTAAAACTATAAAAACATTGGCTATCATAATATTATATTCACATATTATAAGCTTCAATTTGTTTTTGTTTTTTGTAAGGGTGTATTAATGAGGATGAATAACCTTACGAATTAAATTAATTTGGTGAGAAATCCCCAACTGTATTTAATTTTACGGCGCTAAGCAACGAAAACTATTCCGGTATAGCAATGGACGCTTTAGGAGCACGAGGATTTGAACCTAGATGGCCAGTTATTTGCTGGCGTGGTGCACCAACCCCTAAGCTACTGAGCCACCACATCACCGTAAGGGTGTATCGTTTCGGCCAATAATATGATTTTCAAATGTGACCTGTAAAATAATGAAGTTAATAATGTGATGCAACGTTGGGTTTAAGGTAGCTAAAATTACTATTTACGGAAATGGAACTATGTTCTACTAGTCTATGATTTAAGAATTACACATGAAACTCAGTAATAATCGGCTAATTTTTCTTTAATCCACATAAATTTAATATTAGCTTCCGCCATAAGCGTGCGTGCTAAACTAGTTAAAACTGCCATCGATGCCTATCAAATATAGTTCTATGACTATCCCTAATGGACAGCAATTTTCCAGAGATGAATACAGTGAAACGAAAATTAACTAACATTTCTTACTGCCGTTGGCTAACAGGCAAGATTATTTTAGTAGTGGATGTTAAAATAGGTGTTGGGTCGCGTTTACATTTAACACCGAGCATCGTGACGCGTTCTGACAATATTCTGGCAAGCACTAGACAATTTTATTCAGCTTTTGAAGGCCGTGTAGGAAGCTATCAAGTTAATAAGAGATAATATATACCTCTAAAATTCGCAGATATCCTTCTAATGTGTATAACATTTCAAATTATACTTAGAATATATTGTGACAGTGCTTCATGATCTTCAAGAATTTAGTAAGCAGCGACAGTTCAGGTAATCAGGAATTTAATAGGTATCATATAGTTTGAAATAGTATCCATATTTTGCATACAAAAGTCCATTTAGGACTTAAAATTACCAAAGGTATCATAAATTTAACTTTTGTTCTTTAACTCGTTACTTTCATCCTATCGTTTAGGGTTGCTATATATGTAAAATGTTGACAAACTTCTTTTATCTCTATAAGATGCACTGTAAACCCAGTTACTAAAATTTGCAATGTAATAAATAAGAACAATTTAGCAATTTGTTCATTTTATTTTTACTTAGGCTATATGATGAAATTTATCGTCTTCCTTAGTAATCATGTGTATAGGAAAATATAGTGTAGTTTATATTATTTTTGTAGCTATAAGGTTGGAGTTTGAATAATTATTAATCACAATGGATACAGGCCTACTATTATTAAATATTGGTGAAAGTATGTATATCAAACAAAGATAAAAATAACCATTTATTATTAAATTACGTATACAATACCGTCAACAAACATATATGTTTTGAATTCAAATAATTTAAATTGCGAGGAATGTGTATCTGGTGCTTCACACATTACCATGTTATCAACATTTTCACCGATTTTCTTCTAGTAGCTGGTCCACCCTCCTTCAGCGTCAATAACCTCCTGAAGCCTGGTTGGAAGGGAATCGACAAGGGTGCTGCACAGGTCCACTCTCCGTTGTATACCCTCCCATACCTCTCGGGATTTCCTCTCCACTGCCTCCCTTGTCTTCTCCTCCACGCTCCACTCTTGCACCATGAATGCCCACAAATTCTCTATAGGATTGCAGTCGCATCCCTTCGAAAGCCAGTCCAATAATATGACTTCAGGATGATCATTAAACCACGTTCTGACTACCCGACTTGTATGTATGGGAGACCAAGTAAATTGGATGGGGCTCTGGAATGGCATATGCTCTTACTGCAGGTAGTAGGGATGTTTCTAATATATTGATATACTGCTGGGAGTCTAAGTAGCCTTCTATGGTGACAAGTTCGCTGGGGCCACCCCACCACATCCACCCATGTAGCGACACGGAAACTCTCCCACTCCTCTTCCTTTCGTGGATGTGTCTGGGTGAAAATCGTGTATTTCTTATTCGCCAACACTGACGACCAAATGCAGCCACTGACGAAAAACATTTTTCGTCCGTAAATATTACCTTCCTCCAAAAGTCAGGCCCATTATTTAAATGGGCCTGAGCAAACCTCAAACGGGATAGCTTGTTATCCTCTGACAATGTCTGGAATACGATATAAATATATGAATTTTCATTATCCCCTCACTCTTTATCTGCACACACACACACACATAATTATAAGCAAACACACATGGTCACGGTGGCCGAACGCGCTTAGTCACTGTATTGGAGCACTCACTCTAGTCTGGGTTTGATCCCATGTCCAGGCAGGGAAAGGTCTCTTCAACGGTAGAGTTGAGTCAACTCTGGTACCTCGGTTACCTGGCCTTGTTGTAATTTAAGTGCTTCTTCCCCAATCATACCACTAAGAAACACAGTTACTCTTGGCAATCTGTCTTTATGTAGTAGGGTGTAGGTTAGAAAGAATTTCTGAAATTTATTTTTATTTTGGATTGATGACCAAAAAGCATCCATGTCTTTGGGCAAGGCTGTCATACTGCTTGATATTGTCATATGAATAGGATCTTTTTTCATGCGCCTGAGCCTTTCTCCAGCTTTGATACTGTTCTCCTGATATATGTCAAAGACTACATCAACTCTTTCTGCTTCCCTGGACAGTGATATAATTCTGTTCAATATCATTTCAGCAAACTCTCCAAAGAATTTCATAGAATTTGCAGCAGCAGCAGCTATAGTACGGGCATGGAGCATGAAATCAAATACTGTGCAGGTTGTGCAGGTTCACCCCTGAAGGGTTTGATCGACATATCTCCCAATTATTTTTGTATCTCATGAACCATTTCAGATTTGTTAGTTTTATGTAGAGCTCCATCTTTTGTTAAGAAGAAGGATGTACTTGTTAGCTCATAAGTTAAGTCTATCGATGGAATACCCTCGATCTCTACCTATTTCTATTATGCTCTGAGCAGGAGATGTTTCCTTTGCTACATCAACAGTTTTGGGTTCAGATTTTCCCTTCGAAACCTTTTTCTTTGACAAAGGAAGAAGCAGTTGCTTAGACTTCCGTTTGAAAACATGATCACGAAAGTTATTATATTGCTTGCCTCCCTCAGTGATGCATGTTAGTTTACATTTTACTTTCTCTACTGCCCAGTGCTTTCCTGTTGCAAAGTTAATAACTTGGTCCTGGTCTACTAGAACAAAAGGGTTATACCTATCAGTAATGAAATTAACCATTTTCATGATGCACTGATTATCCTTCTTGGTTACGATGTCCGAAAACTCGTGATGCAGGAAATGCTCATAGACCCAGAGCGTAAAACAAGTATCTATCACTGAAAGGGCATATACAGAGCTTTCCAATGACACCACAACGATCCTTGTATGACCGCTAGTGTTCTTGCACCAACCGTGCAACACGAGTGCAAAAACCATGTAATTCGGTACTTTCCCCATACATTTCACTATGTAGCGAGTGTGAGAGGGTGGGATTCATGTCAGTAGGCCCGCCGCGGTGGTCTGGAGCAGTCATACGCTCGCTACTCTCCTGCCACCACTTGTCTCTCTCTCTCTCAGCAACATTACGTGCTGAAATTGCCACACGACTTATGGTGTGAGTCGCCACATAGTCCAAACTTATTTAACTCGACTTATGTTGCGGGCCGCCAGTAAAGGGTTAAAGTGTAACTATCTCACCAAATGTTGTGAAGTTTGCATGACAAGTAAAGAAAATAGTATATTGACCTCATATTTAGCCTTGACCTGAGACCTTAACCTTTCATATGGACTTGTATAGTTTTTGTATGACCTTGGCCTAGGTATTCAAAATATACATGGTAAGCTTAGTGAAAAATCTAACAGTTAGTATAAGAAAAACTAGTAAAAACGTATTTTGACCTTTGACCTTACCCTTTAGAATATATATCTAAGATTTAGACAATTCGATATCAAGGTTACCAGTAATTTGTATAGTGAAAATGAAGAAATTTGAGTAAAACCTACAAATAAATAGTAAAAGTTGACCTTTGACCTTGACCTATATGTAAGATTACATTTGTTGTTTTCATTGCCATTGCCAAGGACAATCAAATAAGCATGCATAATTTAATTACAACCCATCAGTTAGTTTCATATATATTAATAGCAACGTTTACCTTGACCTTTGACATTTATGGTACGAGTCTCAAAATTAATTATTTTCCTTTTCATTTAAAGTGAAGCTATCTCAACAAATGTTGTGAAGTTTGCATGAAAAGTAAAGACATTAGCATATTGACCTTATATTTGACCTTGATCTTTCATATGGAATTGTATAGTTTCTTCTATGACCTTTGCCTAGGTATTCCGAATATACATGGTAAGCCTAGTAAAAACTAACAGTTGGTGTAAGAAATACTAGTACAAATCGTATATTGACCTTTGACCTTATCCTTTAGAATATGTATCTGAAATTTGGTCAATAAGAAATCAAGGTTACCAGTAACTTGTATAGTTAAAATGAAGAAATTTGAGTAAAAACTAAATCATATGATATATTAAATTTTTTTTTAACCTTGACCAATGACCTCAACCTTCAAGTTAAATTTAAAATTAATTTTTGACTGACCATCGCATTGAGCAAATGGATATACCTGTGAAATTTGGTGGAAATCCATTGAACGGTCTAAGAGGAGTTACCGGACAGACGGACGACGACGACGGACAAGCTGACTTGTGGTGCACAGTATACGAGCGGGATCTGTGTGCGCGATACCACTCTGCTTCGCACAATTTATAAATATTTCATGTATGTATGTATGTATATACTCAGGCACGTACCCCTTTCCTCGGGGTGGCCGACTCGAGACAGAGCCCGAACATAAAACTTTAAAGTTACCATTCTTAGGGTCTGGGACCACTTCGTATTCCCTTGCCCCTTGTTTTGTCTCGTTGAATAGGAGAATTTTACAAGAGGAGGAAGATTCCTAGTAGTCAAGGATATGGGTGCAAGAATTGCTCACAAGGTGATACAAGCATGAAACTTCCCGGAAATGTTCACAAGGACCTACTTTACAATTTCAGAGCAGGAGCCACCGAGATTTCTGTATTGCATAGCAACGGTTGCTAGGCAAAGCATTTTCCTTAGCAACCGGCAGCAACGATGCAGTTTCTGAACTACTATGAAGTGTTATGACTTTGTACTTTTATTTATTTTCCTATATTCGCTCCTAAAATGGTTCAAAAGATGTATAAAAGCATATATCTATATAATAGAGTGAATGTCAGCACACAACCAGGGCACACTGGTGACATCACTGCTGTGTAACTCAGCATGGGGTTCAGTGCCAGCTGATCTAGATATACTAGTACTTTAATAAGTACTAGTATATCTAGATCAGTGTCCCAAATGCTATCTAACAGCCCCAAATCCACTAGCTACTAAACTGTAGTTTGTAGTTGGTAGATGTAGTTAGATAGCCGCGCCTGAATTGACAGGATGTGCCAGCGCGGGAGAGCCGAGCCAAAGGGTAACAGGGCTTAAGAATTACCCGGAAGGTGTACTGATCGCACGGGACTTAAATGGCACTGAATGAACGATCGGGCTAGGTGTAGGGAAACTGAACCTAGTTGTATCCCATAAAGGAATGTGTGCAACAGATGTATTTGATAAAGGTGGTAAAAGGATAAACCCTCGGCCTAAATCATATTTTGTTTCCAGTTTCAGCAAGTTTGATATATTTGATCTGCGCACAGTGATAGTCAAGATGTACTGAATATTCACAGAAATGGCCAGTGCCTCATCTTCATCTGTTCAAGCAACTGATTGGACTATCTGTGTTTTTTGTCAACTGGACACCAAAGAGTCTCTCATATCACCAACTGACAGAGGCTATGAAACCATAGTAGACAACATCACACAGTTTAGTAACCTTGACTCAATGCCAATCAAAATCAATCTGGCACGACTTGACCATGGGAATGGTATTCAATTAACATTGAAAGAACAGAATGCAAAGTGGCACAAATCTTGTTATCAGAAGTTTTCACATACCAAACTGGAACGCGCAAAACGAAAGCACAAGTCTGAGGAAGATGGGACTGCTTCAAAACGAATTTTCACACGTAGCACTAGCAGTGGTGGTGATACTGCCTCAAGTGGAACAGTTGGCAGCAATTGTCCCAAATGCTTCTTTTGTTCCCAGCAGCAAACAAAGGAGAACCTTCGCGAAGTCTGTACATTTCAACTAGATTTTCGTGTGAGGAAATGCGCACATGATCTACAAGATGAAAATCTTCTTGCAAAATTAAGTGCAGGAGACCTTATTGCCCAGGAGGCAAAGTATCATGCAAACTGCCTTACAAACCTGTACAATAGAGCACGTGCAAAGGTATCACAGGATCAGGATGCCTCAGATGACTAGACATGTAAAGGAATTGCTTTGGCTCAGCTGATTTCCTACATTGAGGAGAAGAGGCAATATGAGGATGTGAAGGTGTTCAGACTTGCAGATCTTGTGAAGCTCTACACTGACAGGCTAAATCAACTTGGAGTGGATGTTACTGCACGAGTAAACAGTAAGCATCTGAAAGACCGCATTCACATGCATCTCCCAAGGATGAAAGCTTACAAAGAAGGACGAGATGTGTTCATGGCTTGTGAAGAAGATGTTGGCTCTATTCTCCGAGAAGGATACCAGACTGATCGAGACGAGCAGAGTGTCATGATGACCCAAATTGCTGAAATGATCCGACAGGACATCTTCGCACACAAAATAACATTCTCTGGATTGTTTGGCCATAACAGCCAAGTGGAGTCTGTTCCACGGTCCCTTTTGTCACTGGTCAGCATGCTTATCAATGGTTCAAACATCACAGATCAAACATCCAACACAACTATCAGCCAACCAATACTATCCATTGCTCAGCTGTTGGTGTACAACAGCATCAAGAGACGCAGGGATTCTGTGAGAAATCCACAAGTATATCACAGCAAAGATCGTGAAACGCCACTACCCGTCTATGTAGGTCTTAAGGCTCATGCACTAACCAGAGATAGAAAGTTGATTGAGAGTCTATATACTCTTGGTATGTCGGCATCATACAACCGCACAATGGACTTGATCACATCATTGGGTAATAACGTCTGTGACTATTACCATCAGATTGGCACAGTCTGTCCTCCTCAACTTCGCAAAGGGCATTTCATCACCAGTGCTGCAGACAACATCGACCACAACCCTAGCTCTGCGACATCTACAAGTTCATTCCATGGCACCAGCTTGTCCTTGTTCCAGAATCTCACTCCGCGAGATGTCTGTGAAGATGAAGACAATGGCCAAGGATTCACTAATTCAATAACTCAAGAGAGGGGGTTGAGGAAAATGAGCGACTTGCCCCTTTCGTACACTGAACTGAAACCAACACGGTTGCCAAAAAATGACGTCTTTGTCCCACCCATCCCTGCAGACCTGGCTTCTTCCAACACCCCTTTGACCAAGGACATGGACAAGGAATATGACTGGCTGAGTCATGTTGAGGCAGACTCGAGGATCATGGTGCATGTCAGTGATGCTGTTATGCAGGGCTTCCACAAGATCCTTGTTCGAACTGTGGACACTGACGTGGTAGTATTGGCAGTGGCAGTCGTACAGCAGCTGGCTCAGAGACAGCAGATAGAACTCTGGATTGCCTTTGGTTGTGGAAAGGACTTTAGGTACATCCCAGCTCATGAAATATGTGCTTCACTTGGCACAGAAGGATCCTTGGCACTGCCTGTGTTCCATGCTTATACAGGTTGTGATACCGTGTCCCATCTGGTCCAGGTGGGAAAGAAGACTGCATGGAAAGTGTGGGAGGCACATGATGAATTTACTGCGACATTCTATGAGCTGGACAATGCACCTGAACAAATTGGTGAAGCGACTGAGGCTTCTCTGGAGTACTTCACCATTCGACTCTATGACAGGACAGCAACTTCTCGTTCCATCAATGAAGTCAGAAAGAATCTGTTCATCCACAAAGGACGTCAGATATCATGTCTACCTCCAACCAAGGCTGCTCTACAGCAACACATGAAGAGGGCAGTACTACAAGGTGGGCACCACTGGGGCTGCACCACGGTGCCAGAACGACAGTTGCCCTCTCCAAGTGAGTGGGGATGGACTTGCCCAGAAAAGTGGAGGCCTCTGTGGTCTAACTTGCCCGAAGCCAGTGCAACCTGCCCAGAACTACTGAAGTGTTCTTGCCGAGGAGGATGCACAGACTTGCTGCAAATGTGTTGATGCTCATCTAAAATGCACAGCCTACTGCAAATGCAAAAGTGACTGTGACAACAGTGTCTGAAGCTTTAGGAGTGGCATTTGTATAGCCTGACTTGCCCTAAATTGGATTTTATGCCACATAATTCTTGTATATGATCTCCAAATGCAATGCTACATGTTTTTTATAACAAGGAGTTGAGAAAAAACCATAGCACCTCACAGTTTTCCAGAAACTGCATTGTTGCTGCCGGTTGCTAAGGAAAATGATTTGCCTAGCAACCGTTGCTATGCAACACTGAAATTTCGGTGGTTCCTGCCCAGAAATTGTAAAATAGGTCTTTGTGAACTATTGTGGAAAGTTTTATGCTTGTATCACCTTGTGAGCAATTCTGGTCCTACTTAGTACCGATTGCCCTCACTATAGCCTTAGACTCTATAATGTGACAAATGTTTAACTATCAAACATGACACTTGCATACATATTTTAAAGCTACCCATACACGAATTAATTCAGATTAGGAATGAAAACTTTAAACTTTATAACACATCCCAAGCTTTTTCATCTATCTATCTATCTATTGCCTGACGCCGTGATTCCCGAAGGGGTGGCCATGAACGAACTGCCCCCATGCATCTCTGTCCCCAGTCAGTCGATGCCCCTCCTCCCAACAAGCGCCGCCTTCATCCATATACTTCCTCACTCCATCCTTCCACCTCTCCTTCGGTGCACCTCTCCCTCTCTGTCCTTCCACCTCGCTCTCGTACACCCTCTTAGTCATTCTCTCGCTTTCCATACGTTCCATATGGCCGAACCATCTCAAGTTGTACCTTTTCACACTTTCCAGCACATCTACCTCCACACCACACCTCCTTCTTACTTCCTCATTCGTCTGTCTATCCCTCCATGTAACTCCGCACGCACTTTTCAAGTAACTCATTCCTACCGCTCTCACTCATAAAATAACGATAATCGTGTGCTGAGGGCAAATATAAATTAAGACTATTTGTCCTGTGATTGAAAGGGTTAAACTTGAGACACAAATTACCGCTATGATGGGAACTCGTTCACGATGACGCTCATTTACAATGGTTTATACCAATTCCTTGCATGCAATAAATTAAATTTGGTTACGACAAACGAATATAGAAAGCTACATCGTAAATATACGTACAGTGCCCCTATCAGTCAATAACAATCCCTCTGTCATACCACACAGGTTGAGTTATGAGAACCCCCCCAAATCGAACCCCATACCCCCAATGAATTAAAATTCTTCTCACTACACACTTCCTGCTAACTTAGTCGAGTATATGCATTTCAACAAATCTGACCGAGATAACTCTTTATTTACAGATATATTAATCAAAATTAAGCACTGAGTGGGTTTACCGTTGTTCTTAATAATCAACTAGTGAAATACAAATGTTATTTCAGGTCAACCTTAATAACTCATAAAAGTTATATTAGGAATATAGTAAACTGCAATCTTTCGCAATCTAATATTATCGAACTCAGCTTTATGTATGAAGTGGCAACTGACTTTAACGCATCTCTCCCCTTTCCCAACACAGGTAATTGAAATGTTCATTCAAGAGGGTTGGCTTAGTGTGGAATACATTAATTCGTTTACCAGACAATTGAACATATATTCAGTGATCAAACCAGTTTAGTGTTATAAATATATAGTTTTAATATGTTAGGTATAATTTTATACATGAGCGAATAACAATCACTAACACCATTTAAAAGGTTTCAATAAATGTAAAATATTAAATGGGTCTCAAGGAAATAACATAATCGGTACCATATTGTCATTATACATCTGGCTGAGAGTATTCCATTCACCTTTACCAGTACCTACAGTTCCCCTTCTGATGCAGTCGTTCATCCAATTATTGTATATTTACTCTTATGCATACCTTGTTTTGCAGTAGATTGGTATTTCTTGTTTGAATTAGTTTCATTGTATTTGATGGTGGCTCGCAGAGTCATTTTGTTTGGTCAGTATGAGGACCATAAATGTTAATAATGATCATACCTACTAATTCGCATTTGTTAGCATTCTTCAATTCATTAGGTCAATCTCGGGTGTGTTGGTTTTGGCAGTTAGTCACACTCACTTCCAATGTCTGATTCCTTGCATTTCTTTAATATGATGTCCCTTCATTGTCATGCTTTAGCTATGTATCATATCTTTTATCCATGTCCTTTGCTCTTGTTTCCAGCAATATATAAGCATTTAGTGCATAATTGTCGCTTATCCACACATTTATATACCTCGTTCAATTAATTTAAGAAGTAAAGGTGTAAACAATACCACCGTGAGGTGAATGAAAATCAAATTATTGCCAGCCGGGGACCCTGAGCATGATATAGGAAGAAACAAGACCGGAAGCTGAGGGAGGAGACAGGAACGGAAGGAACTAGATAAAATATTGAGGCACGAAACATGGAGAGCTAACTTGGCACACAAACTATGTGAGGACAGATTGGCACTAGTCAATAGAAGTAACTGCCAGCTATAGGAAACAAATACAATTACGTCCAAAACATTGTTTTTTTCCTAGTTATGCTTGCAGAAAACATAGAAACCTTTTGCAATACTCTGAACAGTGCAATATCTAATACCGCAATGGGAAAGACAGGACAATATATAATAGGTGAGAAGATTCACCCTATGATAGTGTTGTATTATTATCAATCGAATTTCATAATTGATAAGTATGTTTCCATCCAGAACTGACGTTGATATAATATGATTATTGCAACTATGTATGTAAATATATATAGTGTTGTGAAAGAGCATCTATAAGTAAGTGATTATACAGTTATGTCATCATGAATCAGAAAGTTAACAACAAAATAATCTACTTGCAATTCAGTCACGATACTTTATATAAGCAAGAAAAGAGAGACGTGGGAGAAGATGCAGACAATCCAGGTAATGATAATATATAACTCAGTTGACCTCTCACCATTACCATATATCTCCACCAGTCAAGGATATATAACCCAGTTGGCCTCTCACCATTACCATATATCTCCACCAGTCAAGGATATATAACCCAGTTGGCCTCTCACCATTACCATATATCTCCACCAGTCAAGGATATATAACCCAGTTGGCCTCTCACCATTACCATATATCTCCACCAGTCAAGGATATATAACCCAGTTGGCCTCTCACCATAACCATATATCTCCACCAGTCAAGGATATATAACCCAGTTGGCCTCTCACCATTACCATATATCTCCACCAGTCAAGGATATATAACCCAGTTGGCCTCTCACCATTACCATATATCTCCACCAGTCAAGGATATATAACCCAGTTGGCCTCTCACCATTACCATATATCTCCACCAGTCAAGGATATATAACCCAGTTGACCTCTCACCATTACCATATATCTCCACCAGTCAAGGATATATAACCCAGTTGGCCTCTCACCATTACCATATATCTCCACCAGTCAAGGATATATAACCCAGTTGACCTCTCACCATTACCATATATCTCCACCAGTCAAGGATATATAACCCAGTTGGCCTCTCACCATTACCATATATCTCCACCAATCAAGGATAATTATAACCTAGTTGGCCTCTCACCATCCTCCACCAGTCAAGATTGAGCAACAATTGTTTTCAAGATCAAGGCAAGAATGTCAATAATAGTAATAAGATATACCGATATTAATTTGTGGTATTTACTGGCAGTACGAATTATATAGTATTATACCGACAAACTAAGTTACAAGGGACCTGTCGGTAAGTTGATGATATTTTATGTTAAAACAAAATAAATGTTTTGATGGGCCATTCATATAATTTTGTCTATGTGCATGAAGGAGACAAAATACTAAACTACCTATAAAAAAGTATCTGTTTTATACCAAGTGGCTTGAGAGTACACTCTGACTCCTCATATTATGGGACAGGTTGAAAGAGCGCCAACTTACAGTAAGGGAACATATAGAGGAAAACTCTGATTTATTGATTTCACTTCCAACACCAAAATGCCTCCCAATGAAATTAATGAAAGCATGTGATCCGCCCGGTCGCGATTAATCACATTAGTCTACCAATGTTCGTAATGTTCCTCTATATTATTGCACTGAGTAAAAAGCTGAAAGCTAATAATCTGTAATTATTCTGTCCATACTTTCTTCGAATGGTGGGCGGGCTTGTGGCTTCGGCTCCGCAGCAAGTCTGCCTGCCGAGATCGGAACCTCTCCGGGTGGTCGGGGGCCGGGGGAGTGCTGGAGCGACCTTGGTGACACTGGTCTCTGGGTCTTCTCCTGGGTGACCTAGATGTGTGTGAATTTGTGTTTATCTGTGTTTGTTCGTTGTTTTATGTTTTGTTTTGTGTTTTCCCTGTTCTTGCTCTGTCTTGAGTTGGCCACCCCCAATAAAAAAATAAAACAAAATAAAATAAAATAAAATAGAAAATAGAAATAAAAAAATAGGAAAAGTGGGGATTGGGCCTGGGCATATAGATAGATAGATAGATAGATAGATAGATAGATAGATAGATAGATAGATAGATACTTTCTTCGAATCCATACTTCCGTACAACATGTGGACTTTTCCTTAAATTAATGTAATTACTTATAAATGTTTTTATTCTTGATCAATAACGATATTATTAACTTGCAGTTGCCTTCTCGCCATATAATATATATATACTGTATATATATATATATATATATATATATATATATATATATATATATATATAATTAAACAGTTCTTTTGTGACCTGCATGCCCTTGACTCTTTGGACTATGGAGATACAACTTGGCTGCGGTATCAAAAGGTCGCAGAATAGTGTTTATCTAAATGAAATAATACAATCAATATTGTTAACTCTCAAGTTTTGTGTGATCCCGGTGAACTAAACTATTATTGTGCAGCCATTTGGGGATCTCGGTACTACTCTAACCCAAACAAAATGCAGTGCTTGTGGTAGATGGCTTGGTAATATAGACAGTAAAGATGATTGCTCACTTTATTAACCCTTTCACGTTTTTATGACGCAGATGTTGCCAGATTAGCAATAATAAATAGAGTTCTCTCACACTTATAATTACCTCCCCAAAATTAGTTTTCTGCCCACAGCTAACTCAGACACAACTGCAGAGGTTTAAGTAACTCATCTAAAGGTTTCTAAATACTCCTGATGGTAACAAAGGCTTTAAAGTATCCCTAATAGGCTCAACATTGCGTAAAAAACGTGAGAGGGTTAAGAGGGCTTCAAATTCAGACTATTCTGACGATCATCATAAAATTGTAAGAAGTTCCACTAGAACATAATCTCAAACAAGAGAGGCTGGAAGAGTTGAGAGAGTAAATAATAACTCAAGTTTGGAGGCTGAGTCACACGGCTGGTAGTGGCGGGCCAGCTAGGTAGTCGCGGTATACTCAAGTGACCTTCCTAATTAACCTGTGGAGGTCAGGTCACCTACTGGACTGAGGTGGATGAAATTAATCTCAAAGTTAATGCAACTAGAATAGTAATTTATATAATATTACTCTGAAATTGGGGGCAAGCGAGGATTTAATTTATTTCACAAGGGATTAAGTGGGTAGACTAAATTATGTAATTTCTAATGAATATCTTATATTCACATCAACGATCGTATGTAAGAATAATGAAACGAGCCGAGGAATTCAGATATAAATTTAATATATAATTAGGAATGCAATATAGGGGAATATCTATTATTTGGATTTAAGAATAGATTATAATTGACTAAATGACCCTAGATAATGAAAGCTCTGAAACTATCAAGGAATGACAGTATAATTAATAATTAATTCAATATTAATTATGAATAGAAAGTGGCGTACATGACAAAGTTGTACTAAGTCAACACTCAAAATATTATACCCAAAAGGCCTGAATGATTTAACAGGGAAGTAACGCACACAACAAAGTTGTGCTAAGGTAATACTCAAAATAGTACTACCAAGACGTCTAAACGAGTTAACAGGGTCTTAATATAAACATACACCAAAATACGGGTGTAGGGTAAGTGATGTTGAACTAAGTAACAGAATCTATGCAATACTGGAATTCCCAAGCATGAAGAATCAGAATTACTTACATCAGTAATCAAATGAACGTAAATACTAATTCATTAAATAATTACAATGGAGTTTAAGTAATAAAGTAAAAAAGGGGGGACTCGGGAAATAAATGTGTTGATAGAATAACACTTATCAATGAGGGTACTGTGGTAATTTAATTATTAAATTGGGCGTAGGTTCTAGTAATCAGGGATGACTCAAGAAGGGTAATTACACACGAAATACACGTCGACCTCAACTAGCAAAATACAAAACAGAATACATACATTAGGAAAATCTGTGAAGTGTGCAAGGTAAGTTAATTAAAACAAATGTATATAACGAATGCGTGGGACGTTCTAGAGAAAATAAATAAATTATGAACACTAGGTCTTAACACAGACCTTAACTAAGTCTTTATATAATGATTCTGAAGGATGAATACAATACTTAATTAAAGATCTTGGGCACAGATCTCAGAATTAATTATCACAACACGATTCACATATTTTAACCTATACCTCACAAACAATAACACAACGAAAAGACACACAAAGCTTTAGGGAAGGTTTGGATGGCTGGTGAAGAGAGTGCAGGGCTGGCCAACGTAGATCGTAGGTCCTAGGGCAGCACTTCCGGGTGCAGGGCGTCCTCGGGCAGCACTTCCGGGGTGTAAGGCGTCCTCCGGCAGCCCTTCAGGCTCTAGGCTTCAGGAAGGTGGGGTGTCCCTCCTACAGGACCCCAGGGGGCACTTCAGGATCGCATACTCTCCGGGCAGGGAAAAAGCAGGCTGATACAAACCAACACTTTTACTTAAAACTCTGAGCCCATCGTGGGGCTTTAGAATAGAAGCGAGGTGTGATTTGCATACTCCTCTACTATTTCTTGGAGGTCCTATGCAAGATTATCTTTGACCCTTGGTGTTCTGGTTTCGGAGTCACAAGGCTATGGGGAAAAAGGTTATGTGATCATTGTGAGGTACATACTTATCGTAGGTATACCTAGTGGTAGTTTACATGGATACATATGTGCTAGGTAGATTATTAATTACTTAACCCTTAATTAGCGGCGAGCAACATAAGTCGAGTTAAATAAAGCTGGACTATGTGGCGGCGCTCGACATAGGTCGTGTTGCAATTTCAGCACGTAATGTTGCTGAGAGAGAGAGACAAGTGGTGGCAGGAGAGTAGCGAGCGTATGACTGCTCCAGACCACCGCGGCGAACCTACTGACACGAATCCCACCTCCTCCCTCCCTCTCTCACTCGCTATATACGGAATTGTATGGG
Source organism: Paralithodes platypus (assembly GCA_032716605.1). Classification (NCBI taxonomy): domain Eukaryota; kingdom Metazoa; phylum Arthropoda; class Malacostraca; order Decapoda; family Lithodidae; genus Paralithodes; species Paralithodes platypus. Next base: position 65,267,222 of record CM064487.1, on the reverse strand, counting down.
GAAAGTGCCTAATTACATGCTTTTTGCACTCGCGTTGCACGGTTATTGCAAGAAAACTAGCCATCATAAAAGGATCGTTATGGTGTCATTCGAAAGCTCTGTTTATGCCCTTTCAGGGATAGATACTTGTTTTACGTTCTGGGTCTTATTTAGGCATGAAAATGATCACGTAAACAGCCCTATGTTGGCTAAAAACACCCCGCTGGGCGGTACATATAAATAAACCGCATAGGCCGCTCGTAAGGTGTTAAAACCTAGTTACTTAGTCTAATAAGGGAGAAATGGGACATGGATGGACTTGTCCCCGAGCTACATTCTTAAACAAACATTGATATAGCTCGCTTAATATTTGCTCTTGGTCGAGGTTTATTGGATCTCCCGATCTGCCACAATGTGTCCTCTCGTTTATATCCATTCCTGTCGGTAGAATCCAGGCCGTTGATGTTTTATTTGCATAACCAGTTTTCATTCGTGTCCTCCCTATCTGGGAGCTGGGTACATGTAGCCCATGCCGGTATCGGGCTGCGAGGGGGCGTGACCCGAGCAGGTGGCTAATGAGTTTGGGTGACGTCCCATACCTTTGTATCGTCGTAGAAAACGGTGAAACAGGGGTCGCTTGGGTATTTGTCCAGGGCTAGAGCATGGGAGAATTGGGGTGTCTCTGCTATTTTCTTGTCTTGATTATGGGGTCTTGGAGTTGCAGACTGGCTATTTTGTAGCTGTTATTTGGGTGGCTCGTCTTCAGACCCGTCAGCTCACCACCTTCTCCGTAGAAAAAGTTGCGACCTCGCGATTTAATTATATAGGATCTGGTGGTGGGTGAGTTGATGACAGGTGTTAACTTTGGAGAGTGAGCAGCCAAAGTGTGGTAGTAGTCCAGTAAATCTAGCAATCATTTAACTGGACCTAGAACAAATTGCAATAGAAGGTTTTTTGGCTTTAACTTGTTTATTAGGTCCCTCTGATGAACATATAAAAAGTCTCCAACTTTTGGACACTGGGAAAGTGGTTAATTTGCATAAATTCAAGATGGCCGCCGTCCAAAGCTTCAATTTACAGATAACTTTTTTCTGGTTGCTCCTACACCCTATAAATGTATTACAAACAACGTTTTTTGGCTTTAACTTGTTTTTTAGGTCCCTCTGATTAACATATAAAAAGTCTCCAACTTTTTGACACCTGGAAAGTGGTTAATTTACAGCCGAAAAACCTTACAGACAGGCTGAACTGTCTCTTTCACAAGGGGTGACACAGGCACTTTGTGCTTGTATGGGTTTTTTGACCTGTTGTCCCTCTTTTTTATAAAAAAAAAAAAAAAAAAACATGACGTAGTATGACGTCATTCAGAGCCAATTATGTAATTCATGATAGGAGTTCGTATTCACTTGGGGCATGGTTGGAGTGAACATCACCTTTTGACCAAAGACTCCTTTTGATCGTCGATTGTGTGTCATGTCCTTGGTAGTAGGTCCTGATTTATAACCGTCGAATACAACCACCGGGTTGAGAAAGTTTTTGGAAACATGCTTCATGTACATGCTTGCAATGTCCTCAAATGTGTCACCCTTCTTCCATGGAATCCTTTGCAATAAGGAACCACCATCCAGAACATGGGTCACAGTCCTTTCTTCCTCAAATGATTCCAATGACGACTTGGGAACAACAGCAGCTATCTCATCTCCTAGCTGTGGTTTATTGGCTTCCCTGAGCCTCCCCCACTTATCGAACAGAGCAGTAGGGTAGCTAGACAACTCATACGCAAAGACCTCTTCAACACCTAAGTCCCTGTTATTAGCAAAGATGAGGAGCCTCTGGAAAAGGAGCTGTGGGTCGATTGGTACTTTTTCAGCACTGATTGTAACCTTTGCACCCAACGACTCAACTTGATCTTTCTTCCTAAATGAAAAGTCAAAAGCATTGCTACCTTCCATCTTCTGCACAATGTTCATACCAACCTCATACAGTAAATGAGGATTGGCCGAGGCTGGTCCTGTCACACCGTTGGCAATATTCCTGAGTTCATTTGATTCTTGAAATGGATCATAATCCTTGAAGAATGCGAGAACCTTCTCTGTGTCCTTCCTATCTCGTTCACGCCTTGCTTCAGTCATTTCTTTGTGCTGCTCAGAGGTGTGGAAATGCTTCCCTGTCAGTTCTTGCATAACTTCACTCACCTCAGCGCAGGCTGGCATAGCAAGTAACCAGCGGAGGCGTTGCGTTTCCTCCATGCCCCTACCACGTGTCAATCCACCATTCGTTTTCAAAGAGCGCATCAAAACCTGCTCTATAACCAAGTCGCTTGGCAGTCCTGCCCACAGCCGATCACTTCGGCGGATCACAAATAGACCGGAGTTCAATTGACAGAACATGTCTGGGTTGAGCTGCTCAAGTTCAATCATGTCTTGAATGTACACATGGGCTGACTTGGCATAATTGTTATGACCACTCGCTGCAAAGTACGGCAACATCTCCTGGAGTGTTCCGAGGTACAGTAGGAAATCGCCCATTCTCAGTGCCCTCAGGAAGCGACGCAGCAGGTCAATCATGTCCATGTATTGAATCCATAGCTTTCCCATCTTATGCTCTGCTAAGGAGCTCTTCTCAGCTTTAAGTTTTTCAGAAATTCTGTTGAAAACGTCTTTACTGCAGACTTCATCCGGTGAAACGTCTTCACGCAACAGCTTCTCCAAAAGATCTGCAGCCTCCTGGAAGTCCTTGCATGCGTCACTTTCCTCATCTACCATTGAGAGGTTGACACCGTATGCCCTGCCTAACACAATCGAACTCAAGGCTGTGTCAACCAAGAAGTGGCCTCTGATTGCTCGTGCATAGGCTTTCCCACTCAGCATTTGGGTCACAGCATTTTCAGCGTATACAAGTTCCAAAACCTCCTTAAGCCCAGATGCTTCCATAACATGGCCCATGCATCCCAAAAAGCTCATCACAGAGTGAAAGCCACCAAGGTTCAAAACAATGGGTTTCAGTTCGCTTCCTTCCTTCTCATGAACAATGATCGTCTTCGCTTTCCAATAAAGCGGTTGGTCGAATGTCAGCATTGGCGTCGTTCCCTGGCGATGGCTTTCCGCAGCAACGAAGTGAAGTGTTGAGTAAATACAACTCATGTCCGTAGGGTCCATGTCAATCATGGGCAAGAAATGGACGGATGATTTCCCTGGGTGTGGTCCATGGCACACACTCTGCATTAAGCCGGACCAGCCTGGTCGTTTTGGTCGAAGCAACCATGACGTTTTCCACAGTATGTCCAGATTTTCAAGCTTGTCAGATGCTGAAATGGGGTCAAGCTTTCTAAATTCGAGAGGCCCACCCTTCTTGCGAACACTGCGGTAGTATTTGATTTCAATTTGAGCTGCCGTGAAGTTGTTTTCAGGTGACTGCAATCTTGGTATTGGTGTTGTGTCTCTTACTTCAGGGGTGACAGCAACAATTATACCCATACCATGGTATGTTCCTCGCCCATCAAGCGTACGCAAGTTGTGATCAACATTGTCTGCAACGAACTGTCCAAACCTGCCTGCAGTGGATATGTTGGTGCCCCTGAAATTGGCAGCACACTTCGAAAACCTCAAAACTTCTGCGTAAGGCAGACAGAAGCCGTGGCTGTGTAAACTGTCCACAAGAAAGCGGGAACCAAAGTGCTGGTGCATTTGAACCGCCAATCCATACTGAATGGGTGCTACATTGGCCCTTGGTCTGGTAAGTTGCACGATACTTTGTCCAATTGATGCAACTTCAAGATCACATGACTTGCCACTGAACGTCTCTTGCAGCAATATACGAAGGGACTGCGGAACGTACGCCACATTCTTTTCCAGCGACCGGAGTTCAGAAGGATCTGGATAGAAATCTCTACAAGTATCAATGTTCTTTATATCTGCTTTGATCAACCGTGCCGCAGCCCTGACTATCTTTCTTTGTTCTGCTTCCTCATCATCAGTCTGTGGTGAGTCTTTGAATTGTTGCAAAATCTTTGCAGCACTTTCTTTGACAGTTACAACATCGCTGCGTCCATGCACGTTACTAATAACCAGTTCATCCCCAAAATATGAAATAAGTTTCTGTTTCATGTATTTTACACTATACGCTTCAACATCAGGGCACAACTGGGACATTCTATCAACGAGATCAACCACTGTAGTCTGTTCATCATCATTGCCACTGACTAGGTCCTCGATTGCGAGTAGAAATGCTTCCTCTCGTGAGGCATCTACTTTGCGACCCTTGCGAGGAGGTTCACTGTCTGCGGAATCACGATATTTGGAGGGGATCTGCCTATGTGTCTGGAAATTTGAGCTGCACTGCTTGTGATATATTGCGTCAGCTGCTGGAAGATCGCGTGCAAAGTTAATTCGGCCTCTAACAGTGTCAGCCCACTCATCAGCCCTGGCATCACATGCAGAAAGTATTGTCCTTTGAAAGTTGAAGGTGCGTACTGGATACACTTCTTCTGAATCATGCTTTGCGTCCAAATAGATTTTTGTACCACAAAAAAAGCAGTTCTCTGTAAAACAAAAGTCTGGTGTCTGAGAACGAAGAGCAGGTTTTTCAGGACGTTTCTTCTGCTTCCCAGGAATTCTATTTGGCTTCGTATTGACATGCTTCTTTCGGCAATCAATGTGCACCGTTTGGCCCTCGGACACGGTAATTGATGGCGTTCCACGTTCAGTACTGGCCTTGTTGATAGTATCTGCTCCCTTCGCCCTCAGCTCGACTGTTTCTCCTTCGTCAAACGTGTTTGAGCAAATGCCGCAGGGATTATGCACCACCTCTTCTTCCATGGCTTCGGTAGATGTCGCACCAATCTGTTGAAACAAGAAACAAGATGATGGGATTAGTATAGGCCTAGGCAAAATGTAATAGACAATAATGTGCAGTAAAGGTAGGGCTTGACCTAGAACAAATTGCAATAGAAGGTTTTTTGGCTGTAAGGTTTTTTGTCTGTAAATTAACCACTTTCCAGGTGTCCAAAAGTTGGAGACTTTTTATATGTTCATCAGAGGGACCTAATAAACAAGTTAAAGCCAAAAAACGTTGTTTGTAATACATTTATAGGGTCTAGGAGCAACCAGAAAAAAGTTATCTGTAAATTGAAGCTTTGGACGGCGGCCATCTTGAATTTATGCAAATTAACCACTTTCCCGGTGTCCAAAAGTTGGAGACTTTTTATATGTTCATCAGAGGGACCTAATAAACAAGTTAAAGCCAAAAAACCTTCTATTGCAATTTGTTCTAAGTCCAGCCCTACTTTGACTGGTCTATAGGGACATCCACCTTGGATAGGGTGTCCATGGGCAGCTCTTCTGTTTTTGCGGCAGGTGACACCGTTTACCTTTATGGCTGGTTGTTGTGCTGTAGAAGGCGGTGTAGCAGGGGAGGTGGCTGGAGCTAGTCTGCCTGCTGTAGTGGTGAGAGCTGGGGTGGTAGTACCAGGTATAGTTGACCTCGTTCTAACAGGGGTGGTCTGGAGTGTAGCTGGCAGGGTAGGTTGGGGGTGGTCCCGCCGTTGAGGGGGCACCATAGGACGACCAGATCTTGTACATGGGGTTAGACCAAGTATTAGAGAGGGTTTAGAGACACATGGTAATGAGGAGGGGGAGGGAGCTGAGTTAGATGATAGAGGTGGCCTATTTACTTTGTTGGGGGTGGCCGAATTAGAGGAGAAAAATGTGTACTACTAGAAGGCAGGGGGCGTGCAACAGGTCTAGTTGATAGATGAGATACAGAAGGAGCTGGAGACTTGAGTTTGGAAGCATAAGTCTGAGGATCAGAGAGACGTGAGGCAAGAGGGACAGGTAACGGACGTGGAAGTGAAGAGGTAGGTTGAGTGTTAGAAGATTCTGCATAAGTAGGTAAACTGACAGATGGAGAAGCTTGGATAGAAACAGCTATAGAGGGAAGGGTGGGAGGGCAGAGACAGTGCGTGTAGGTATAGCAGGAATGGGTGTGTAAACCATAGGAGGTTGGCGTGGTGGTGGTGGTGTGGGTGTATGAGGTAGAATGTTTGGATCAAGAGGGGGTCTTTGTCGGCGTATAGGTGTGACAGGTAGAGAAAGCTCAGAGATGGTGGGTTCTGTGGATCCTAAATTGTGTTATTAGTTGCAGGCAAAATGTCATTCAGATTGGGATCAGCAAGCATCACATTGTTCTCATTAATAGGCTGAAATCTACGTACATGCCTGTTACGATACGTGTGTGACTCACCAAAACATTTGACGGTAACCTGATAACAGTTTGGTACCAGTAAATACACCAATTGAATACGAGATTGTTTTTGTTTACAGTAAGAACACTCGTGTTGATAGCCGTATTGAGACTTTGCTGCCGCCAGTGTTATGTCGGGCTATAATATTTACAGCTCGTGATATATTCTTTACTAAAATCCAGATATGGACTTTTTGACCGTAAATAACTAAACAGGGTAAAATCTAAAACAGTCTTACTCTCACAAATAAGTATTCAATTAGGTACTACGGTACTCAATAACAACACATAACAATTCTAACACCTATTTATTCAATTTGATCTAATACCTGAAAATCATAATGTAGCTTCACCTAGATAATTATGGGAACTATCAGGCAAGGATTACCAGGCATATAAATGCTAAATCATGAATGGGGAGCAATCGCTCTTCAACTGAAGTTATAAACAAGGTGAATAATCTGCAACTCAATAACATACGTAACTTATAGAATCAACCTTAATAATAATCGTGATGTGAGTCGAGTGTCTTCCGTGAATAAAACAACAGTGAAACCACTAGAACACAATCTCAAACAAGAGAAGCTGGAAGAGTTGAGAGAGTAAATAATAACTCAAGTTTGGAGGCTGAGTCACACGGCTGGTAGTGGCGGGCCGGCTAGGTAGTCGCGGTATACTCAAGTGACCTTCCTAATTAACCTGTGGAGGTCAGGTCACCTACTGGACTGAGGTGGATGAAATTAATCTCAAAGTTAATGCAACTAGAATAGTATATTATATAATATTACTCTGAAATTGGGGGCAAGAGAGGATTTAATTTATTTCACAAAAGATTAAGTGGGTAGACTAAATTATGTAATTTCTAATGAATATCTTATATTCACATCAACGATCGTATGTAAGAATAATGAAACGAGCCGAGGAATTCAGATATAAATTGAATATATAATTAGGAATGGAATATAGGGGAATATCTATTATTTGGATTTAAGAATAGATTATAATTGACTAAATGACCCTAGATAATGAAAGCTCTGAAACTATCAAGGAATGACAGTATAATTAATAATTAATTCAATATTAATTATGAATAGAAAGTGGCGTACATGACAAAGTTGTACTAAGGCAAAAATCAAAATATTATACCCAAAAAGGCCTTAATGATTTAACAGGGAGGTAACGTACACGACGAAGTTGTGCTAAGGTAATACTCAAAATAGTACTACCAAGACGTCTGAACGAGTTAACAGGGTCTTAATATAAACATACACCAAAATACGGGTGTAGGGTAAGTGATGTTGAACTAAGTAACAGAATCTATGCAATACTGGAATTCCCAAGCATGAAGAATCAGAATTACTTACATCAGTAATCAAATGAACGTAAATACTAATTCATTAAATAATTACCATGGAGTTTAAGTAATAAAATAAAAAAGGGGGGACTCGGGAAATAAATGTGTTGATAGAATAACACTTATCAATGAGGGTACTGTGGTAATTTAATTATTAAATTGGGCGTAGGTTCTAGGTAATCAGGGATGACTCAAGAAGGGTAATTACACACGAAATACACGTCGACCTCAACTAGCAAAATACAAAACAGAATACATATATTAGGAAAATCTGTGAAGTGTGCAAGGTAAATTAATTAAAACAAATGTATATAACGAATGCGTGGGACGTTCTAGAGAAAATAAATAAATTATGAACACTAGGTCTTAACACAGACCTTAACTAAGTCTTTATATAATGATTCTGAAGGATGAATACAATACGTAATTAAAGATCTTGGGCACAGATCTCAGAATTAATTATCACAACACGATTCACATATTTTAGCCTTTACCTCAACAACAATAACACAACGAAAAGACACAGAACTTTAGGGAAGGTTTGGAGGGCTGGTGAAGAGAGTGCAGGGCTGGCCAACTTAGATCGTAGGTCCTAGGGGCAGCTCTTCTAGGGCATGGTGTTCTAGGCCAGCACTTCCGGGGGCAGGGCGTCCTCGGGCAGCACTTCCGGGGTGTAAGGCGTCCTCCGGCAGCACTTCAGGCTTTAATAATAATAATAATCATAATAAACGGTTAATTAAAGAATGGCAGCCTCATGAGCTGAAAATACACATTTTACAATTAGTGGATGAACATGAGATGTACAGATATGAAAATGGTAAGCTCAGTTTACAATGGGTGAGCGTAATATACTTTACATTAAAACAAGAAATTAATACAATAATTATGCTAGTGCAAAATACAAATTATCATAAATTAACCATGAGAGTAAGTGATTTACAGTGCATATACAGTACATATTTATTTTACTCATATATATACAGAACATACATATATACGCATACGTACACACATAAATACGCATATATATATACATACATATATAAGAACATGCAGTAAGTGTGCACATGCCCGTATACATAAACGCTCACGGTTTAGGCTTCAGGAAGGTGGGGTGTCCCTCCTACAGGACCCCAGGGGGCACTTCAGGATCGCATACTCTCTGGGCAGGTCCGATGCAGGCTGATACAAACCAACACTTTTACTTAAACTCTGAGCCCATCGTGGGGCTTTAGAATAGAAGCGAGGTGTGATTTGCATACTCCTCTACTATTTCTTGGAGATCCTATGCAAGATTATCTTTGACCCTTGGTGTTCTGGTTTCAGAGTCACAAGGCTATGGGGAAAAAGGTTATGTGATCATTGTGAGGTACATACTTATCGTAGGTATACCTAGTGGTAGTTTACATGGATACATAATATTTTGTGCTAGGTAGCTTATTAATTACTTAAAACCTAGTTACTTATTCTAATATGGGAGAAATGGGATGTGGGTGGACTTGTCCCCGAGCTACATTCTTAAACAAACATTGATATAGCTCCCTTAATATTTGCTCTTGGTCGAGGTTTATTGGATCTCCCGATCCGCCACAATGTGTCCTCTCGTTTATATCCATTCCTGTCGGTAGAATCCAGGTCGTTGCATAACCACTTTTCATTCGTGTCCTCCCTATCCGGGATCTGAGTACATGTAGCCCGTGCCGGTATAGGGCTGCGAGGGGGCGTGACCCGAGCAGGTGGCTAATGAGTTTGGGTGACCTCCCATACCTTTGTCTCGTCGTAGAAAACGGTGAAACAGTGGTCGCTTGGGTATTTGTCCAGGGCTAGAGCATGGGAGAATTTGGGTGTCTCTGCTATTTTCTTGTCTTGATTAATGATTATGGGGTCTTGGAGTTGCAGACTGGCTATTCTGTAGCTGTTATTTGGGTGGCTTGTCTTCAGACCCATCATCTCAATAAAATTTAAACTGATCGTAATTGTGTTAAATAGAACAATAAACTCGTGTGTTGGGCTGGGTTGGTTGCCTAAATTGTTGCCATAAACCTAGCTGGTTTAATATGTGGAGCTCTTGGTATGTGAGCCTTGTTTAGGAAACCAAAATAATAATTTTGTTTTATTTTTGTTTGAAATGGAAATATAGTGACGGAAAGCCACACACATTAATAATAATAATAATAGTAATAATAATAATAATAATAATAACGAGAATCATAACATATACTGTATAGCCTACAGATAATTGATCGCAATAAGAAAATCCGATTGTAACATATATATATATATATATATATATATATATATATATATATATATATATATATATATTTATATATATATACAGTATATATGTACAGTAAATATATACAGTATATATATCTATCTATCTATTGCCTGACGCCGTGATCCCCAAAGGGGTGGACACGAACGAACCGCCCCCATGCACCTATGTCCCCAGTCAGTCAATGCCCCTCCTCCCAACCAGCACCGCCTTCATTCATATACTTCCTCACCTCCATCCTTCCATCTCTCCTTCTGTGCACCTCTCCCTCTCTGTCCTTCCACCTCGCTCTCGTACACCCTCCTAGTCAATCTCTCGCTTTCCATACGTTCCATATGGCCGAACCATCTCAAGTTGTTCCTTTTCACACTTTCCAGCACATCTACCTCCACACCACACCTTCCTACTTCCTCATTCGGCTGTCTATCCCTCCATGTAACTCCGCACGCACTTCTCAAGTAACTCATTTCCACCGCTCTCACTCTTGGTCTGAGTCTCTTCCCGAACGTCCATGCTTCGCTTCCGTAAGTTAGTGTCGGAATTACCACACTGTCACGCAAGGGCTCCTTCACTTCCATACTGACCTCCCTATTTCTTGTTACTGCTTTCAACGTTCCTGCAACCCTCTTCCCCTGAAGAGGGTATCACTGCCCTGATACTTAAAAGAGCTGACGATCTCCATAGCCTGATCGTTCAACTTCACCACACACTCTGTGACTTCACCCCTTCGAAGACCATAACCTTGCTCTTCCCCGCATTTACCTTCAAATTCCGTTTTTCGCACACTGTTCCAAACTCATTTACCAGACCCTGCAACTCCCATTCATTATCGCTCATCAGAACTGTATCATCCGCAAACAGCAGCTTCCACTCATTTCCCTCCCTTTTCAGCGATACACCAATATCCACTGCTCTTCCTAGTATTTCTTTCATGACTCCATCCATTTATACAGTAAACAACCACGGGGACATCACACACCCCTGTTTCAACCCAACACTCAGGTCAAAGAACTCGCTCTGCTCATTCTCCACACATACTGCCGCCTTTGCACCCTCATACATGCTCTTCACTGCTTTCAGCAACTTGCCATCTACTCCGTATATTCTAAGTACTTTCCACATACCTTCTCTATCAACTCTGTCATAGGCCTTCTCCAAGTCCATAAAGGCAACATACAGCTTTTGTTGCTTCTCCAGATATTTCTCCACAACACAATTCTGGGTAAAAATCTGATCTACACATCCTCTTCCCTTCCTAAAAACATCCCTGCGCGTCGCCTATCCATTTCTCCGTTCTCACTCTCACTCTCTCAATCATTACCCTACTGTACACCTTCCCTACTACGCTTAAAAGACATATTCCTCGGTGGTTACCACACACTCCTCTTTCCCCTTTGCCCTTATATAGGGGGACTATTATGCCAGTCTTCCAGTCATCGGGTGCATTCCCCTTCTCCCATGCTAGTTTGCACATTTTCCATACCCATTCGATCACTATCTCATCACCATACCACAACATTTCCCCACACACTCCATCTGTTCCTGGTGCTTTCCCCAACTTCACTCTTTTCATGGCTTCCAACACTTCTGACCTCCTGATCCCCACCTGCTCTTCTCCCTCCCATACCATATCCAACTATGTTTGCTGGCTCTTCATTCCTTACATTTAGTAACTCGTTGAAGTACTCCCTCCATCTTTCGACTCTCTCTTGCTTCTCGGCTAGCAATCTCCCATTCTCATCTTTCACACCCTTACTGTTTCCCTCGCTACCTTCCCTAACTTGCTTGACTTCTTTCCAGAACAGTTTCTTACACTCCCTCCATTTTACACTCAGATTCCTTCCAAATTCCTCATCTACTCTTCTCTTACTTTCCTTCACTACTCTCTTCACCACTCTCTTTCTCTCCACGTACTTCACTCGTTTCTGCCTCTCCAAATTTTCATTCCCTCTACTACCCAACCACTCTCTATATGCTTCCTTCTTGTCTTCCACAGCTATTTTTACCTCTTCTGTCCACCATGCTGTACCTTTCACTCCCCTCCCTCTTTTCCTCACATGCACAGATCTCTTCCTTAAACACCTTGCTTATCTCCTCCACTTCCTCCATATCTTCCAGGTCGAACCCACCTAGTCGTCTTTCTACTGCTCTCCTGAACTCTTCCTTGATTTCCTCCTCCTGTAGCCTCTCCACCCTCCTCACAATTCCACCTTCCTCTCGCCTCCCTCTAGCTCTCCTCACCCACTTCTTTTGTATCCTAATCTTAGTTACTACTACACAATGATCAGACAAGACCCCCTCCAATACCCCTATACAGCCTAGCATCCATCACAGATTTCTTCATTCTTTCATCCACACATATATAATCAATCAGTGACTTTCGTTCCACCACTGTCTTATCCTTCATTGTCCACACCATGTGTACCTGTGTATCATTCTGTGTCGGAAGAAGGTGTTGGCTATCCACAACCTCCTCCCCACACATACATCCACAAGTGCACTACCATTCCCATTCTGACGGTACCCCCCACAACTCCATCAACTTTACTATCACCCACGTTACCATTCATATCCCCAATCAGAACAATTATTTCGTTCTTGTCAAACTTATCCAGGCACGACTCCACATTCACCAGAACTCCTCTTTCTCTCTCCCAAGTTTATCCTCTGTTGGAGCATACACACACACACAATCACCCACATTTGGATTCCTACTTTCATTCTCACACAGACAATCCTTGAACCCACAGACCCATATTCTCTTACACACTCCTTCCATTTGTTACTTACAAACAAACACGCACCATCTCTCGCTGCTCCCTCACTCACTCCAGCACACACACCCATTCCACACTCCCACTCTCTCATATCTGTACCCTTCCATTTGGTCTCCGTCATTCCACATACATCCAGCCTGGCATTCACTAACATTTCCAGTACCTCTCTCTCTTTTGTGCCGTCAATCATGCCACTCACGTTCCATGTACCTAAATATATATATATATATATATATATATATTGTAAGGTATACCGCCCCTTGGCCAGCGCCAGGACATCAGGACATCACTTGTGTGAGCAGTATATCATCTATGTGCTTTTAAATTTTGAAAAACAGTTAATTATTTATATAGGGACACTACTACTGTAAAAGACAAGGAGTGTGGAATGTCTCCCTATGGAGAACCCAACTAACGGTTCTAGGTGTGACGAAACTTACATAATATTGCATCATCTTTTTTTATATCAGCCCATAGACTATTAACCTCTGAAGTGCGCATGGGGGTAATTGGAAACGTCCCCCTGTGCTGACGTATTTGAGGTGTTTCCGTCACTAAAATATTCATTGTGCCATTAATAGCATTAATACTTATCCATATGCGCCTATTATGGGTTGATTATAAAGGTATTAACCTGAAACAACAATAAAACGAGTGAAAACAGCGTTTGGATGGTCAAAATCGGAGATATAGCCCGCGAGTTGTATAATGTATGGGTGAGGCAATCTGCTTTCCCGCCAATTTCCCCCAAGGCCACTGAGACACAGTCGATCGATACTCTCTCTCTCTCTCTTGCACTCGCTTGCTATCAGTGATGACCACACCCTCCAATCGGATTTCTAATGTTAGCACGAAAATATACCTCAGAATAAGGGAATAACAGGGAAAATAGGTGATAACTGAAGGAGAGGAGGAAAGTGGGGAAGGAGGGGAGGTAGAGGACTGAGATTTTGCATGGCCCAGGGGCCAAAAAAAAAATAAAAATAAAAAAAAAAAAATATAATTTTTTTTTTTTTTTTTTTCGATGTCAAAAGTTGATTTTTGTTTTCACTGACTCTTAAGAGTCTCCCCGCAGTGCGCCGGGGGAACTCTTAAGAGTCTCCCCGCAGCTCCCGGGTTAATGTGTCCAGGATTACAATCAGTGTAATTTTACAAGTGTCATGATGTATTTAAGAAACTGTATGATGGGCAAATGAGATTATATGATTTTAGAACTTTATAATCAAGTTGAGGGTTTGCAAGACTTGAGAAGTGATATTATCTGTGCTTATATGAATACCTCGCATTATCTGAGAATGCCGTGTGAAATAGATTATGTAAGAAATGTCTATCTATCGAGTGAGGGTCTTGTGATTGGGATATTCACCCTCTAATGTATATATGGGACCAATAACTGTGTTTTGTCATCTTGGAAATTTTGAATGTGAGGAGTGCCCCTCAGTGAGCATAAGGCCCCACCCGTTTATACACCCTCGCCGGCACCCACAATGGGGAGACAAGGGCTAGGTGTGGCAGAGAGAGGGGGCGACTGCTGGTGTTGCAGGCGTGTGTGTGCATATGTACGCGGTCCCTCAGACAGAGACAAGTGGTGACAGCTGATAGCAGAGGAGGGATGCTCCTGGCATCTTGAACTACAGACACGATTGTGTGTGCGTATTTGTGTGTTGATACGGAGCCTTGCTATTTTCAATAGATACATTTTTGCAGTGATCTCTTGTATTGATTTATATTTATGTGTGTTGATTTACCTTTTGATCAAAGTTATAATTATATATTGTATCTCTGATGAACTGGGTTATATATTTCATATGTGTGCATTTGATAGGATGTGCATACGGGGTATTTGTGTGATAAATGCTCCCCCCTACAGATTTAACATTCCAGTGAAATAGCTTGCTTAAAGAATGCTTGAATACCCTTAAAGAGCGGCGCTCGACTTAAGTCGTGCACCAATTTGCAGCAAGTTAGGAGCATTATTAAGGCTTTAAAGGGTTAAAATAGAGTGCAAATGGCCGTGAGAGCAGCGGGCCAGACAGCCGACTCCCAGGGCTTACCGCCGCCCATTAACTCATGTTCCCTGTGTTCTCGAGAGGCCGGGAGTGTAGCCAGTAGTGAGCATAGCTGGGAAAAATATACCGATATATGCTAAACTTCCATGTTCGTGGCACCACTGCAAGAGAACCACGAGTGCTACGTAGCTCGTTCTGGTCTCATTTTGAAGCTTTTAGTGCCTAGTTGTTTGCTAAATAAACAATTGTTCATGCAGATGCTTGATTTATCATGCAGGAGGGCCTGAATATGCCCAAATGAGCCCAAAACACCCCTCTAGACAAGGGTTAATGATTTTCGGTAGCATATTATTTGCTCATTAAAACCACCTGGGCTGACATTATCATACAGCTATCCCATATTGTTTTTTACTATATCCCAGTGGGACGTTTATATTTCCCATATTGTTTTGACTATGTCCCAGTGGGACATTTATATTTTATTGGCTTAATTAAGCACCCGATATTTGATGAGTAATTTGAGTCAAATATTTCTTTAATTCTCAATCAAATTCACTGTATATACTATTGCCTGCTTAAATGAGGAGTCTTGATACTTTATAGGAGTAATTTATCAACGTGTTTCTTTGATAGTTAATCAATTTCACTTCTGATATTTTTGAGAAGTCTGCTTAGCCTAACTCATTTAGTCTTGAGGAGTGCCTATATAATTTACTTCACAGTAGGCTATTGTACGGTGACTGAAGTGAATTATATGATAATTATGAATCCATTGACACTGTATCAATATGATTTCCTTCCATGTGATAGCAGTGTAGATTTACCTGAATTGGGATATTAACCCTACCTGTCTTCTGACGTAGTCAGATTCGCGTTGTTGTGTCCGAGGCCTCTTTAGACTTTGTATGAGTTCTGAAGAGAATTCGTAACAGTCGATATATCAAAATAGTGACCTGAGGGTTCCCATTTTGTTTTGGCAACCTTATGCCAGGATCCCAATGGACATGGCGACAAGGTTTCCCGAGGCGATACCTCTGAGGAAGATAAAGACTGACGTTATTGCTAAGAGCTGGTGAAGTTTTTCTCCAAATTTGGGCTACCCAAGGAGGTGCAGACGGACCAGGGCACCAACTTCACGTCCCGCATGATGAAACAACTGTGTGAGGAGCTGGGGATCCGCCTTATTCATTCGTCCGCATATCACCCACAGTCACAAGGTGCCCTTGAGAGATTCCACCAAACATTGAAAAGCATGCTGAGAAAGCACTGTGAGGAGAACCACAAGGATTGGGACTTGGGTTTACCTGTGGTGATGTTTGCCATTCGGGAGGTAACTAATGAGAGCCTAGGTTTCAGTCCCTTCGAGCTCTTGTTTACCCACGAAGTGAAAGGACCATTACAACTAATGAGGGAACAGGAGGTTAAGCTGTGTGAGAGTCAACCTGAGTCAGTATCTGAGTCTGAAAGGTCCCATATAGAGGACGAGGGCTCAGTAAAGAATGCTGAGGGTGTGGCTGAGGATCCATATGGCCTAGCTGAATTACTCAAGGGTCAGGAGACCCCATATGCTCACCCCCATGTGTTCCGAGAGTCATCCCTCAGGCAGTGTCAGCGTAACGACCCAGACTTGAAGCCTCTCTGGACGGAAGCCGAGGAGGACCCAGATTCCGGCTACCGTGTTAGTGATGGCCTGCTACTGCGTCACTTCACGCCCCGCGACTATGACAAGGAGGATGAGACATGGCGCTCCGTTGTGCAGGTGGTGGTTCCTTCACCATACCGAGAGGAGCTACTAAGGATGGCCCACGACGGAAAACTAGCCGCACACTTGGGAGTACACAAGACTTTTGACAGACTAATGAAATGCTTCTGGTGGCCCGGCATTAGAAAGGACGTGGCTCAGTGGTGTTGGTCTTGCGACATCTGTCAACGAGTAGGAAAGCCAAATCAAGCTATCAAGGATGCACCTATCATTCCCATGCCGAGATTTGATGAACCCTTCAAGAGAGTATTAATCGACATAGTGGGAACCCTACCGAAGACTGCCAGTGGTTACGAGTACTTTTTAAGCATCATGGACATGGCCACAGAAAAGTGCAACAACCAGACCCCAATAGCAGCAGTAAAGGAGCCACATGATGATGTAAAACTTGACCACCTGGATACTATGTGGGGCAACGAGACCTGTTTTGAGGAGCTCCCAGAGAAGTTGAAGCACCTACCGAGACAGGAAAGTGATGAGCTCAGAGAGTTGCTCCTGAGACACAGAGAGGTGTTCAGAGGCTCCCCAGGAAGGACTACTCTAATACAAAATGACGTGGATGTGCAGGGAGCTCGATCAGTGAAGCAGAGGGCCTACCGTGTGAACCCCAAGAAGGCGGAGCTGATCAAGGAGGAGGGGGACTACATGCTGCGCCATGAGATGATTGAGTCCTGCACCAGCGAGTGGTCCTCACCAGTCACCCTAGTAGACAAACCAGGTGGGTCAGGGAGATTTTGTATAGACTACAGGGTTCTAAACAAAACACTAAAACTGATACTTATCCATTACCTCGTGTGGATGAATGTGTTGATACAGTAGGTAAAGTCAAATTCATAACTAAGCTTGATCTCTTAAAGTTTTTTTGGCAAGTACCACTGACAGAGAAAGCACAAGAGGCTTCATGCTTTGTGACTCTCGGGAACACTTATAAATGTAGAGTCATGCCTTTCGGTATGAAGAATGCCAGCGCCACTTTTCAAAGACTAATGAACGAGATAACCAAGAGTCTCGAAGGTTGTGGCATATATAGATGACTTAATTGTTTACAATGATACCTGGGAAGATCACCTGACTAGACTTGAGAGTTTGTTAAAGGCCTTAAGCCGAGCTAACTTAGTAGTCAAACTGAGCAAGTGCAACTTTGTGCACGCACAAGTAGAATACTTAGGCTATGTAGTAGGTTTAGGGACTGTGGCCCCTCCTGAGGCTAAGGTAAGGGCCATCTGTGACCTGCAACCTCCTAAGAATAGGAAGGACGTGAGGAGAATTCTAGGTATGGCGGGTTACTACTACCGTACGTTGATAATGAAGTTTGCAGATGTGGTTGCACCCTTGACTGACCTGTTGAGGAAGGAAAAGAATTTCACCTGAAATCCTGAGTGTGATGCAGCATTTAAGCTTCTTAAACTCACTCTGTCTTCCTCACCTCTTTTGTTTGCCCCTGACTTTGAAAAACCTTTTAAGCTAGCTATTGATGCGAGTAACATAGGTGCTGGGGCCGTACTTTTGCAGAATGACAGTCAAGGAATAGAGAGACCTGTCAGTTATTACAGTAAAAAGTTCAACTTGGCCCAGCCGCCCCCAGCATAATTATTCAGTAATTGAGAAGGAACTCCTTGCACTGATACTAGCCTTGCAATTTTATAATGCTTATGCGAGTCCCTCAGACAATAAATTGGTCGTTTACACCGACCATCATCCTTTAAAGTACCTTAATAAATTCCATAATAAGAACCAAAGATTGACTAGATGGAGCCTTCTTTTTCAAGAGTATGATTTAGAAGTAGTTCACATTAGAGGTAAGGAAAATATTATGCCTGACCTGCTATCTAGGTGTATGGACTGACATAAATTGTGTTGTATGCTCCAAGAAATATTTTGTTTGTAGGAGGGTGTAAGGTATACCGCCCCTTGGCCAGCGCCAGGACATCAGAACATCACTTGTGTGAGCAGTATATCATCTATGTGCTGTTAAATGTTGAAAAACAGTTAATTATTTATATAGGGACACTACTACTGTAAAAGACAAGGAGTGTGGAATGTCTCCCTATGGAGGACCCAACTAACGGTTCTAGGTGTAACGAATACTTACATAATATTGCATCATCTCTTTTATATCAGCCCTTAGACTATTAATGTGTCCAGGATTACAATCAGTGTAATTTTACAAGTGTCATGATGTATTTAAAAAACTTTATGATGGGCAAATGAGATTATATGATTTAGAACTTTATAATCAAGTCGAGGGTTTGCAAGACTTGAGAAGTGATATTATCTGTGCTTATATGAATACCTCGCATTATCCGAGAATGCAGTGTGAAATAGATTATGTAAGAAACTTCTATCTATCGTGTGAGGGTCTTGTGATTGGGATATTCACCCTCTAATGTATACAGTATATGGGACCAATAACTGTGTTTTGTCATCTTGGACATTTTGAATGTGAGGAGTGCCCCTCAGTGAGCATAAGGCCCCGCCCGTATATATACCCTCGCCGGCCCAGCACCCACAAGGGGGAGACGAGGGCTAGGTGTGGCAGAGAGAGGGGGTGACTGCTGGTGTTGCAGGCGTGTGTGTGCATGTGTACGCGGTCCCTCAGACAGAGACGAGTGGTGACAGAGGAGGGATGCTCCTGGCATCTTGAACTACAGACACGATTGTGTGTGTGAGTATTTGTGTGTTGATACGGAGCCTTGCTATTCTCAATAGATACATTTTTGCAGTGAACTCTTGTATTGATTTATATTTATGTGTGTTGATTGACCATTTGATCAAAGACATAATTATATATTGTATCTCTGATGAACTGGGTTATATATTTCATATGTGTGCATTTGTTAGGATGTTCATACGGGGTATTTGTGTGATAAATGCCCCCCCCCCCCCCCCTACAGATTTAACATTCCAGTGAAATAGCTTGCTTAAAGAATGCTTGATTAATGATTTTCGGTAGCATATTCCAGTATTTGCACATTAAGAACCACCTGGGCTGACATTGTTATACAGATATCCCATATTGTATTCTGACTATATCCAGTGGGACATTTATATTTCCCATATTGTTTTGACTATGTCCCAGTGGGACATTTATATGTTATTGGCTTAATTAAGCACCCGATAGTTGATGAGTCATTTGAGTCAAATTGTTTCTTTAATTCTCAATCAAATTCACTGTATTTATTATTGCCTGCTTAAATGAGGAGTCTTGATACTTTATAGGAGTAATTTATCAACGTGTTTCTTTGATAGTTAACCAATATAACTTCTGATATTTTTGAAAGTCTGCTTAGCCTAACTCATTTCGTCTTGAGGAGTGCCTATATAATTTACTTCACAGTAGGCTATTGCACGGTGACAGAAGTAAATTATAATACGATATGAATCCATTGACACTGTATCAATATGATTTCCTTCCATGTGATGGCAGTCTAGATTTACCTGAATTGGAATATTAACCCTACCTGTCTTCTGAAGTAGTCAGATTCGCGTTGTTGTGTCCGAGGCCTATTTAGACTTTGTATGAGTTCTGAAGAGAATTCGTAACAATATTTAACCCTTTCACGCATTTATGACGCAGTGGTTGCCAGATTAGCAATAAGAAATAGAGTTCTCTCACTTATAATTACCTCTCCAAAATTAATTTTCTGCCCACAGCTAATTCAAAGACAACTGCGGAGGTTGAAGTAACTAAACTAAAGGTTTCTAAATACCCCTAATGGTAACAAAGGCTTTAAAGTATCCCCAATAGGCTCAAAATCGCGTCATATGTCGGAGAGGCTTAAAACATGTGCCATAGAGCTCAGTAATCGCATTAGAAAGGATATCGTAAATATAAAAAACAAACATCAACTCTAAATTATCTTATAATCTTCTAACTAATGGGAATGTCAACTACATTCGCTGATTAAAAAATCATATTGTATATATTACTTACATGGATATATTATGCATAACATAATCATACAAATTTAATACATAGTTCAATTGTCTTTGTTTGAAGTATTAGTTCATAAAATAGTAATGGAAAATGTAGTTTAATTTCAAATACACTTCATGCCCGAAGGAATGGTAATAACGAACAAGAGCTATAAGATATTTATCTTTAAATGATGCACTTCGAACAACAGTTTATTAATACACTGGTTGGAATCAAAGGCTAGATAAGAATATAATGTTTGCACTGTAGCAACTGTGAATATACTATATGGTAATATAAGATATAAATGAAGAAAATATACACCCTTGTACAGTATATTGGCTGGTGATTAATATAGTCGATAAGTATGTTATGCATAGATATACTGTAGTTCCCAGTGTTTATCGCCGTTCGAGCAACTTGCTATGTTCTGGTATAATACATAATTCAAATACGTATCTAAGTGTCTAGCTTTCAGGTCGGTATCTAGTTTTGGCGGCGAAATTCAAATGTCTTATTTCAATCTTTAATTGTGTTTAATGTAGGTTTGTATCCATAATTTTCTAAATAAGCAATTCTCTACAACAAATATCACAGAAAGCATAGTACTGTATATTTAGCTCTGTAAATACAGATATACGACAACACAAACACGTGTTTCATTGTTTTACTATATCAATGCTAGATATGCAGTATAATTATACAGCGAGATCGTAAATTGAGACTTAACTAAATTTTAGATGGTAGCCAACATTTTGCTCAGAATCTCAAGTGTGAATAATATTCGACCTTAAACTGACGAAAGTGAATTTATCTGCATTGAATGTAGTTATCTCGATAAGAAGTGTCACATATTATTCCCTCCACCCTATCAAGTAGAGGAGTAGTCGGTAATGTTGGCATCCCTAAACAAACCATCGGAATCTCTCACTCCCAATTACTTCCCTCCCTTAACTACCCCTTCCCCAACTCTATCCCTAACCCACTCACCTGTATAGGCCTCTTTACCTTTCTCATATTTTTCATGTTTGTATTATGTTATAGATAATACACAATAGTTACATATGTCCATAAATAGCCAACTGTCTTGATAGTGTAATGCTTAGTGTGCGGAATTTTGGTGTCAGTATCCATGGTTCGAATACTTGGAGTACCACATGTATTCGTTAGTTTCATTGATTTCATTTATTAGGTTTATTTGTAAGTTAATTGGTGGGTTGGTGATATGATTACTTTAAACTTTTCCAATACAATCATTCTCTCAACACTTGAGATGTCCCAGCAATGGATATAGATGTTTACGATACCATCGAAGACCTAACTATAGACGATTTAGAAGTACCAGTGGATATAGATGTCAACAACACCATCGACGACATAACTACCAACAATCCAGATGTCCCAGTGAATTTAGATGTCAGTGAGACATATAAATCAAGCAATTGAAATGGATTTAATTATAATGACACCATCGACGAGTCGACTAACTACCAACAATTCAGATGTCCCGTATTTACACAAGTTGTCCTTTACCATAAATCTGCCCATAGATCCAGTCATCCCTGTACATGAGCCATCCATTGAAGATGAACACATTTAAGCAGAACTTCCAGAAGATCAACCAATTCGCTGGGATGTTATTCCCACTGGAACCAAGAGGGGGAAGCCAAGACTACATAGGCCTGATGGATACATATACACCATCTGCAAACAAAATAATAATAATGTAGCCTACTGGACTTGCAGTGTCCGCCAGAAAGAATATATAAGTCCAGCAACTGTTGTAATACATATACCCCAGGTGTGCAAGCTCACAACCATATGGGTAAAGCCGGCCTGCTGGCCTCTACAAAATTATCCGTAGCTGCGAAGGACCGTGTTGCAAATGATGCATTTGTCTCTGCTGCTGCAGTGGTTGAGGAAGAAATGACCAAGTACAAATGAATTAATCCAAATGCCCACCACCTATCAAAAACAATCAATGTTGCCAAGCAAGCTAATCGTTTTCGCCAAGCTCAGCGACCACATCATCCTAAACAATTGAAGTGTTAAAGGTTACCAAAGGTATTTATAAGTCAACATAAAGACGTGCTGCGATGACGGCCAAACAACATCATGTCACCTAGTCATGGCCACCAACAAAGACCAAAATGCTTAAGTTTGTCCCAGCAGTGGTATATTTACGGGACGTTTAAAGTAGTACGAAAACCGTGTTATCAATTGCTTTCAATTCATGCATTTCTAAAGTCCGATCAGAAAAAACAAGTACCCTTAGCCTTTATCTTGATTGGAAAGCGCCAAGAAGATTATGAAAAAGTATTCAAAGAAATTCAAGATTTAATCCCGGAGCCAGAAGTCGAAGAGGTCATTCTAGACTATCTAGAGAATCTAGACTGTGGGGCAATTATGAAGAAAGTGGTATGACAACTACAATGTTTCTCAGATCCTGCAAATGCCTTCTTCCTAGGACGACAACTAAACACTAAAACATTCTGAAATACAGGAAAACAAATATACTTTGATGATTTGATAATATCCCAAGTTCTAAGCCAATGCTACCATATGGAACAGTGGCCTTAGGCCTACAGGGGATATCACTGGAAAATAAAAACGGGCCACGTTGCTTACCTGTGTTGGTGGTCTGTAAATGGCAACAATTAAGAGAGAGCGAGTATCATATTATATATAAGACAACATTCTGACAAACTATATCAGAATCTAACAAAACCATATCGGATAAATATCGACCGTCACATAATACAATTAGGCAACCAACAATTTTTATCACAAATTATAACCATAAATACTGAAATCAAGGTCCAATGGCCTTGAAATGGTAGTGGCTAATTATGGTGACGAAACGTCCGAGATTCGCGGTGACGAAACAGGTTGGTGACGAAACGTCCTGTATCCATTTCATCGTATCCCTGATTACAGGTGTCATAATAAATGTCCTCTCTATTTATACTAAAGAAATGGCTGTTTCGCAGTGACACCTTATAGATATTAAACTGGTAAATTGCAGGTTCTGAACTGCATGCATTATATTAATGGAGCAATTCATTAACATATGTATGTAGGTACCACCATAGCTGTGGGTGGGCGATTCGAGACAGAGCCTGAACAGGGACAACACATCACAACAACATAAAAAACGATATACATTCATACACATCTAGGTCGCCCAAGAGGAGACCCAAGATCATTAGGGACCTTCAGCATTTCCCCGGCCCCTGAGCTCCGGTTTCAGCAGGCAGACCACACAGCGGAGCACATCACATCTATGCATGTTTGGATCCTCGGGCCAGGCGCCTGACTTACTTATCTATTACAACTGTCGCCCGACCCCCTCTCCTCAACGACCGTGTTATCACTCGTCTATTCACAAACATTCATTAACGTACTGGGTTAATTGGAATGGAGTTTTAAATTCGTGCAAATCATATAAGGGCAAATTCCATAGTAGCTGGAACGATCTTTTTCCCACTCCCCCTTAATATTATAATTGTTTTTTCTGTTTTAATCATGTCCCTAATAATAATTACCTTCACTTGCCACAACAATATGACCCCGCCAACTCGATCGATAAATTCTCGGTCCCGTTCACGTGTCTTAATTTAAGAAATTGTTCCCATAATTAATAATTAAGACTACAGCCTGATTATGTCCTCCCGCTGTAACCAACGATCTTTCCCATATGTTCACACTTCATATCGTTCCCAACTGTTAGAGTTTAATACTGTTGAAGGTGGTAAAAGTAAACATCACTAAACACAGGAAACCAATTATAATATTGAAGGAGTGTGAAAAACATCGGGCCCGCTAGCATGATCATGCTTTCAAGGCAGTGATAATGTAATTACGGGTGCTGACCTATCAGACATAGTACATGTACCTAGTACCCAGTACATGGGAAACAAGACTAACCTATACCTACCAGCTAGTGCGGGTTCCTAGTACCCAGTGCGTAAGATACAAGATGAACCTTTACCTACCAGCTAGTGCATGTTCCTAGTAACACAAAATTGTCATTACCCTAACCAAACTTAACCTTGTGTCCTTTGTGGGGGCTACCGCCACCACACCCCCGATGCTAGCACGTAACAATCAGACCAACTTCGGAGGTTACTGATCAGCAATTATAATTCAGACTAATAGAGTAGCGGTCCAGCCCAGGAAAATTAGGTCAACCCCAACCGGAGGTAGAACCAGATAAAACTGGTATCATCTTATTCCTCTGAATGTCTAGTTTTCAGAACACAATGTTGTAGTTCCAGCAATTGTGTACAACATGCGAAATTAACCCCTTCATTACGGGTATCCATGAAAAATTGACATTTTCAATGATCGCTACATTCATTCAAATGAGTTAAGTTAAATTCAACCAAAGCTCTCTATTTTTATTTAACACCTTATTGGCGGCCTAGGCGGTTTATTTGACCGTACCGCACAGCGTTTTTTTTTAACCCTAAATAGGGTTGTTTACGTGATCATTTTCATGCCTAAATAAGACCCAGAGTGTAAAACAAGTATCTATCCCTGAAAAGGCGTAAACAGAGCTTTCCAATGACACCCGAACCATCCTTATACGACCACTGGTTCTCTTGCAACGATCGTGCAACACGAGTGCAAAAACCCTGAAATAAGGTAATTTCCTTACATAATTCCCTGTGTAGCAAGTGAGAAAGGGGGGGGGGGGGAAGTAGAATACAGTTCAGTATGTCCACCACGGTGGTGGGGAGCGGTCATAGGGTTGCTACGCTCGTCCCACCGCTCAGCTCTCTCTCTCAGCAACATTACATGCTGAAAATGGCGTCAACAGATGTCGTGCACCGCCACATAGTCCAAATTTATTTCACTCAACATATGTTACGCACCGCCAGTTAAGGGTTAATAGGTGTAATAGACACTAGACAAAACATTCAATGGGGTGTAGAGCTAATCTAAGGGTTGGAGGGTAAACAAATATAAAATAAAAACAGAAAAATATGTGACTTTTGGTAGCTTTGGACGAATTGTCCCAAATCCTACCCCTAAAATATATTGCATCAGTTTCACTCCAAATTCTAATCCTTTTCCTGCATACCCCAGTGATGTAGAACTGACATTAACCCTTTCATGCATATGACGCGATTTTGAGGCTATTGGGGATACTTTAAAGCCTTTGTTACCATCAGGGGTATTTAGAAACCTTTAGTTTAGTTACTTCAACCTCTGCAGTTGTCTTTGAGTTAGCTGTGGGCAGAAAACTAATTTTGGAGAGGTAATTATAAGAGCGAGAGAACTTTATTTCTTATTGCTAATCTGGCAACCACTGTGTCATAAATGCGTGAAAGGGTTAAGAGAGGCAAAATTAATGCAGTGTGGCAGGTTACCTCTGGTTTGTGATAGTGCCCCAAATTGGTACCTGTGTTTAGGTATCAATCTAAATTTCATCCTGTCCTGCTGGTGTGCTATTTTGATTTTGACACTCTGTGCATGAACAGGCATCAATACAATCAAGTCCATCAAGCTGACAAGGACACTTCCTTCCATTGGAACAGTCCTTATCTTTGCAGTACAAGTGAGTGAGGTCTCGCACCTCGACTGGAGCCGGTGGCTTTGAGAACATGGTCGGTGTGATGCCTCCATCATCACAAGCACTCCAGCCATGACCAACTGGTTGAGTTTCTTCCTGGTTTGCAATGTGACTATTACTCCAGATCCGAGTCTGGTACTTAGCACGTAGGACATGCTGTTTGAACGCATCTTCTGTGGGCGGAAGCATTGACGCTGCTTTGTCAGTTGTTGTTGCCATAAGATAGCGCATCTCATCTAGAGTTTGAATATCTTTTCCTTTCTTTCCATACAGCAACAATGCAAACACCTGTGCAATGTTACCATCATTCTCAAGAAAGATTGTCAAATCTGCGAACTGTCAATGTTTTAGAAAAGTGTGGAGTATGCAGTCTTCTTGCCTATCCTGTTCATTGAACACATCGTATCACATCCTGTCAAGGCGTGAGCAGCAGGGAGAATAATATCACAAACTGTCGAATCAAGTTGGTCCACAATTTCATGAACTGGGATTTACCGCTCCTTACCAGAATGTCCAGCAAACATGAATACTTGGTCAGTTAGCTGTCCTCTGCTTTGGTAGTACACAAGAAGAACAAGGACATCAGTTTCATCACAGCGGATAATTAGGCGACCATTGCCCTGGGAGAGACTGCACGCATGGAGAATCATCCAAGTGTCTGCTTCCTCTTGGCTGGAGTAGAGGCTCTTCAAGGATATCACTCCTGTTGAGGTCACAGCCTTCACAAGTTTTCCATGAGTAAATCCCCCTGCCAGAATGATACATTTATCATGTGGGATATACTCCCCTGCATAATGTATTCACTAATGTATTTGGCAAGACATGCATTGTTGCTAGCTACTCTCAGAAACCTGCGATAGTTTATATATATATTGGTATATATTTGGTATATTTACCAATATACCAAATCCAGGAAAACAGACAGGTCCCAAACTATCGCAGGTTTCTGAGAGTAGCTAGCAACAATGCATGTCTTGCCAAATACATTAGTGAATACATTATGCAGGGGAGTATATCCCACATGATAAATTTATCATTCTGGCAGGGGGATTTACTCATGGAAAACTTGTGAAGGCTGTGACCTCAACAGGAGTGATATCCTTGAAGAGCCTCTACTCCAGCCAAGAGGAAGCAGACACTTGGATGATTCTCCATGCGTGCAGTCTCTCCCAGGGCAATGGTCGCCTAATTATCCGCTGTGATGAAACTGATGTCCTTGTCCTTCTTGTGTACTACCAAAGCAGAGGACAGCTAACTGACCAAGTATTCATGTTTGCTGGACATTCTGGTAAGGAGCGGTAAATCCCAGTTCATGAAATTGTGGACCAACTTGATTCGACAGTTTGTGATATTCTCCCTGCTGCTCACGCCTTGACAGGATGTGATACGATGTGTTCAATGAACAGGATAGGCAAGAAGACTGCATACTCCACACTTTTCTAAAACATTGACAGTTCGCAGATTTGACAATCTTTCTTGAGAATGATGGTAACATTGCACAGGTGTTTGCATTGTTGCTGTATGGAAAGAAAGGAAAAGATATTCAAACTCTAGATGAGATGCGCTATCTTATGGCAACAACAACTGACAAAGCAGCGTCAATGCTTCCGCCCACAGAAGATGCGTTCAAACAGCATGTCCTACGTGCTAAGTACCAGACTCGGATCTGGAGTAATAGTCACATTGCAAACCAGGAAGAAACTCAACCAGTTGGTCATGGCTGGAGTGCTTGTGATGATGGAGGCATCACACCGACCATGTTCTCAAAGCCACCGGCTCCAGTCGAGGTGCGAGACCTCACTCACTTGTACTGCAAAGATAAGGACTGTTCCAATGGAAGGAAGTGTCCTTGTCAGCTTGATGGACTTGATTGTATTGATGCCTGTTCATGCACAGAGTGTCAAAATCAAAATAGCACACCAGCAGGACAGGATGAAATTTAGATTGATACCTAAACACAGGTACCAATTTGGGGCACTATCACAAACCAGAGGTAACCTGCCACACTGCATTAATTTTGCCTCTCTTAACCTTTTCACGCATTTATGACACAGTGGTTGCCAGATTAGCAATAAGAAATAAAGTTCTCTCGCTCTTATAATTACCTCTCCAAAATTAGTTTTCAGCCCACAGCTAACTCAAAGACAACTGCAGAGGTTGAAGTAACTAAACTAAAGGTTTCTAAATACCCCTGATGGTAACAAAGGCTTTAAAGTATCCCCAATAGCCTCAAAATCGCGTCATATGCATGAAAGGGTTAATGTCAGTTCTACATCACTGGGGTATGCAGGAAAAGGATTAGAAGTTGGAGTGAAACTGATGCAATATATTTTAGGGGTAGGATTTGGGACAATTCGTCCAAAGCTACCAAAAGTCACATATTTTTCTGTTTTTATTTTATATTTGTTTACCCTCCAACCCTTAGATTAGCTCTACACCCCATTGAATGTGTTGTCTAGTGTCTATTACACCTATTAACCCTTAACTGGCGGTGCGCAACATATGTTGAGTGAAATAAATTTGGACTATGTGGCGGTGCACGACATCTGTCGACGCCATTTTCAGCACGTAATGTTGCTGAGAGAGAGAGCTGAGCGGTGGGACGAGCGTAGCAACCCTATGACCGCTCCCCACCACCGTGGTGGACATACTGAACTGTATTCTACTTCCCCCCCCCCCCCCCTTTCTCACTCGCTACACAGGGAATTATGTAAGGAAATTACCTTATTTCAGGGTTTTTGCACTCGTGTTGCACGATCGTTGCAAGAGAACCAGTGGTCGTATAAGGATGGTTCGGGTGTCATTGGAAAGCTCTGTTTACGCCTTTTCAGGGATAGATACTTGTTTTACACTCTGGGTCTTATTTAGGCATGAAAATGATCACGTAAACAACCCTATTTAGGGTTAAAAAAAACGCTGTGCGGTACGGTCAAATAAACCGCCTAGGCCGCCAATAAGGTGTTAAATAAAAATAGAGAGCTTTGGTTGAATTTAACTTAACTCATTTGAATGAATGTAGCGATCATTGAAAATGTCAATTTTTCATGGATACCCGTAATGAAGGGGTTAATTTCGCATGTTGTACACAATTGCTGGAACTACAACATTGTGTTCTGAAAACTAGACATTCAGAGGAATAAGATGATACCAGTTTTATCTGGTTCTACCTCCGGTTGGGGTTGACCTAATTTTCCTGGGCTGGACCGCTACTCTATTAGTCTGAATTATAATTGCTGATCAGTAACCTCCGAAGTTGGTCTGATTGTTACGTGCTAGCATCGGGGGTGTGGTGGCGGTAGCCCCCACAAAGGACACAAGGTTAAGTTTGGTTAGGGTAATGACAATTTTGTGTTACTAGGAACATGCACTAGCTGGTAGGTAAAGGTTCGTCTTGTATCTTACGCACTGGGTACTACGAACCCGCACTAGCTGGTAGGTATAGGTTAGTCTTGTTTCCCATGTACTGGGTACTAGGTACATGTACTATATCTGATAGGTCAGCACCCGAAATTACATTATCACTGCCTTGAAAGCATGATCATGCTAGCGGGCCCGATGTTTTTCACACTCCTTCAATATTATAATTGGTTTCCTGTGTTTAGTGATGTTTACTTTTACCACCTTCAACAGTATTAAACTCTAACAGTTGGGAACGATATGAAGTGTGAACATATGGGAAAGATCGTTGGTTACAGCGGGAGGACATAATCAGGCTGTAGTCTTAATTAATTATGGGAACAATTTCTTAAATTAAGACACGTGAACGGGACCGAGAATTTATCGATCGAGTTGGCGGGGTCATATTGTTGTGGCAAGTGAAGGTAATTATTATTAGGGACATGATTAAAACAGAAAAAACAATTAATATAAGGGGGAGTGGGAAAAGATCGTTCCAGCTACTATGGAATTTGCCCTTATATGATTTGCACAAATTTAAAACTCCATTCCAATTAACCCAGTACGTTAATGAATGTTTGTGAATAGACGAGTGATAACACGGTCGTTGAGGAGAGGGGGTCGGGCGACAGTTGTAATAGATAAGTAAGTCAGGCGCCTGGCCCGAGGATCCAAACATGCATAGATGTGATGTGCTCCGCTGTGTGGTCTGCCTGCTGAAACCGGAGCTCAGGGGCCGGGGAAATGCTGAAGGTCCCTAATGATCTTGGGTCTCCTCTTGGGCGAACTAGATGTGTATGAATGTATATCGTTTTTTATGTTGTTGTGATGTGTTGTCCCTGTTCAGACTCTGTCTCGAATCGGCCACCCACAGCTATGGTGGTACCTACATACATATGTTAATGAATTGCTCCATTAATATAATGCATGCAGTTCAGAACCTGCAATTTACCAGTTTATCTATAAGGTGTCACTGCGAAACAGCCATTTCTTTAGTATAAATAGAGAGGACATTTATTATGACACCTGTAATCAGGGATACGATGAAATGGATACAGGACGTTTCGTCACCAACCTGTTTCGTCACCGCGAATCTCGGACGTTTCGTCACCATAATTAGCCACTACCATTTCAAGGCCATTGGACCTTGATTTCAGTATTTATGGTTATAATTTGTGATAAAAATGGTTGGTTGCCTAATTGTATTATGTGACGGTCGATATTTATCCGATATGGTTTTGTTAGATTCTGATATAGTTTGTCAGAATGTTGTCTTATATATAATATGATACTCGCTCTCTCTTAATTGTTGCCATTTACAGACCACCAACACAGGTAAGCAACGTGGCCGTTTTTATTTTCCAGTGATCCCCTGTAGGCCTAAGGCCACTGTTCCATATGGTAGCATTGGCTTAGAACTTGGGATATTATCAAATCATCAAAGTATATTTGTTTTCCTGTATTTCAGAATGTTTTAGTGTTTAGTTGTCCTAGGAAGAAGGCATTTGCAGGATCTGAGAAACATTGTAGTTGTCATACCACTTTCTTCATAATTGCCCCACAGTCTAGATTCTCTAGATAGTCTAGAATGACGTCTTCGACTTCTGGCTCCGGGATTAAATCTTGAATTTCTTTGAATACTTTTTCATAATCTTCTTGGCGCTTTCCAATCAAGATAAAGGCTAAGGGTACTTGTTTTTTCTGATCGGACTTTAGAAATGCATGAATTGAAAGCAATTGATAACACGGTTTTCGTACTACTTTAAATGTCCCGTAAATATACCACTGCTGGGACAAACTTAAGCATTTTGGTCTTTGTTGGTGGCCATGACTAGGTGACATGATGTTGTTTGGCCGTCATCGCAGCACGTCTTTATGTTGACTTATAAATACCTTTGGTAACCTTTAACACTTCAATTGTTTAGGATGATGTGGTCGCTGAGCTTGGCGAAAACGATTAGCTTGCTTGGCAACATTGATTGTTTTTGATAGGTGGTGGGCATTTGGATTAATTCATTTGTACTTGGTCATTTCTTCCTCAACCACTGCAGCAGCAGAGACAAATGCATCATTTGCAACACGGTCCTTCGCAGCTACGGATAATTTTGTAGAGGCCAGCAGGCCGGCTTTACCCATATGGCTGTGAGCTTGCACACCTGGGGTATTATGTATTACAACAGTTGCTGGACTTATATATTCTTTCTGGCGGACACTGCAAGTCCAGTAGGCTACATTATTATTATTTTGTTTGCAGATGGTGTATATGTATCCATCAGGCCTATGTAGTCTTGGCTTCCCCCTCTTGGTTCCAGTGGGAATAACATTCCAGCGAATTGGTTGATCTTCTGGAAGTTCTGCTTAAATGTGTTCATCTTCAATGGATGGCTCATGTACAGGGATGACTGGATCTATGGGCAGACTTATGGTAAAGGACAACTTGTGTAAATCCGGGACATCTGAATTGTTGGTAGTTAGTCGACTCGTCGATGGTGTCATTATAATTAAATCCATTGCAATTGCTTGATTTATATGTCTCACTGACATCTAAATTCACTGGGACATCTGGATTGTTGGTAGTTATTTCGTCGATGGTGTTGTTGACATCTATATCCACTGGTACTTCTAAATCGTCTATAGTTAGGTCTTCGATGGTATCGTAAACATCTATATCCATTGCTGGGACATCTCAAGTGTTGAGAGAATGATTGTATTGGAAAAGTTTAAAGTAATCATATCACCAACCCACCAATTAACTTACAAATAAACCTAATAAATGAAATCAACGAAACTAACGAATACATGTGGTACTCCAAGTATTCGAACCATGGATACTGACACCAAAATTCCGCACACTAAGCATTACACTATCAAGACAGTTGGCTATTTATGGACATATGTAACTATTGTGTATTATCTATAACATAATACAAACATGAAAAATATGAGAAAGGTAAAGAGGCCAATACAGGTGAGTGGGTTAGGGATAGAGTTGGGGAAGGGGTAGTTAAGGGAGGGAAGTAATTGGGAGTGAGAGATTCCGATGGTTTGTTTAGGGATGCCAACATTACCGACTACTCCTCTACTTGATAGGGTGGAGGGAATAATATGTGACACTTCTTATCGAGATAACTACATTCAATGCAGATAAATTCACTTTCGTCAGTTTAAGGTCGAATATTATTCACACTTAAGATTCTGAGCAAAATGTTGGCTACCATCTAAAATTTAGTTAAGTCTCAATTTACGATCTCGCTGTATAATTATACTGCATATCTAGCATTGATATAGTAAAACAATGAAACACGTGTTTGTGTT
Organism: Paralithodes platypus; assembly: GCA_032716605.1. Taxonomy (NCBI): domain Eukaryota; kingdom Metazoa; phylum Arthropoda; class Malacostraca; order Decapoda; family Lithodidae; genus Paralithodes; species Paralithodes platypus. Next base: position 65,234,618 of record CM064487.1, on the reverse strand, counting down.
GTCGTATATCTGTATTTACAGAGCTAAATATACAGTACTATGCTTTCTGTGATATTTGTTGAAGAGAATTGCTTATTTAGAAAATTATGGATACAAACCTACATTAAACACAATTAAAGATTGAAATAAGACATTTGAATTTCGCCGCCAAAACTAGATACCGACCTGAAAGCTAGACACTTAGATACGTATTTGAATTATGTATTATACCAGAACATAGCAAGTTGCTCGAACGGCGATAAACACTGGGAACTACAGTATATCTATGCATAACATACTTATCGACTATATTAATCACCAGCCAATATACTGTACAAGGGTGTATATTTTCTTCATTTATATCTTATATTACCATATAGTATATTCACAGTTGCTACAGTGCAAACATTATATTCTTATCTAGCCTTTGATTCCAACCAGTGTATTAATAAACTGTTGTTCGAAGTGCATCATTTAAAGATAAATATCTTATAGCTCTTGTTCGTTATTACCATTCCTTCGGGCATGAAGTGTATTTGAAATTAAACTACATTTTCCATTACTATTTTATGAACTAATACTTCAAACAAAGACAATTGAACTATGTATTAAATTTGTATGATTATGTTATGCATAATATATCCATGTAAGTAATATATACAATATGATTTTTTAATCAGCGAATGTAGTTGACATTCCCATTAGTTAGAAGATTATAAGACAATTTAGAGTTGATGTTTGTTTTTTATATTTACGATATCCTTTCTAATGCGATTACTGAGCTCTATGGCACATGTTTTAAGCCTCTCCGACATATGACGCGATTTTGAGCCTATTGGGGATACTTTAAAGCCTTTGTTACCATTAGGGGTATTTAGAAACCTTTAGTTTAGTTACTTCAACCTCCGCAGTTGTCTTTGAATTAGCTGTGGGCAGAAAACTAATTTTGGAGAGGTAATTATAAGTGAGAGAACTCTATTTCTTATTGCTAATCTGGCAACCACTGCGTCATAAATGCGTGAAAGGGTTAAATATTGTTACGAATTCTCTTCAGAACTCATACAAAGTCTAAATAGGCCTCGGACACAACAACGCGAATCTGACTACTTCAGAAGACAGGTAGGGTTAATATTCCAATTCAGGTAAATCTAGACTGCCATCACAATGAAGGAAATCATATTGATACAGTGTCAATGGATTCATATCGTATTATAATTTACTTCTGTCACCGTGCAATAGCCTACTGTGAAGTAAATTATATAGGCACTCCTCAAGACGAAATGAGTTAGGCTAAGCAGACTTTCAAAAATATCAGAAGTTATATTGGTTAACTATCAAAGAAACACGTTGATAAATTACTCCTATAAAGTATCAAGACTCCTCATTTAAGCAGGCAATAATAAATACAGTGAATTTGATTGAGAATTAAAGAAACAATTTGACTCAAATGACTCCTCAACTATCGGGTGCTTAATTAAGCCAATAACATATAAATGTCCCACTGGGACATAGTCAAAACAATATGGGAAATATAAATGTCCCACTGGATATAGTCAGAATACAATATGGGATATCTGTATAACAATGTCAGCCCAGGTGGTTCTTAATGTGCAAATACTGGAATATGCTACCGAAAATCATTAATCAAGCATTCTTTAAGCAAGCTATTTCACTGGAATGTTAAATCTGTAGGGGGGGGGGGGGGCATTTATCACACAAATACCCCGTATGAACATCCTAACAAATGCACACATATGAAATATATAACCCAGTTCATCAGAGATACAATATATAATTATGTCTTTGACCAAATTTTTTTTTTTTTTTTTTTTTTTTTTTTTTAAAAGAGACAATGAACGGAGGAAGGAAAAACACAGATAAAACAAAAAGGTCCATGTGCCTAAAGGCATCCTCCATTCATAAAATGTTTGTAACAACTGGATTTAAACATTTGTTGATTGTAAGTTTGTGGTAAGCAATTCGAGGGAAGTGAATTCCAAAGAGTAGTAGCTCTGGGGATAAATGAATTCTGATAAGCAGAAGTTCTGCATTGTGGAGGAGAAAGTGTAAATTCATGGGCGCTCTCAGCTGCCCTAGTTCTACGGGGAAAGATGTGGAGAGGCGGCACAATTGAAGCAAGTTCCTCGGAACAATTGCTGTGAAAATATCTGTAGAATAATGCAAGGGATGCAACGTTTCTTCGTATGGCTAATGTAGGAAGGTCCTGTGTGATTGCAGGGTTATTGATTAATCTAATAGCTTTATTTTGAATTTTGTCCAACTGCCTCAATGCAACCACTCCACTTCCACCCCACAGAGGTGAACAGTAATCCATCAGAGAGCGCAGAGAGCGCAGGGCGCAGAGAACAGGGCGGCTGTCCTGGTTTGATGTCGGCTCAGGTTTGTCAGAAGCATCTGCTGCAGTGTCTACTGCAGGTGTTGGATTGTATGATGTTGGGCTGTGGGGCGGTGGTGGATGCTGGAGTTGAAACAATTTGCGTTAGTTACGTTGAGTGTTACAAACTCTTGGAGTGATTCCAGCTTCCTGGTGAGGGCGTTGATCTTGTTGAGGGCTTCATCCAATTTTGCTGTCAGAGAGAGAGAGAGAGAGAGAGAGAGAGAGAGAGAGAGAGAGACTGCACTCCAACACAATTTTTGCATGAGCCACCTTAGAAGCTTGTTTAAGACAAACAAATATTATCCAAGGAATATATTACAGTTTTATGAATTCAATGTAAATTCAATCGATTTTAAGACCTCTCTTGGCATTTAGATGTAAACATTGTCTTGGTGAACGATATCAAGCTTGCTAGCGGCCTACAGCCTGGGCATTTATGTACCAATAGAAGGCACAAATGTATTTCATATGGGGGTATATATTTAATTTTTATGGAGGTCTAGGGAGGAACTAACAAATATTGTTAAATATACAAATTATATAAAAATAAATATAAATTTCCTGTTAACATTAAACACAAGGGAATGTATTATAATCAATGGATGGATGAGTCAGCTCTATTGTATACCACTTTAGTGTATTGGTTCATTATATATTTTTTTTTTTTTTTTTTAAAGAGACAATGAACGGAGGAAGGAAAAACACAGATAAAACAAAAAGGTCCATGTGCCTAAAGGCATCCTCCATTCATAAAATGTTTGTAACAACTGGATTTAAACATTTGTTGATTGTAAGTTTGTGGAAAGCAATTCGAGGGAAGTGAATTCCAAAGAGTAGTAGCTCTGGGGATAAATTAATTCTGATAAGCAGAAGTTCTGCATTGTGGAGGAGAAAGTGTAAATTCATGGGCGCTCTCAGCTGCCCTAGTTCTACGGGGAAAGATGTGGAGAGGCGGCACAATTGAAGCAAGTTCCTCGGAACAATTGCTGTGAAAATATCTGTAGAATAATGCAAGGGATGCAACGTTTCTTCGTATGGCTAATGTAGGAAGGTCCTGTGTGATTGCAGGGTTATTGATTAATCTAATAGCTTTATTTTGAATTTTGTCCAACTGCCTCAATGCAACCACTCCACTTCCACCCCACAGAGGTGAACAGTAATCCATCTGAGAGCGCACATGACTTTTATATATTACGGCCAACTGCTCGTCAGTGAAGAATTCTCGAACTCTGTACAGGAGTCCCAGTTTTTTAGAGGCATTCTTAGCAATGCTTCTAACATAATGTGTCCAGCTCAAGTTAGTAGTTAATGTTACACCGAGAATGTCAATACTAGGGGAAGTGGGAATATTTACATCATTAAAAAATATATGGGAGTCCGTGAGATTCTGTCGGTTAGAAAATTGAATGTACTTGGTTTTCTGTGCATTAAAGGAAACTAGATTCTCTTGTCCCCATTCATTAATTCTAGAAAGGTCCTGGTTCAGAGAAATTGCAGTGTTTATTTTTGAATTTATAAGATCGGGTTGGGTGAAAGAATTGGTAAATGTGAAGGAACTGTGGAGTGTTGAGTCATCTGCGTAGGAATGTATTGGATTATGAGTGGTAGATATGAGATCATTGATATGAATGAGGAACAGAGTTGGGGCCAAAACTGATCCCTGGGGAACACCAGCATTTATTGAGTGAAATTGAGAATAAAGGCCATCTACCATTACACGTATTTTTCTGTTATGAAGATAAGAAGAAATTAGTGGAACTAATGATGCAAGGCCGTAGTGTGACATCTTCGACAATAAGGATTGATGCCAGACTCTATCAAATGCCTTTGATATATCCAGTGCTATTGTATGTGTTTCACCATGTTGGTCTGTAGCTTGGTTGATTTGATGCGTAAGAAGGCAAAGAATGTCTGCAGTTGATCGACATCGTCTAAAACCATATTGCCTATCACTGATTAATTTATTATTCTCCAGATGCTTAATTATGTGATTATTTAATATAATTTCAAAAACTTTGCCAAGAGTGGAAGTTATAGCTATTGGTCTGTAGTTTGATGGATCTGAAGAGGCACCTTTTTTAGGAACTGGATGGATGTTTGCTTCTTTCCAGGGTACTGGGAAGCATGAGGTATGAGTACACAGACGGAAAAATGTTGCCAATACAGGAGCGAGCACCAAGGAGCAATTCTTAAGTACTATTGGAGGAATTTCATCTGGACCAGGAGCCTTATCTACTGAGAGATTCTGCAAAATAGTTTTGACATGTCTGGTGTGGATCTTAAGTGAGGGAATTTCAGGTGAATTAAAATTAAGTACAGGGACATCTTGATTTATGTCATCTAAGGTTGAGTTGGTGGAGAAAATATCTGCAAGAAGGTTAGCTTTACCTCGTGGGTCACTTACAAGATTGCCAGTCGGAGATTTTAATGGTGGAATGGATGAAGCAGTAGTGAAGTTGGATTTGAATGAGTTAAGAGAAGACCAAAATATTTTGTTATCATTTGGATTATTTAGAAGTTTATTTGCCTGCTTATGGAGAAAGTTTGATTTAGTTAGGTTTAATACAGTTTTGGCATGATTTCTGATGTTTCTAAAGTAATTAAAGGCTTCATGTGTTTTTGATCTTGTGTATGCATTGTAGGCTATTGCTTTTTGTTCAGTTACTCTAGCACAATTATGGTCAAACCATTTAGGTGAATTAGATCTTTTACTGTACTTTTGATGAGGAATAAAAGTTTCCATTCCAATTTTTACAAAATCTTGTATGTGGCTCAAGGTGGAGTGTGCATCATTAGAAAAGAAAGAGGTCCAGGGAATATCAATAAAGAAACCTTGAAGACCCTCCCAGTCTGCCCTATCGTAATGCCATTTAGTCACCAAAACAGGTTCAGAGTGGGAAGGTGTGGTAGGTGATAGACAGGTGGCCTGTATCAGACAGTGATCAGAAGATCCAAGTGGGGACCTCACTGTAACATCATAATTTTCTGAATTGGTTGTTAAAAATAAGTCCAGTAGGTGGGAATTATGATTAGGATTATCTGGTACACGGGTGGGTTGGTTGACTAGTTGAATGAGATTAAATGAGTCTGCAAATAGCTCACATTCAAGACCAGCATCATCAGTCCTGGCTGAATGAGTGAGCCATTCAACATTATGGACATTAAAATCACCCAACACAGTGATTTCAGAAGAAGCATTTAAGTTGAGGACACTGAGTTGTGAGGACAGAGAATCAAAAAGACTTTGCTCTGGAGGAGTATTTGGGGAACGGTAGAATGCAACATATGTCTTTAAATTTACCAGCAGAAATTAATTTGTATATAGAATAATCAAAATAGGGACAATTGAAACTAGTAACCTCCTCCAGGGCAATTTCAGATTTTGCGAAGCAACATACACCACCTTTAGGTCTGAAATTTTGGAGCAGTTGATAACCTGGAAAATTAAATCTAGATGTGTCAGATGTGGATGTTACTTGAGTCTCTGTCAAAAAAAGGAGAGTAGGGGATTCTGCTTGAAGAAATTGGTGTACAGAATTGATGTTAGAGTGAAGTCCCCTTATATTACTAAAGAAATAGCTGTACTGACAAGCAGCTTTGGGACGTTGCAATGCTCTTGACACAGTCGCATGATGATGACCGGGAGGGCCCTGTGTCAATAACCCAACCCTGCCGGGGGTGGATATCCGAGGGACCACCAGGTTTGCTCTTAACAATTGTACTGCCATATTTATAAGGTAAGTGTATGGTGTTACATGTATGATATGTAGTGGGAAGAGTAGTATTTTATGGATAGAGGATAGCGATGTAGGGCAATGTCGTGAAGTGGGATGTGTATGTTATATAAAGAGGGTTTTCCTGATACCCCTGATGTGTGAGGCAGAAAGATATGTATCCAGCTACCAAGGCCTGGGAGAGAAAATGGAATTCAGGCTATTCCCTGAGTCTCCCGAAACCTTGGCGGTAGTACTTCCCTGGGCGGGGCTGCCTACCCCTACTACCTACACTAATGGTCAATCAACACACATAAATATAAATCAATACAAGAGTTCACTGCAAAAATGTATCTATTGAGAATAGCAAGGCTCCGTATCAACACACAAATACTCACACACACAATCGTGTCTGTAGTTCAAGATGCCAGGAGCATCCCTCCTCTGCTATCAGCTGTCACCACTCGTCTCTGTCTGAGGGACCGCGTACACATGCACACACACGCCTGAAACACCAGCAGTCACCCCCTCTCTCTGCCACACCTAGCCCTCGTCTCCCCCTTGTGGGTGCTGGGCCGGCGAGGGTATATATACGGGCGGGGCCTTATGCTCACTGAGGGGCACTCCTCACATTCAAAATGTCCAAGATGACAAAACACAGTTATTGGTCCCATATACTGTATACATTAGAGGGTGAATATCCCAATCACAAGACCCTCACACGATAGATAGAAGTTTCTTACATAATCTATTTCACACTGCATTCTCGGATAATGCGAGGTATTCATATAAGCACAGATAATATCACTTCTCAAGTCTTGCAAACCCTCGACTTGATTATAAAGTTCTAAAATCATATAATCTCATTTGCCCATCATAAAGTTTTTTAAATACATCATGACACTTGTAAAATTACACTGATTGTAATCCTGGACACATTAATAGTCTAAGGGCTGATATAAAAGAGATGATGCAATATTATGTAAGTATTCGTTACACCTAGAACCGTTAGTTGGGTCCTCCATAGGGAGACATTCCACACTCCTTGTCTTTTACAGTAGTAGTGTCCCTATATAAATAATTAACTGTTTTTCAACATTTAACAGCACATAGATGATATACTGCTCACACAAGTGATGTTCTGATGTCCTGGCGCTGGCCAAGGGGCGGTATACCTTACACCCTCCTGCAAACAAAATATTTCTTGGAGCATACAACACAATTTATGTCAGTCCACACACCTAGATAGCAGGTCAGGCATAATATTTTCCTTACCTCTAATGTGAACTACTTCTAAATCATACTCTTGAAAAAGAAGGCTCCATCTAGTCAATCTTTGGTTCTTATTATGGAATTTATTAAGGTACTTTAAAGGATGATGGTCGGTGTAAACGACCAATTTATTGTCTGAGGGACTCGCATAAGCATTATAAAATTGCAAGGCTAGTATCAGTGCAAGGAGTTCCTTCTCAATTACTGAATAATTATGCTGGGGGCGGCTGGGCCGAGTTGAACTTTTTACTGTAATAACTGACAGGTCTCTCTATTCCTTGACTGTCATTCTGCAAAAGTACGGCCCCAGCACCTATGTTAATCGCATCAATAGCTAGCTTAAAAGGTTTTTCAAAGTCAGGGGCAAACAAAAGAGGTGAGGAAGACAGAGTGAGTTTAAGAAGCTTAAATGCTGCATCACACTCAGGATTTCAGGTGAAATTCTTTTCCTTCCTCAACAGGTCAGTCAAGGGTGCAACCACATCTGCAAACTTCATTATAAACGTACGGTAGTAACCCGCCATACCTAGAATTCTCCTCACGTCCTTCCTATTCTTAGGAGGTTGCAGGTCACAGATGGCCCTTACCTTAGCCTCAGGAGGGGCCACAGTCCCTAAACCTACTACATAGCCTAAGTATTCTACTTGTGCGTGCACAAAGTTGCACTTGCTCAGTTTGACTACTAAGTTAGCTCGGCTTAAGGCCTTTAACAAACTCTCAAGTCTAGTCAGGTGATCTTCCCAGGTATAATTGTAAACAATTAAGTCATCTATATATGCCACACAACCTTCGAGACTCTTGGTTATCTCGTTCATTAGTCTTTGAAAAGTGGCGCTGGCATTCTTCATACCGAAAGGCATGACTCTACATTTATAAGTGTTCCCGAGAGTCACAAAGCATGAAGCCTCTTGTGCTTTCTCTGTCAGTGGTACTTGCCAAAAAAACTTTAAGAGATCAAGCTTAGTTATGAATTTGACTTTACCTACTGTATCAACACATTCATCCACACGAGGTAATGGATAAGTATCAGTTTTAGTGTTTTTGTTTAGAACCCTGTAGTCTATACAAAATCTCCCTGACCCACCTGGTTTGTCTACTAGGGTGACTGGTGAGGACCACTCGCTGGTGCAGGACTCAATCATCTCATGGCGCAGCATGTAGTCCCCCTCCTCCTTGATCAGCTCCGCCTTCTTGGGGTTCACACGGTAGGCCCTCTGCTTCACTGATCGAGCTCCCTGCACATCCACGTCATTTTGTATTAGAGTAGTCCTTCCTGGGGAGCCTCTGAACACCTCTCTGTGTCTCAGGAGCAACTCTCTGAGCTCATCACTTTCCTGTCTCGGTAGGTGCTTCAACTTCTCTGGGAGCTCCTCAAAACAGGTCTCGTTGCTCCACATAGTATCCAGGTGGTCAAGTTTTACATCATCATGTGGCTCCATTACTGCTATTGGGGTCTGGTTGTTGCACTTTTCTGTGGCCATGTCCATGATGCTTAAAAAGTACTCGTAACCACTGGCAGTCTTCGGTAGGGTTCCACTATGTCGATTAATACTCTTGAAGGGTTCATCAAATCTCGGCATGGGAATGATAGGTGCATCCTTGATAGCTTGATTTGGCTTTCCTACTCGTTGACAGATGTCGCAAGACCAACACCACTGAGCCACGTCCTTTCTAATGCCGGGCCACCAGAAGCATTTCATTAGTCTGTCAAAAGTCTTGTGTACTCCCAAGTGTGCGGCTAGTTTTCCGTCGTGGGCCATCCTTAGTAGCTCCTCTCGGTATGGCGAAGGAACCACCACCTGCACAATGGAGCGCCATGTCTCATCCTCCTTGTCATAGTCGCGGGGCGTGAAGTGACGCAGTAGCAGGCCATCACTAACACGGTAGCCGGAATCTGGGTCCTCCTCGGCTTCCGTCCAGAGAGGCTTCAAGTCTGGGTCGTTACGCTGACACTGCCTGAGGGATGACTCTCGGAACACTTGGGGGTGAGCATATGGGGTCTCCTGACCCTTGAGTAATTCAGCTAGGCCATATGGATCCTCAGTCACACCCTCAGCATTCTTTACTGAGCCCTCGTCCTCTATATGGGACCTTTCAGACTCAGATACTGACTCAGATTGACTCTCACACAGCTTAACCTCCTGTTCCCTCACTAGTTGTAATGGTCCTTTCACTTCGTGGGTAAACAAGAGCTCGAAGGGACTGAAACCTAGGCTCTCATTAGTTACCTCCCGAATGGCAAACATCACCACAGGTAAACCCAAGTCCCAATCCTTGTGGTTCTCCTCACAGTGCTTTCTCAGCATGCTTTTCAATGTTTGGTGGAATCTCTCAAGGGCACCTTGTGACTGTGGGTGATATGCGGACGAATGAATAAGGCGGATCCCCAGCTCCTCACACAGTTGTTTCATCATGCGGGACGTGAAGTTGGTGCCCTGGTCCGTCTGCACCTCCTTGGGTAGCCCAAATTTGGAGAAAAACTTCACCAGCTCCTTAGCAATAACGTCAGTCTTTATCTTCCTCAGAGGTATCGCCTCGGGAAACCTTGTCGCCATGTCCATTGGGATCCTGGCATAAGGTTGCCAAAACAAAATGGGAACCCTCAGGTCACTATTTTGATATATCGACTGTTACGAATTCTCTTCAGAACTCATACAAAGTCTAAAGAGGCCTCGGACACAACAACGCGAATCTGACTACGTCAGAAGACAGGTAGGGTTAATATCCCAATTCAGGTAAATCTACACTGCTATCACATGGAAGGAAATCATATTGATACAGTGTCAATGGATTCATAATTATCATATAATTCACTTCTGTCACCGTACAATAGCCTACTGTGAAGTAAATTATATAGGCACTCCTCAAGACTAAATGAGTTAGGCTAAGCAGACTTCTCAAAAATATCAGAAGTGAAATTGATTAACTATCAAAGAAACACGTTGATAAATTACTCCTATAAAGTATCAAGACTCCTCATTTAAGCAGGCAATAGTATATACAGTGAATTTGATTGAGAATTAAAGAAATATTTTGACTCAAATTACTCATCAAATATCGGGTGCTTAATTAAGCCAATAAAATATAAATGTCCCACTGGGACATAGTCAAAACAATATGGGAAATATAAACGTCCCACTGGGATATAGTAAAAAACAATATGGGATAGCTGTATGATAATGTCAGCCCAGGTGGTTTTAATGAGCAAATAATATGCTACCGAAAATCATTAACCCTTGTCTAGAGGGGTGTTTTGGGCTCATTTGGGCATATTCAGGCCCTCCTGCATGATAAATCAAGCATCTGCATGAACAATTGTTTATTTAGCAAACAACTAGGCACTAAAAGCTTCAAAATGAGACCAGAACGAGCTACGTAGCACTCGTGGTTCTCTTGCAGTGGTGCCACGAACATGGAAGTTTAGCATATATCGGTATATTTTTCCCAGCTATGCTCACTACTGGCTACACTCCCGGCCTCTCGAGAACACAGGGAACATGAGTTAATGGGCGGCGGTAAGCCCTGGGAGTCGGCTGTCTGGCCCGCTGCTCTCCCGGCCATTTGCACTCTATTTTAACCATTTAAAAGCCTTAATAATGCTCCTAACTTGCTGCAAATTGGTGCACGACTTAAGTCGAGCGCCGCTCATTAAGGGTATTCAAGCATTCTTTAAGCAAGCTATTTCACTGGAATGTTAAATCTGTAGGGGGGGGCATTTATCACACAAATACCCCGTATGCACATCCTATCAAATGCACACATATGAAATATATAACCCAGTTCATCAGAGATACAATATATAATTATAACTTTGATCAAAAGGTAAATCAACACACATAAATATAAATCAATACAAGAGATCACTGCAAAAATGTATCTATTGAAAATAGCAAGGCTCCGTATCAACACACAAATACGCACACACAATCGTGTCTGTAGTTCAAGATGCCAGGAGCATCCCTCCTCTGCTATCAGCTGTCACCACTTGTCTCTGTCTGAGGGACCGCGTACATATGCACACACACGCCTGCAACACCAGCAGTCGCCCCCTCTCTCTGCCACACCTAGCCCTTGTCTCCCCATTGTGGGTGCCGGCGAGGGTGTATAAACGGGTGGGGCCTTATGCTCACTGAGGGGCACTCCTCACATTCAAAATTTCCAAGATGACAAAACACAGTTATTGGTCCCATATATACATTAGAGGGTGAATATCCCAATCACAAGACCCTCACTCGATAGATAGACATTTCTTACATAATCTATTTCACACGGCATTCTCAGATAATGCGAGGTATTCATATAAGCACAGATAATATCACTTCTCAAGTCTTGCAAACCCTCAACTTGATTATAAAGTTCTAAAATCATATAATCTCATTTGCCCATCATACAGTTTCTTAAATACATCATGACACTTGTAAAATTACACTGATTGTAATCCTGGACACATTAATAGTCTATGGGCTGATATAAAAAAAGATGATGCAATATTATGTAAGTTTCGTCACACCTAGAACCGTTAGTTGGGTTCTCCATAGGGAGACATTCCACACTCCTTGTCTTTTACAGTAGTAATGTCCCTATATAAATAATTAACTGTTTTTCAAAATTTAAAAGCACATAGATGATATACTGCTCACAAGTGAGTCTGATGTCCTGCCGCTGGCCAAGGGGCGGTATACCTTACAATATATATATATATATATATATTTAGGTACATGGAACGTGAGTGGCATGATTGACGGCACAAAAGAGAGAGAGGTACTGGAAATGTTAGTGAATGCCAGGCTGGATGTATGTGGAATGACGGAGACCAAATGGAAGGGTACAGATATGAGAGAGTGGGAGTGTGGAATGGGTGTGTGTGCTGGAGTGAGTGAGGGAGCAGCGAGAGATGGTGCGTGTTTGTTTGTAAGTAACAAATGGAAGGAGTGTGTAAGAGAATATGGGTCTGTGGGTTCAAGGATTGTCTGCGTGAGAATGAAAGTAGGAATCCAAATGTGGGTGATTGTGTGTGTGTGTATGCTCCAACAGAGGATAAACTTGTGAGAGAGAAAGAGGAGTTCTGGTGAATGTGGAGTCGTGCCTGGATAAGTTTGACAAGAACGAAATAATTTTTCTGATTGGGGATATGAATGGTAACGTGGGTGATAGTAAAGTTGATGGAGTTGTGGGGGGTACCGTCAGAGGTGAATGGGAATGGTAGTGCACTTGTGGACGTATGTGTGGGGAGGAGGTTGTGGATAGCCAACACCTTCTTCCGACACAGAATGATACACAGGTACACATGGTGTGGACAATGAAGGATAAGACAGTGGTGGAACGAAAGTCACTGATTGATTATATATGTGTGGATGAAAGAATGAAGAAATCTGTGATGGATGCTAGGCTGTATAGGGGTATTGGAGGGGGTCTTGTCTGATCATTGTGTAGTAGTAACTAAGATTAGGATACAAAAGAAGTGGGTGAGGAGAGCTAGAGGGAGGCGAGAGGCAGAGCTGGGCACTTTAGCCAACACTTCCGCAAATAGCCAATTCCGCCATGGCGGAAGTGTCATTTTGTTGGCGAATTAGCGTTGGCGCCAAAATGGCTGCCTATTTGCGGGTTTGAAGCTCTGGAAAGTACCTCCATGTTGCAAACCTCGAGTCCGCAAAATAAAAATTCCAGCCGCCAGCCGGCCCTGGGCCGCTCCTGCAGCTCCAGCCAAAAAAATTCATGTGACCAAGCCAACTACCTGCGTTCTGGAATCTAGGCCTATACATCGGCTCTTCACGTTTGTTCACTTACTTAGTAGCAAGCGTCGAGCTAACACCTACAACACACAGCAGTCCAAGAGTTCCAACCTGCTAGCACTTCAACTTTGTTTATATTTTCGGCCTATTGAAGTGAACAATGAACATGGAGTCTACCATCATGCCTACCGCAGCTGCCAACAGCATGGGGAGCAGTTCACCACCATCATCCGACAGTGATGCTGCAGAGCATGCAGAAATCGAGGACCTAAGCCACCTCTGGCCCCACCTAGAAACCTTCTATGGGCCTGTAATTACCAAGAAGATGTCTCTGGAGAAGGGCTTTATAACTTTATAATCTAGCCTAATTTAAGATTATAAAGTTAGGCTATCGTTAATTTGATTGATAGCCTGTTAATTTGTAACCTAAACTAATGTTATTAGGCTACCCTAATCCCATCAAAATGCCTCAAAGCATGTAGGCCTAGGCTAAGTCTAACTTCTATATAGGCTAGGCTATATAGCCTAGGCCTAGGTCTATAATCACTAATCCATCAAAATGCCTCAAAACATGTAGGCTAAATATTGCATGTTCTAACTTCTAAATATAGCCTAGGCCTATAGGCTAATTACTAATATAAGTAATTTTATTAGGCTAGGCCTAGGCTACCCTAATCCTATCAAAATGCCTCAAAGCATGTAGGCTAAATAATATTGCATTTCTAACTTTTATATATAGGCTAGCCTAGGTCTAGGCTATAATCAGTCAATCACTAATTCCATTAAAATGCCTTAAAGCATGTAGGCTAAATATTGCATGTTTAAATCTGTTGTTACTTCATATTTTGTAATTATTTGTCTTTATATTATATGTATTCATTGTCGATAGTATCAATTGCTTACTTTTGCGATTTCCTTAGTTTATTTGTGCTATAAATGTAGGTTATTTGTAGGGTAGTTATTGATAGGGGTCACTTGAGGCATGCTATGCTTACAGGTACCTACCCGCTAGCACTATCGTTGGTGAGTGCTGTACTGTATTTTATATATTATTTTGTAATAGTATAGATATCTTATATCAATATTTGTATTTTGTACTATTTAAATGTCTTGTCATGTTGCAAATTTGATTTTAAATAATATTTTGACATTTAACATATAGTTTCTTTATTCATGCAGAGTTTAGTAAAATTTGCCAGAACGTCCCGGACTTCCCAAACTTGACTACTTCCTTTAACGTGACGATAGTGCGTTGTTATATGTGCGATTAGTTTGCTTGGGAAACAGATTAACTTGCTCATGTAGTAATGTACACCCTATGTGGTGGATTGTGTTCTTTTATTTAATAATTTTCATTTTAGTAAACGTTGTTTCCACATAGCGATTTTGATCATTTAATTTGACTTTATATTGTCCTTGTCCCAATTTTGGTTTGTTTAGTTTGCAAGTTTTACATTTTAATTCTATATATATAGCCTAGGTCTAGGCTATAATCACTAATTCCATCAAAATGCCTCAAAGCATGTAGGCTAAATATTGTATGTTCTAACATTAATATATAGCCTAGGCCTAGGTCTAGGCTATAATCAGTCACTAATTCCATCAAAATGCCTCAAAACATGTAGGCCTAGGCTAAATATTGCATGTTCTAACTTCTATGTATAGGCCTAGGCCTATAATCACACTCATTTTATTAGTGTCAAGTAGAAAGTGTTAATTTTGAAAGTATCATATAGGCCTAGACTAAATTTAGCCTACAATAAAATTTTATTAAATTTTGATCTGAAGCTAGGCCTTTATTCTGAACGTTAAAATTAATAGGCCTAGGCTACTTTCTATTAAATTACTTAATCTATCTAAAGTAGACCTATCTAGGCATATATAGCCTATTGCCATTCCCAAAGGGGGGACCACGAATAAATCGCCTCCTTGCACCTCTGTGATCCGGCGTACCTCCTGAATGGTGCGGAATTGCGAATACTGATTATTACTGAAGCACTCTCCCCATAAACAAGTTGCCCCAACGTTTTACTGCCCATGTGGACAAACTAAGTGGCCTATGCTATATATATTAACCCCTTCACTGCGGGTGACGTTCTGGAATGTTTTGGCAATTTACAGCAATTTCCAAGCTTTAACACCTTACGAGCGGCCTATGCGGTTTATTTATGTGTACCGCACAGCGGGGTGTTTTTAGCCAAAATAGGGCTGTTTACGTGATCATTTTCATGCCTAAATAAGACCCAGAACGTAAAACAAGTACCTATCCCTGAAAGGGCATAAACAGAGCTTTCGAATGACACCATAACGATCCTTGTATGATGGATAGTTTCTTGCAATAACCGTGCAACGCGAGTGCAAAAAGCAGGTAATTCGGTACTTTCAGTACATAATTGAGTATGTAGCGAGTGAGAGAGGGAGGAGGGAGCTGAGATTTGTGTCAGTAGGTTCGCCGCGGTGGTCTGGAGCAGTCATACGCTCGCTAGTCTCCTGCCACCACTTGTCTCTCTCTCTCAGCCACATTACGTGCTGAAATTGCCACTCGAGTTATGTCGAGCGCCGCCACATAGTCCAGCTTTATTTAACTCGACTTATGTTGCTCGCCGCTAAATAAGGGTTAAAAGCCTGTATGTATATCCTTCAGGTCCATGGAAGTTGGGCAACATTATATTTAAGTAAATATATATATTTATTGACATTAGAGATTTAATTTATTGATTTACACTTGATTCTGTAGTTTAAATTTAAAATTAATAAAAAACGGTTTTGCGTTTGCATATTTGCATTTGAGGACTAGAAATTTCACAAGGTTTGCACATTTGTGTTTGCTGAAGTTATGTTCTGGGTTTGCTGATTTGTGTTTGCTGACTTGACTTTTTGTTTGTGGTGCCCAGCTCTGGCGAGAGGAAGGTGGAATTGTGAGGAGGGTGGAGAGGCTACAGGAGGAGGAAATCAAGGAAGAGTTCAGGAGAGCAGTAGAAAGACGACTAGGTGGGTTCGACCTGGAAGATATGGAGGAAGTGGAGGAGATAAGCAAGGTGTTTAAGGAAGAGATCTGTGCATGTGAGGAAAAGAGGGAGGGGAGTGACAGGTACAGCATGGTGGACAGAAGAGGTAAAAATAGCTGTGGAAGACAAGAAGGAAGCATATAGAGAGTGGTTGGGTAGTAGAGGGAATGAAAATTTGGAGAGGCAGAAACGAGTGAAGTACGTGGAGAGAAAGAGAGTGGTGAAGAGAGTAGTGAAGGAAAGTAAGAGAAGAGTAGATGAGGAATTTGGAAGGAATCTGAGTGTAAAATGGAGGGAGTGTAAGAAACTGTTCTGGAAAGAAGTCAAGCAAGTTAGGGAAGGTAGCGAGGGAAACAGTAAGGGTGTGAAAGATGAGAATGGGAGATTGCTAGCCGAGAAGCAAGAGAGAGTCGAAAGATGGAGGGAGTACTTCAACGAGTTACTAAATGTAAGGAATGAAGAGCCAGCAAACATAGTTGGATATGGTATGGGAGGGAGAAGAGCAGGTGGGGATCAGGAGGGTTGGAAGCCATGAAAAGAGTGAAGTTGGGGAAAGCACCAGGAACAGATGGAGTGTGTGGGGAAATGTTGTGGTATGGTGATGAGATAGTGATCGAATGGGTATGGAAAATGTGCAAACTAGCATGGGAGAAGGGGAATGCACCCGATGACTGGAAGACTGGCATAATAGTCCCCCTATATAAGGGCAAAGGGGAAAGAGGAGTGTGTGGTAACCACCGAGGAATATGTCTTTTAAGCGTAGTAGGGAAGGTGTACAGTAGGGTAATGATTGAGAGAGTGAGAGTGAGAACGGAGAAATGGATAGGCGACGCGCAGGGATGTTTTTAGGAAGGGAAGAGGATGTGTAGATCAGATTTTTACCCAGAATTGTGTTGTGGAGAAATATCTGGAGAAGCAACAAAAGCTGTATGTTGCCTTTATGGACTTGGAGAAGGCCTATGACAGAGTGGATAGAGAAGGTATGTGGAAAGTACTTAGAATATACGGAGTAGATGGCAAGTTGCTGAAAGCAGTGAAGAGCATGTATGAGGGTGCAAAGGCGGCAGTATGTGTGGAGAATGAGCAGAGCGAGTTTTTTGACCTGAGTGTTGGGTTGAAACAGGGGTGTGTGATGTCCCCGTGGTTGTTTACTGTATAAATGGATGGAGTCATGAAAGAAATACTAGGAAGAGCAGTGGATATTGGTGTATCGCTGAAAAGGGAGGGAAATGAGTGGAAGCTGCTGTTTGCGGATGATACAGTTCTGATGAGCGATAATGAATGGGAGTTGCAGGGTCTGGTAAATGAGTTTGGAACAGTGTGCGAAAAACGGAATTTGAAGGTAAATGCGGGGAAGAGCAAGGTTATGGTCTTCGAAGGGGTGAAGTCACAGAGTGTGTGGTGAAGTTGAACGATCAGGCTATGGAGATCGTCAGCTCTTTTAAGTATCAGGGCAGTGATACCCTCTTCAGGGGAAGAGGGTTGCAGGAACGTTGAAAGCAGTAACAAGAAATAGGGAGGTCAGTATGGAAGTGAAGGAGCCCTTGCGTGACAGTGTGGTAATTCCGACACTAACTTACGGAAGCGAAGCATGGACGTTCGGGAAGAGACTCAGACCAAGAGTGAGAGCGGTGGAAATGAGTTACTTGAGAAGTGCGTGCGGAGTTACATGGAGGGATAGACAGCCGAATGAGGAAGTAGGAAGGTGTGGTGTGGAGGTAGATGTGCTGGAAAGTGTGAAAAGGAACAACTTGAGATGGTTCGGCCATATGGAACGTATGGAAAGCGAGAGATTGACTAGGAGGGTGTACGAGAGCGAGGTGGAAGGACAGAGAGGGAGAGGTGCACAGAAGGAGAGATGGAAGGATGGAGGTGAGGAAGTATATGAATGAAGGCGGTGCTGGTTGGGAGGAGGGGCGTTGACTGACTGGGGACATAGGTGCATGGGGGCGGTTCGTTCGTGTCCACCCGTTTGGGGATCACGGCGTCAGGCAATAGATAGATAGATATATATACTGTATATATATATACTGTATATACAGTATATACTGTACATATATACTGTATATATATATAAATATATATCTATATATATATATATATATATATATATATATGTTACAATCGGATTTTCTTATTGCGATCAATTATCTGTAGGCTATACAGTATATGTTATGATTCTCGTTATTATTATTATTATTATTATTACTATTATTATTATTATTAATGTGTGTGGCTTTCCGTCACTATATTTCCATTTCAAACAAAAATAAAACAAAATAATTATTTTGGTTTCCTAAACAAGGCTCACATACCAAGAGCTCCACATATTAAACCAGCTAGGTGTATGGCAACAATTTAGGCAACCAACCCAGCCCAACACACGAGTTTATTGTTCAATTTAACACAATTACGATCAGTTTAAATTTTATTGAGATGATGGGTCTGAAGACAAGCCACCCAAATAACAGCTACAGAATAGCCAGTCTGCAACTCCAAGACCCCATAATCATTAATCAAGACAAGAAAATAGCAGAGACACCCAAATTCTCCCATGCTCTAGCCCTGGACAAATACCCAAGCGACCACTGTTTCACCGTTTTCTACGACGAGACAAAGGTATGGGAGGTCACCCAAACTCATTACCCACCTGCTCGGGTCACGCCCCCTCGCAGCCCGATACCGGCACGGGCTACATGTACTCAGATCCCGGATAGGGAGGACACGAATGAAAAGTGGTTATGCAACGACCTGGATTCTACCGACAGGAATGGATATAAACGAGAGGACACATTGTGGCGGATCGGGAGATCCAATAAACCTCGACCAAGAGCAAATATTAAGGGAGCTATATCAATGTTTGTTTAAGAATGTAGCTCGGGGACAAGTCCACCCACATCCCATTTCTCCCATATTAGAATAAGTAACTAGGTTTTAAGTAATTAATAAGCTACCTAGCACATAATATTATGTATCCATGTAAACTACCACTAGGTATACCTACGATAAGTATGTACCTCACAATGATCACATAACCTTTTTCCCCATAGCCTTGTGACTCTGAAACCAGAACACCAAGGGTCAAAGATAATCTTGCATAGGACCTCCAAGAAATAGTAGAGGAGTATGCAAATCACACCTCGCTTCTATTCTAAAGCCCCACGATGGGCTCAGAGTTTAAGTAAAAGTGTTGGTTTGTATCAGCCTGCATCTGACCTGCCCAGAGAGTATGCGATCCTGAAGTGCCCCCTGGGGTCCTGTAGGAGGGACACCCCACCTTCCTGAAGCCTAAACCGTGAGCGTTTATGTATACGGGCATGTGCACACTAACTGCATGTTCCTATGTTCTTATATATGTATGTATATATATATGCGTATTTATGTGTGTACGTATGCGTATATATGTATGTTCTGTATATATATGAGTAAAATAAATATGTACTGTATATGCACTGTAAATCACTTACTCTCATGGTTAATTTATGATAATTTGTATTTTGCACTAGCATAATTATTGTATTAATTTCTTGTTTTAATGTAAAGTATATTACGCTCACCCATTGTAAACTGAGCTTACCATTTTCATATCTGTACATCTCATGTTCATCCACTAATTGTAAAATGTGTATTTTCAGCTCATGAGGCTGCCATTCTTTAATTAACCGTTTATTATTATTATTATTATTAAAGCCTGAAGTGCTGCCGGAGGACGCCTTACACCCCGGAAGTGCTGCCCGAGGACGCCCTGCCCCCGGAAGTGCTGGCCTAGAACACCATGCCCTAGAAGAGCTGCCCCTAGGACCTACGATCTAAGTTGGCCAGCCCTGCACTCTCTTCACCAGCCCTCCAAACCTTCCCTAAAGTTCTGTGTCTTTTCGTTGTGTTATTGTTGTTGAGGTAAAGGCTAAAATATGTGAATCGTGTTGTGATAATTAATTCTGAGATCTGTGCCCAAGATCTTTAATTACGTATTGTATTCATCCTTCAGAATCATTATATAAAGACTTAGTTAAGGTCTGTGTTAAGACCTAGTGTTCATAATTTATTTATTTTCTCTAGAACGTCCCACGCATTCGTTATATACATTTGTTTTAATTAATTTACCTTGCACACTTCACAGATTTTCCTAATATATGTATTCTGTTTTGTATTTTGCTAGTTGAGGTCGACGTGTATTTCGTGTGTAATTACCCTTCTTGAGTCATCCCTGATTACCTAGAACCTACGCCCAATTTAATAATTAAATTACCACAGTACCCTCATTGATAAGTGTTATTCTATCAACACATTTATTTCCCGAGTCCCCCCTTTTTTATTTTATTACTTAAACTCCATGGTAATTATTTAATGAATTAGTATTTACGTTCATTTGATTACTGATGTAAGTAATTCTGATTCTTCATGCTTGGGAATTCCAGTATTGCATAGATTCTGTTACTTAGTTCAACATCACTTACCCTACACCCGTATTTTGGTGTATGTTTATATTAAGACCCTGTTAACTCGTTCAGACGTCTTGGTAGTACTATTTTGAGTATTACCTTAGCACAACTTCGTCGTGTGCGTTACTTCCCTGTTAAATCATTCAGGCCTTTTTGGGTATAATATTTTGAGTGTTGCCTTAGTACAACTTTGTCATGTACGCCACTTTCTATTCATAATTAATATTGAATTAATTATTAATTATACTGTCATTCCTTGATAGTTTCAGAGCTTTCATTATCTAGGGTCATTTAGTCAATTATAATCTATTCTTAAATCCAAATAATAGATATTCCCCTATATTCCATTCCTAATTATATATTCAATTTATATCTGAATTCCTCGGCTCGTTTCATTATTCTTACATACGATCGTTGATGTGAATATAAGATATTCATTAGAAATTACATAATTTAGTCTACCCACTTAATCTTTTGTGAAATAAATTAAATCCTCTCTTGCCCCCAATTTCAGAGTAATATTATATAATATACTATTCTAGTTGCATTAACTTTGAGATTAATTTCATCCACCTCAGTCCAGTAGGTGACCTGACCTCCACAGGTTAATTCGGAAGGTCACTTGAGTATACCGCGACTACCTAGCCGGCCCGCCACTACCAGCCGTGTGACTCAGCCTCCAAACTTGAGTTATTATTTACTCTCTCAACTCTTCCAGCTTCTCTTGTTTGAGATTGTGTTCTAGTGGTTTCACTGTTGTTTTATTCACGGAAGACACTCGACTCCCATCACGATTATTATTAAGGTTGATTCTATAAGTTACGTATGTTATTGAGTTGCAGATTATTCACCTTGTTTATAACTTCAGTTGAAGAGCGATTGCTCCCCATTCATGATTTAGCATTTATATGCCTGGTAATCCTTGCCTGATAGTTCCCATAATTATCTAGGTGAAGCTACATTATGATTTTCAGGTATTAGATCAAATTGAATAAATAGGTGTTAGAATTGTTATGTGTGTTGTTATTGAGTACCGTAGTACCTAATTGAATACTTATTTGTGAGAGTAAGACTGTTTTAGATTTTACCCTGTTTAGTTATTTACGGTCAAAAAGTCCATATCTGGATTTTAGTAAAGAATATATCACGAGCTGTAAATATTATAGCCCGACATAACACTGGCGGCAGCAAAGTCTCAATACGGCTATCAACACGAGTGTTCTTACTGTAAACAAAAACAATCTCGTATTCAATTGGTGTATTTACTGGTACCAAACTGTTATCAGGTTACCGTCAACTGTTTTGGTGAGTCACACACGTATCGTAACAGGCATGTACGTAGATTTCAGCCTATTAATGAGAACAATGTGATGCTTGCTGATCCCAATCTGAATGACATTTTGCCTGCAACTAATAACACAATTTAGGATCCACAGAACCCACCATCTCTGAGCTTTCTCTACCTGTCACACCTATACGCCGACAAAGACCCCCTCTTGATCCAAACATTCTACCTCATACACCCACACCACCACCACCACGCCAACCTCCTATGGTTTACACACCCATTCCTGCTATACCTACACGCACTGTCTCTGCCCTCCCACCCTTCCCTCTATAGCTGTTTCTATCCAAGCTTCTCCATCTGTCAGTTTACCTACTTATGCAGAATCTTCTAACACTCAACCTACCTCTTCACTTCCACGTCCGTTACCTGTCCCTCTTGCCTCACGTCTCTCTGATCCTCAGACTTATGCTTCCAAACTCAAGTCTCCAGCTCCTTCTGTATCTATCAACTAGACCTGTTGCACGCCCCCTGCCTTCTAGTAGTACACATTTTTCTCCTCTAATTCGGCCACCCCCAACAAAGTAAATAGGCCACCTCTATCATCTAACTCAGCTCCCTCCCCCTCCTCATTACCATGTGTCTCTAAACCCTCTCTAATACTTGGTCTAACCCCATGTACAAGATCTGGTCGTCCTATGGTGCCCCCTCAACGGCGGGACCACCCCCAACCTACCCTGCCAGCTACACTCCAGACCACCCCTGTTAGAACGAGGTCAACTATACCTGGTATTACCACCCCAGCTCTCACCACTACAGCAGGCAGACTAGCTCCAGCCACTTCCCCTGCTACACCGCCTTCTACAGCACAACAACCAGCCATAAAGGTAAACGGTGTCACCTGCCGCAAAAACAGAAGAGCTGCCCATGGACACCCTATCCAAGGTGGATGTCCCTATAGACCAGTCAAAGTAGGGCTGGACTTAGAACAAATTGCAATAGAAGGTTTTTTGGCTTTAACTTGTTTATTAGGTCCCTCTGATGAACATATAAAAAGTCTCCAACTTTTGGACACCGGGAAAGTGGTTAATTTGCATAAATTCAAGATGGCCACCGTCCAAAGCTTCAATTTACAGATAACTTTTTTCTGGTTGCTCCTAGACCCTATAAATGTATTACAAACAACGTTTTTGGCTTTAACTTGTTTATTAGGTCCCTCTGATGAACATATAAAAAGTCTCCAACTTTTGGACACCTGGAAAGTGGTTAATTTACAGACAAAAAACCTTACAGCCAAAAAACCTTCTATTGCAATTTGTTCTAGGTCAAGCCCTACCTTTACTGCACATTATTGTCTATTACATTTTGCCTAGGCCTATACTAATCCCATCATCTTGTTTCTTGTTTCAACAGATTGGTGCGACATCTACCGAAGCCATGGAAGAAGAGGTGGTGCATAATCCCTGCGGCATTTGCTCAAACACGTTAGACGAAGGAGAAACAGTCGAGCTGAGGGCGAAGGGAGCAGATACTATCAACAAGGCCAGTACTGAACGTGGAACGCCATCAATTACCGTGTCCGAGGGCCAAACGGTGCACATTGATTGCCGAAAGAAGCATGTCAATACGAAGCCAAATAGAATTCCTGGGAAGCAGAAGAAACGTCCTGAAAAACCTGCTCTTCGTTCTCAGACACCAGACTTTTGTTTTACAGAGAACTGCTTTTTTTGTGGTACAAAAATCTATTTGGACACAAAGCATGATTCAGAAGAAGTGTATCCAGTACGCACCTTCAACTTTCAAAGGACAATACTTTCTGCATGTGATGCCAGGGCTGATGAGTGGGCTGACACTGTTAGAGGCCGAATTAACTTTGCACGCGATCTTCCAGCAGCTGACGCAATATATCACAAGCAGTGCAGCTCAAATTTCCAGACACATAGGCAGATCCCCTCCAAATATCGTGATTCCGCAGACAGTGAACCTCCTCGCAAGGGTCGCAAAGTAGATGCCTCACGAGAGGAAGCATTTCTACTCGCAATCGAGGACCTAGTCAGTGGCAATGATGATGAACAGACTACAGTGGTTGATCTCGTTGATAGAATGTCCCAGTTGTGCCCTGATGTTGAAGCGTATAGTGTAAAATACATGAAACAGAAACTTATTTCATATTTTGGGGATGAACTGGTTATTAGTAACGTGCATGGACGCAGCGATGTTGTAACTGTCAAAGAAAGTGCTGCAAAGATTTTGCAACAATTCAAAGACTCACCACAGACTGATGATGAGGAAGCAGAACAAAGAAAGATAGTCAGGGCTGCGGCACGGTTGATCAAAGCAGATATAAAGAACAGTGATACTTGTAGAGATTTCCATCCAGATCCTTCTGAACTCCGGTCGCTGGAAAAGAATGTGGCGTACGTTCCGCAGTCCCTTCGTATATTGCTGCAAGAGACGTTCAGTGGCAAGTCATGTGATCTTGAAGTTGCATCAATTGGACAAAGTATCGTGCAACTTACCAGACCAAGGGCCAATGTAGCACCCATTCAGTATGGATTGGCGGTTCAAATGCACCAGCACTTTGGTTCCCGCTTTCTTGTGGACAGTTTACACAGCCACGGCTTCTGTCTGCCTTACGCAGAAGTTTTGAGGTTTTCGAAGTGTGCTGCCAATTTCAGGGGCACCAACATATCCACTGCAGGCAGATTTGGACAGTTCGTTGCAGACAATGTTGATCACAACTTGCGTACGCTTGATGGGCGAGGAACATACCATGGTATGGGTATAATTGTTGCTGTCACCCCTGAAGTAAGAGACACAACACCAATACCAAGATTGCAGTCACCTGAAAACAACTTCACGGCAGCTCAAATTGAAATCAAATACTACCGCAGTGTTCGCAAGAAGGGTGGGCCTCTCGAATTTAGAAAGCTTGACCCCATTTCAGCATCTGACAAGCTTGAAAATCTGGACATACTGTGGAAAACGTCATGGTTGCTTCGACCAAAACGACCAGGCTGGTCCGGCTTAATGCAGAGTGTGTGCCATGGACCACACCCAGGGAAATCATCCGTCCATTTCTTGCCCATGATTGACATGGACCCTACGGACATGAGTTGTATTTACTCAACACTTCACTTCGTTGCTGCGGAAAGCCATCGCCAGGGAACGACGCCAATGCTGACATTCGACCAACCGCTTTATTGGAAAGCGAAGACGATCATTGTTCATGAGAAGGAAGGAAGCGAACTGAAACCCATTGTTTTGAACCTTGGTGGCTTTCACTCTGTGATGAGCTTTTTGGGATGCATGGGCCATGTTATGGAAGCATCTGGGCTTAAGGAGGTTTTGGAACTTATATACGCTGAAAATGCTGTGACCCAAATGCTGAGTGGGAAAGCCTATGCACGAGCAATCAGAGGCCACTTCTTGGTTGACACAGCCTTGAGTTCGATTGTGTTAGGCAGGGCATACGGTGTCAACCTCTCAATGGTAGATGAGGAAAGTGATGCATGCAAGGACTTCCAGGAGGCTGCAGATCTTTTGGATAAGCTGTTGCGTGAAGACGTTTCACCGGATGAAGTCTGCAGTAAAGACGTTTTCAACAGAATTTCTGAAAAACTTAAAGCTGAGAAGAGCTCCTTAGCAGAGCATAAGATGGGAAAGCTATGGATTCAATACATGGACATGATTGACCTGCTGCGTCGCTTCCTGAGGGCACTGAGAATGGTCGATTTCCTACTGTACCTCGGAACACTCCAGGAGATGTTGCCGTACTTTGCAGCGAGTGGTCATAACAATTATGCCAAGTCAGCCCATGTGTAAATTTAAGACATGATTGAACTTGAGCAGCTCAACCAAGACATGTTCTGTCAATTGAACTCCGGTCTATTTGTGATCCGCCGAAGTGATCGGCTGTGGGCAGGACTGCCAAGCGACTTGGTTATAGAGCAGGTTTTGATGCGCTCTTTGAAAACGAATGGTGGATTGACACGTGGTAGGGGCATGGAGGAAACGCAACGCCTGCGCTGGTTACTTGCTATGCCAGCCTGCGCTGAGGTGAGTGAAGTTATGCAAGAACTGACAGGGAAGCATTTCCACACCTCTGAGCAGCACAAAGAAATGACTGAAGCAAGGCGTGAACGAGATAGGAAGGACACAGAGAAGGTTCTCGCATTCTTCAAGGATTATGATCCATTTCAAGAATCAAATGAACTCAGGAATATTGCCAACGGTGTGACAGGACCAGCCTCGGCCAATCCTCATATACTGTATGAGGTTGGTATGAACATTGTGCAGAAGATGGAAGGTAGCAATGCTTTTGACTTTTCATTTAGGAAGAAAGATCAAGTTGAGTCGTTGGGTGCAAAGGTTACAATCAGTGCTGAAAAAGTACCAATCGACCCACAGCTCCTTTTCCAGAGGCTCCTCATCTTTGCTAATAACAGGGACTTAGGTGTTGAAGAGGTCTTTGCGTATGAGTTGTCTAGCTACCCTACTGCTCTGTTCGATAAGTGGGGGAGGCTCAGGGAAGCCAATAAACCACAGCTAGGAGATGAGATAGCTGCTGTTGTTCCCAAGTCGTCATTGGAATCATTTGAGGAAGAAAGGACTGTGACCCATGTTCTGGATGGTGGTTCCTTATTGCAAAGGATACCATGGAAGAAGGGTGACACATTTGAGGACATTGCAAGCATGTACATGAAGCATGTTTCCAAAAACTTTCTCAACCCGGTGGTTGTATTCGACGGTTATAAATCAGGACCTACTACCAAGGACATGACACACAATCGACGATCAAAAGGAGTCTTTGGTCAAAAGGTGATGTTCACTCCAACCATGCCCCAAGTGAATACGAACTCCTATCATGAATTATATAATTGGCTCTGAATGACGTCATACTACGTCATGGTTTTTTTTTTTTTTTTTTTATAAAAAAGAGGGACAACAGGTCAAAAAACCCATACAAGCACAAAGTGCCTGTGTCACCCCTTGTGAAAGAGACAGTTCAGCCTGTCTGTAAGGTTTTTCGGCTGTAAATTAACCACTTTCCAGGTGTCCAAAAGTTGGAGACTTTTTATATGTTCATCAGAGGGACCTAATAAACAAGTTAAAGCCAAAAAACGTTGTTTGTAATACATTTATAGGGTCTAGGAGCAACCAGAAAAAAGTTATCTGTAAATTGAAGCTTTGGACGGCGGCCATCTTGAATTTATGCAAATTAACCACTTTCCCAGTGTCCAAAAGTTGGAGACTTTTTATATGTTCATCAGAGGGACCTAATAAACAAGTTAAAGCCAAAAAACCTTCTATTGCAATTTGTTCTAGGTCCAGTTAAATGATTGCTAGATTTACTGGACTACTACCACACTTTGGCTGCTCACTCTCCAAAGTTAACACCTGTCATCAACTCACCCACCACCAGATCCTATATAATTAAATCGCGAGGTCGCAACTTTTTCTACGGAGAAGGTGGTGAGCTGACGGGTCTGAAGACGAGCCACCCAAATAACAGCTACAAAATAGCCAGTCTGCAACTCCAAGACCCCATAATCAAGACAAGAAAATAGCAGAGACACCCCAATTCTCCCATGCTCTAGCCCTGGACAAATACCCAAGCGACCCCTGTTTCACCGTTTTCTACGACGAGACAAAGGTATGGGAGGTCACCCAAACTCATTAGCCACCTGCTCGGGTCACGCCCCCTCGCAGCCCGATACCGGCACGGGCTACATGTACCCAGCTCCCAGATAGGGAGGACACGAATGAAAACTGGTTATGCAAATAAAACATCAACGGCCTGGATTCTACCGACAGGAATGGATATAAACGAGAGGACACATTGTGGCGGATCGGGAGATCCAATAAACCTCGACCAAGAGCAAATATTAAGCGAGCTATATCAATGTTTGTTTAAGAATGTAGCTCGGGGACAAGTCCATCCATGTCCCATTTCTCCCTTATTAGACTAAGTAACTAGGTTTTAACACCTTACGAGCGGCCTATGCGGTTTATTTATATGTACCGCCCAGCGGGGTGTTTTTAGCCAACATAGGGCTGTTTACGTGATCATTTTCATGCCTAAATAAGACTCAGAACGTAAAACAAGTATCTATCCCTGAAAGGGCATAAACAGAGCTTTCGAATGACACCATAACGATCCTTTTATGATGGCTAGTTTTCTTGCAATAACCGTGCAACGCGAGTGCAAAAAGCATGTAATTAGGCACTTTCCCCATACAATTCCGTATATAGCGAGTGAGAGAGGGAGGGAGGAGGTGGGATTCGTGTCAGTAGGTTCGCCGCGGTGGTCTGGAGCAGTCATACGCTCGCTACTCTCCTGCCACCACTTGTCTCTCTCTCTCAGCAACATTACGTGCTGAAATTGCAACACGACCTATGTCGAGCGCCGCCACATAGTCCAGCTTTATTTAACTCGACTTATGTTGCTCGCCGCTAATTAAGGGTTAAGTAATTAATAATCTACCTAGCACATATGTATCCATGTAAACTACCACTAGGTATACCTACGATAAGTATGTACCTCACAATGATCACATAACCTTTTTCCCCATTGCCTTGTGACTCCGAAACCAGAACACCAAGGGTCAAAGATAATCTTGCATAGAACCTCCAAGAAATAGTAGAGGAGTATGCAAATCACACCTCGCTTCTATTCTAAAGCCCCACGATGGGCTCAGAGTTTAAGTAAAAGTGTTGGTTTGTATCAGCCTGCTTCTGCCCTGCCCGGAGAGTATGCGATCCTGAAGTGCCCCCTGGGGTCCTGTAGGAGGGACACCCCACCTTCCTGAAGCCTAGAGCCTGAAGGGCTGCCGGAGGACGCCTTACACCCCGGAAGTGCTGCCCGAGGACGCCCTGCACCCGGAAGTGCTGCCCTAGGACCTACGATCTACGTTGGCCAGCCCTGCACTCTCTTCACCAGCCATCCAAACCTTCCCTAAAGCTTTGTGTGTCTTTTCGTTGTGTTATTGTTTGTGAGGTATAGGTTAAAATATGTGAATCGTGTTGTGATAATTAATTCTGAGATCTGTGCCCAAGATCTTTAATTAAGTATTGTATTCATCCTTCAGAATCATTATATACAGACTTAGTTAAGGTCTGTGTTAAGACCTAGTGTTCATAATTAATTTATTTTCTCTAGAACGTCCCACGCATTCGTTATATACATTTGTTTTAATTAACTTACCTTGCACACTTCACAGATTTTCCTAATATATGTATTCTGTTTTGTATTTTGCTAGTTGAGGTCGACGTGTATTTCGTGTGTAATTACCCTTCTTGAGTCATCCCTGATTACTAGAACCTACGCCCAATTTAATAATTAAATTACCACAGTACCCTCATTGATAAGTGTTATTCTATCAACACATTTATTTCCCGAGTCCCCCCTTTTTTACTTTATTACTTAAACTCCATTGTAATTATTTAATGAATTAGTATTTACGTTCATTTGATTACTGATGTAAGTAATTCTGATTCTTCATGCTTGGGAATTCCAGTATTGCATAGATTCTGTTACTTAGTTCAACATCACTTACCCTACACCCGTATTTTGGTGTATGTTTATATTAAGACCCTGTTAACTCGTTGAGACGTCTTGGTAGTACTATTTTGAGTATTACCTTAGCACAACTTTGTTGTGTGCGTTACTTCCCTGTTAAATCATTCAGGCCTTTTGGGTATAATATTTTGAGTGTTGACTTAGTACAACTTTGTCATGTACGCCACTTTCTATTCATAATTAATATTGAATTAATTATTAATTATACTGTCATTCCTTGATAGTTTCAGAGCTTTCATTATCTAGGGTCATTTAGTCAATTATAATCTATTCTTAAATCCAAATAATAGATATTCCCCTATATTGCATTCCTAATTATATATTAAATTTATATCTGAATTCCTCGGCTCGTTTCATTATTCTTACATACGATCGTTGATGTGAATATAAGATATTCATTAGAAATTACATAATTTAGTCTACCCACTTAATCCCTTGTGAAATAAATTAAATCCTCGCTTGCCCCCAATTTCAGAGTAATATTATATAAATTACTATTCTAGTTGCATTAACTTTGAGATTAATTTCATCCACCTCAGTCCAGTAGGTGACCTGACCTCCACAGGTTAATTAGTAAGGTCACTTGAGTATACCGCGACTACCTAGCTGGCCCGCCACTACCAGCCGTGTGACTCAGCCTCCAAACTTGAGTTATTATTTACTCTCTCAACTCTTCCAGCCTCTCTTGTTTGAGATTATGTTCTAGTGGAACTTCTTACAATTTTATGATGATCGTCAGAATAGTCTGAATTTGAAGCCCTCTTAACCCTCTCACGTTTTTTACGCAATGTTGAGCCTATTAGGGATACTTTAAAGCCTTTGTTACCATCAGGGGTATTTAGAAACCTTTAGATGAGTTACTTAAACCTCTGCAGTTGTGTCTGAGTTAGCTGTGGGCAGAAAACTAATTTTGGGGAGGTAATTATAAGTGTGAGAGAACTCTATTTATTATTGCTAATCTGGCAACATCTGCGTCATAAAAACGTGAAAGGGTTAATAAAGTGAGCAATCATCTTTACTGTCTATATTACCAAGCCATCTACCACAAGCACTGCATTTTGTTTGGGTTAGAGTAGTACCGAGATCCCCAAATGGCTGCACAATAATAGTTTAGTTCACCGGGATCACACAAAACTTGAGAGTTAACAATATTGATTGTATTATTTCATTTAGATAAACACTATTCTGCGACCTTTTGATACCGCAGCCAAGTTTTATCTCCATAGTCCAAAGAGTCAAGGGCATGCAGGTCACAAAAGAACTGTTTAATTATATATATATATATATATATGTATATATATATATTTTCTTTAATACATACGAGGTTGAAAGAAATGGCAATTTCTGCGTTGGAAATTTTATTATTCAAAGTTTCCAGGTCTCTGATGAGTTTTCGCTGGGTGGCAGGAAGTAGATGAAGGAGATGAGCAAAATTCATGGTGGTACAGGGTTACATTAAAGTACATGATGATACAGGATATACGACGCGTTTCACTGGACAACCAGCATTATCAAGTAAGGAAGGAATGATATAAAAGGTAAACAGGAAGGGTATATATAGAGGGTGGAGGATCAGAGGAGGCGGAAAACAGGGGGCAAAAGTCTGCTATTGGTGGAAGGGAAAACTAGGAGAGAAAAAGGGGGTAACCGCTTCACGCATGCGCACTGGATGCGGGATGGTGGTCGATAGGTGGGGTCGAAGCTGATTGGCTGCGTGTCGAGGGGCGTGGCCTAAGATGTGTGGCGCCTGCAGAAGACGAAGCTGAAGGAGGTAGCGCGGGGGGCTGCGTCAAGGGCACCGGGGGGCGAGGAGGGGTGTTAGGTCCTGTAGGGTAGTGCCTTTTGGCAGAAGGAAGGATCTGAAGGTCCAGAGTTTGGTTGTTGATGTTGGGATGTAAGGCTTGGATATATAAAGCTTCGAGTATAGGTAATCTCCTTGGGTCACTTTCTTTATCGAGTATGGTGGTGTGTTTCTCTAACTCGTTGCGTGTGAGGTGAGGGTGGTTAGGGGTGAGATAGTGGTCTTTGATGGCTCCAGCCTGAAGGTGAAGAGTTAACCGACGTGAAAGACGAGTCTGCGTCATACCAATATAGGAATGAGGTCCACAGTCCTCATAATTACAGGTATGTTGGTAAATGACGTGATCGTCGGTCATCGGGCTCTTTATCTTGGTGGAGGCTGGTTTGTTGCGGAGAACGAGGTTGGAGGTCTTGGGGGATTTGTAATAAATTATTAATTTGATTTTGTTTTCCGGGTTGGTTGGGTGGACATGCTTGGAGATTATTTCTTTTAAGACGGCCTCGTCATTTTTGTGTTCAGAGGACATGTAATTGCGGTAGAAGCAATGTAATTGCGGTTCGTGCAAATCAAGGACCTCCACGAACTACAGGAACTCCAGCGTCGCTTCATGACCTCCTCCGGACTTAACTTCACCTTTGAAAAATCTAACAATGGACAACTCCCCTTCCTCGACATCCTCGTAGCTCTGAACGACCATGGGTTCAAAACCACCGTCTACATTAACCAACTAACACAGGACAATGCCTCAACGGTGATAGTGAATGCCCCCGCCGTTATCTTCTATCCTCCATCTCCGCCTATGTTAGGAGAGCCCTCACGCACTGCTCTACCTGGGCCGACACCCACCAGGAACTAGAAAGACTATCCCAAGTTTTAGTAAATAACGGATACTCCAACTCCGACATCTCCAGCACCATCAACCACCATCTTGAAAAATGGTACACCCAAAGCCCTCCCAACATTGACCCCCCAATGAAATTAAGATCTTCTACCGCAATTACATGTCCTCTGAACACAAAAATGACGAGGCCGTCTTAAAAGAAATAATCTCCAAGCATGTCCACCCAACCAACCCGGAAAACAAAATCAAATTAATAATTTATTACAAATCCCCCAAGACCTCCAACCTCGTTCTCCGCAACAAACCAGCCTCCACCAAGATAAAGAGCCCGATGACCGACGATCACGTCATTTACCAACATACCTGTAATTATGAGGACTGTGGACCTCATTCCTATATTGGTATGACGCAGACTCGTCTTTCACGTCGGTTAACTCTTCACCTTCAGGCTGGAGCCATCAAAGACCACTATCTCACCCCTAACCACCCTCACCTCACACGCAACGAGTTAGAGAAACACACCACCATACTCGATAAAGAAAGTGACCCAAGGAGATTACCTATACTCGAAGCTTTATATATCCAAGCCTTACATCCCAACATCAACAACCAAACTCTGGACCTTCAGATCCTTCCTTCTGCCAAAAGGCACTACCCTACAGGACCTAACACCCCTCCTCGCCCCCCGGTGCCCTTGACGCAGCCCCCCGCGCTACCTCCTTCAGCTTCGTCTTCTGCAGGCGCCACACATCTTAGGCCACGCCCCTCGACACGCAGCCAATCAGCTTCGACCCCACCTATCGACCACCATCCCGCATCCAGTGCGCATGCGTGAAGCGGTTACCCCCTTTTTCTCTCCTAGTTTTCCCTTCCACCAATAGCAGACTTTTGCCCCCTGTTTTCCGCCTCCTCTGATCCTCCACCCTCTATATATACCCTTCCTGTTTACCTTTTATATCATTCCTTCCTTACTTGATAATGCTGGTTGTCCAGTGAAACGCGTCGTATATCCTGTATCATCATGTACTTTAATGTAACCCTGTACCACCATGAATTTTGCTCATCTCCTTCATCTACTTCCTGCCACCCAGCGAAAACTCATCAGAGACCTGGAAACTTTGAATAATAAAATTTCCAACGCAGAAATTGCCATTTCTTTCAACCTCGTATGTATTAAAGAAAATTTATTACCTGGCTTTACCAACATATATATATATATATATATATATACAGTATATATATATTATATGGCGAGAAGGCAACTGCAAGTTAATAATATCGTTATTGATAAAGAATAAAAACATTTATAAGTAATTATATTAATTTAAGGAAAAGTCCACATGTTGCACGGAAGTATGGATTCGAAGAAAGTATCTATCTATATATCTATCTATCTATCTATCTATCTATATGCCCAGGCCCAATCCCCACTTTTCCTATTTTTTTATTTCCATTTTCTATTTTATTTTATTTTATTTTGTTTTATTTTTTTATTGGGGGTGGCCAACTCAAGACAAAGCAAGAACAGGGAAAACACAAAACAAAACATAAAACAACGAACAAACACAGATAAACACAAATTCACACACATCTAGGTCACCCAGGAGAAGACCCAGAGACCAGTGTCACCAAGGTCGCTCCAGCACTCCCCCGGCCCCCGACCACCCGGAGAGGTTCCGATCTCGGCAGGCAGACTTGCTGCGGAGCCGAAGCCACAAGCCCGCCCACCATTCGAAGAAAGTATGGACAGAATAATTACAGATTATTAGCCTTCAGCTTTTTACTCAGTGCAATAATATAGAGGAACATTACGAACATTGGTAGACTAATGTGATTAATCGCGACCGGGCGGATCACATGCTTTCATTAATTTCATTGGGAGGCATTTGGTGTTGGAAGTGAAATCAATAAATCAGAGTTTTCCTCTATATGTTCCCTTACTGTAAGTTGGCGCTCTTTCAACCTGTCCCATAATATGACGAGTCAGAGTGTACTCTCAAGCCACTTGGTATAAAACAGATACTTTTTTATAGGTAGTTTAGTATTTTGTCTCCTTCATGCACATAGACAAAATTATATGAATGGCCCATCAAAAAATTTATTTTGTTTTAACATAAAATATCATCAACTTACCGACAGGTCCCTTGTAACTTAGTTTGTCGGTATAATACTATATAATTCGTACTGCCAGTAAATGCCACAAATTAATATCGGTATATCTTATTACTATTATTGACATTCTTGCCTTGATCTTGAAAACAATTGTTGCTCAATCTTGACTGGTGGAGGATGGTGAGAGGCCAACTGGGTTATAATTATCCTTGATTGGTGGAGATATATGGTAATGGTGAGAGGCCAACTGGGTTATATATCCTTGACTGGTGGAGATATATGGTAATGGTGAGAGGTCAACTGGGTTATATATCCTTGACTGGTGGAGATATATGGTAATGGTGAGAGGCCAACTGGGTTATATATCCTTGACTGGTGGAGATATATGGTAATGGTGAGAGGTCAACTGGGTTATATATCCTTGACTGGTGGAGATATATGGTAATGGTGAGAGGCCAACTGGGTTATATATCCTTGACTGGTGGAGATATATGGTAATGGTGAGAGGCCAACTGGGTTATATATCCTTGACTGGTGGAGATATATGGTAATGGTGAGAGGTCAACTGGGTTATATATCCTTGACTGGTGGAGATATATGGTAATGGTGAGAGGCCAACTGGGTTATATATCCTTGACTGGTGGAGATATATGGTAATGGTGAGAGGCCAACTGGGTTATATATCCTTGACTGGTGGAGATATATGGTAATGGTGAGAGGCCAACTGGGTTATATATCCTTGACTGGTGGAGATATATGGTAATGGTGAGAGGCCAACTGGGTTATATATCCTTGACTGGTGGAGATATATGGTAATGGTGAGAGGTCAACTGAGTTATATATTATCATTACCTGGATTGTCTGCATCTTCTCCCACGTCTCTCTTTTCTTGCTTATATAAAGTATCGTGACTGAATTGCAAGTAGATTATTTTGTTGTTAACTTTCTGATTCATGATGACATAACTGTATAATCACTTACTTATAGATGCTCTTTCACAACACTATATATATTTACATACATAGTTGCAATAATCATATTATATCAACGTCAGTTCTGGATGGAAACATACTTATCAATTATGAAATTCGATTGATAATAATACAACACTATCATAGGGTGAATCTTCTCACCTATTATATATTGTCCTGTCTTTCCCATTGCGGTATTAGATATTGCACTGTTCAGAGTATTGCAAAAGGTTTCTATGTTTTCTGCAAGCATAACTAGGAAAAAAACAATGTTTTGGACGTAATTGTATTTGTTTCCTATAGCTGGCAGTTACTTCTATTGACTAGTGCCAATCTGTCCTCACATAGTTTGTGTGCCAAGTTAGCTCTCCATGTTTCGTGCCTCAATATTTTATCTAGTTCCTTCCGTTCCTGTCTCCTCCCTCAGCTTCCGGTCTTGTTTCTTCCTATATCATGCTCAGGGTCCCCGGCTGGCAATAATTTTATTTTCATTCACCTCACGGTGGTATTGTTTACACCTTTACTTCTTAAATTAATTGAACGAGGTATATAAATGTGTGGATAAGCGACAATTATGCACTAAATGCTTATATATTGCTGGAAACAAGAGCAAAGGACATGGATAAAAGATATGATACATAGCTAAAGCATGACAATGAAGGGACATCATATTAAAGAAATGCAAGGAATCAGACATTGGAAGTGAGTGTGACTAACTGCCAAAACCAACACACCCGAGATTGACCTAATGAATTGAAGAATGCTAACAAATGCGAATTAGTAGGTATGATCATTATTAACATTTATGGTCCTCATACTGACCAAACAAAATGACTCTGCGAGCCACCATCAAATACAATGAAACTAATTCAAACAAGAAATACCAATCTACTGCAAAACAAGGTATGCATAAGAGTAAATATACAATAATTGGATGAACGACTGCATCAGAAGGGGAACTGTAGGTACTGGTAAAGGTGAATGGAATACTCTCAGCCAGATGTATAATGACAATATGGTACCGATTATGTTATTTCCTTGAGACCCATTTAATATTTTACATTTATTGAAACCTTTTAAATGGTGTTAGTGATTGTTATTCGCTCATGTATAAAATTATACCTAACATATTAAAACTATATTTATAACACTAAACTGGTTTGATCACTGAATATATGTTCAATTGTCTGGTAAACGAATTAATGTATTCCACACTAAGCCAACCCTCTTGAATGAACATTTCAATTACCTGTGTTGGGAAAGGGGAGAGATGCGTTAAAGTCAGTTGCCACTTCATACATAAAGCTGAGTTCGATAATATTAGATTGCGAAAGATTGCAGTTTACTATATTCCTAATATAACTTTTATGAGTTATTAAGGTTGACCTGAAATAACATTTGTATTTCACTAGTTGATTATTAAGAACAACGGTAAACCCCCTCCGTGCTTAATTTTGATTAATATATCTGTAAATAAAGAGTTATCTCGGTCAGATTTGTTGAAATGCATATACTCGACTAAGTTAGCAGGAAGTGTGTAGTGAGAAGAATTTTAATTCATTGGGGGTATGGGGTTCGATTTGGGGGGGTTCTCATAACTCAACCTGTGTGGTATGACAGAGGGATTGTTATTGACTGATAGGGGCACTGTACGTATATTTACGATGTAGCTTTCTATATTCGTTTGTCGTAACCAAATTTAATTTATTGCATGCAAGGAATTGGTATAAACCATTGTAAATGAGCGTCATCGTGAACGAGTTCCCATCATAGCGGTAATTTGTGTCTCAAGTTTAACCCTTTCAATCACAGGACAAATAGTCTTAATTTATATTTGCCCTCAGCACACGATTATCGTTATTTTATGAGTGAGAGCGGTAGGAATGAGTTACTTGAGAAGTGCGTGCGGAGTTACATGGAGGGATAGACAGACGAATGAGGAAGTAAGAAGGAGGTGTGGTGTGGAGGTAGATGTGCTGGAAAGTGTGAAAAGGTACAACTTGAGATGGTTCGGCCATATGGAACGTATGGAAAGCGAGAGAATGACTAAGAGGGTGTACGAGAGCGAGGTGGAAGGACAGAGAGGGAGAGGTGCACCGAAGGAGAGGTGGAAGGATGGAGTGAGGAAGTATATGGATGAAGGCGGCGCTTGTTGGGAGGAGGGGCATCGACTGACTGGGGACAGAGATGCATGGGGGCAGTTCGTTCATGGCCACCCCTTCGGGAATCACGGCGTCAGGCAATAGATAGATAGATAGATGAAAAAGCTTGGGATGTGTTATAAAGTTTAAAGTTTTCATTCCTAATCTGAATTAATTCGTGTATGGGTAGCTTTAAAATATGTATGCAAGTGTCATGTGTTTGATAGTTAAACATTTGTCACATTATAGAGTCTAAGGCTATAGTGAGGGCAATCGGTACTAAATAGGACCAGAATTGCTCACAAGGTGATACAAGCATAAAACTTTCCACAATAGTTCACAAAGACCTATTTTACAATTTCAGGGCAGGAACCACCGAAATTTCAGTGTTGCATAGCAACGGTTGCTAGGCAAATCATTTTCCTTAGCAACCGGCAGCAACAATGCAGTTTCTGGAAAACTGTGAGGTGCTATGGTTTTTTCTCAACTCCTTGTTATAAAAAACATGTAGCATTGCATTTGGAGATCATATACAAGAATTATGTGGCATAAAATCCAATTTAGGGCAAGTCAGGCTATACAAATGCCACTCCTAAAGCTTCAGACACTGTTGTCACAGTCACTTTTGCATTTGCAGTAGGCTGTGCATTTTAGATGAGCATCAACACATTTGCAGCAAGTCTGTGCATCCTCCTCGGCAAGAACACTTCAGTAGTTCTGGGCAGGTTGCACTGGCTTCGGGCAAGTTAGACCACAGAGGCCTCCACTTTTCTGGGCAAGTCCATCCCCACTCACTTGGAGAGGGCAACTGTCGTTCTGGCACCGTGGTGCAGCCCCAGTGGTGCCCACCTTGTAGTACTGCCCTCTTCATGTGTTGCTGTAGAGCAGCCTTGGTTGGAGGTAGACATGATATCTGACGTCCTTTGTGGATGAACAGATTCTTTCTGACTTCATTGATGGAACGAGAAGTTGCTGTCCTGTCATAGAGTCGAATGGTGAAGTACTCCAGAGAAGCCTCAGTCGCTTCACCAATTTGTTCAGGTGCATTGTGCAGCTCATAGAATGTCGCAGTAAATTCATCATGTGCCTCCCACACTTTCCATGCAGTCTTCTTTCCCACCTGGACCAGATGGGACACGGTATCACAACCTGTATAAGCATGGAACACAGGCAGTGCCAAGGATCTTTCTGTGCCAAGTGAAGCACATATTTCATGAGCTGGGATGTACCTAAAGTCCTTTCCACAACCAAAGGCAATCCAGAGTTCTATCTGCTGTCTCTGAGCCAGCTGCTGTACGACTGCCACTGCCAATACTACCACGTCAGTGTCCACAGTTCGAACAAGGACCTTGTGGAAGCCCTGCATAACAGCATCACTGACATGCACCATGATCCTCGAGTCTGCCTCAACATGACTCAGCCAGTCATATTCTTTGTCCATGTCCTTGGTCAAAGGGGTGTTGGAAGAAGCCAGGTCTGCAGGGATGGGTGGGACAAAGACGTCATTTGTTGGCAACCGTGTTGGTTTCAGTTCAGTGTACGAAAGGGGCAAGTCGCTCATTTTCCTCAACCCCCTCTCTTGAGTTATTGAATTAGTGAATCCTTGGCCATTGTCTTCATCTTCACAGACATCTCGCGGAGTGAGATTCTGGAACAAGGACAAGCTGGTGCCATGGAATGAACTTGTAGATGTCGCAGAGCTAGGGTTGTGGTCGATGTTGTCTGCAGCACTGGTGATGAAATGCCCTTTGCGAAGTTGAGGAGGACAGACTGTGCCAATCTGATGGTAATAGTCACAGACGTTATTACCCAATGATGTGATCAAGTCCATTGTGCGGTTGTATGATGCCGACATACCAAGAGTATATAGACTCTCAATCAACTTTCTATCTCTGGTTAGTGCATGAGCCTTAAGACCTACATAGACGGGTAGTGGCGTTTCACGATCTTTGCTGTGATATACTTGTGGATTTCTCACAGAATCCCTGCGTCTCTTGATGCTGTTGTACACCAACAGCTGAGCAATGGATAGTATTGGTTGGCTGATAGTTGTGTTGGATGTTTGATCTGTGATGTTTGAACCATTGATAAGCATGCTGACCAGTGACAAAACGGACCGTGGAACAGACTCCACTTGGCTGTTATGGCCAAACAATCCAGAGAATGTTATTTTGTGTGCGAAGATGTCCTGTCGGATCATTTCAGCAATTTGGGTCATCATGACACTCTGCTCGTCTCGATCAGTCTAGTATCCTTCTCGGAGAATAGAGCCAACATCTTCTTCACAAGCCATGAACACATCTCGTCCTTCTTTGTAAGCTTTCATCCTTGGGAGATGCATGTGAATGCGGTCTTTCAGATGCTTACTGTTTACTCGTGCAGTAACATCCACTCCAAGTTGATTTAGCCTGTCAGTGTAGAGCTTCACAAGATCTGCAAGTCTGAACACCTTCACATCCTCATCTTGCCTCTTCTCCTCAATGTAGGAAATCAGCTGAGCCAAAGCAATTCCTTTACATGTCTGGTCATCTGAGGCATCCTGATCCTGTGATACCTTTGCACGTGCTCTATTGTACAGGTTTGTAAGGCAGTTTGCATGATACTTTGCCTCCTGGGCAATAAGGTCTCCTGCACTTAATTTTGCAAGAAGATTTTCATCTTGTAGATCATGTGCGCATTTCCTCACACGAAAATCTAGTTGAAATGTACAGACTTCGCGAAGGTTCTCCTTTGTTTGCTGCTGGGAACAAAAGAAGCATTTGGGACAATTGCTGCCAACTGTTCCACTTGAGGCAGTATCACCACCACTGCTAGTGCTACGTGTGAAAATTCGTTTTGAAGCAGTCCCATCTTCCTCAGACTTGTGCTTTCGTTTTGCGCGTTCCAGTTTGGTATGTGAAAACTTCTGATAACAAGATTTGTGCCACTTTGCATTCTGTTCTTTCAATGTTAATTGAATACCATTCCCATGGTCAAGTCGTGCCAGATTGATTTTGATTGGCATTGAGTCAAGGTTACTAAACTGTGTGATGTTGTCTACTATGGTTTCATAGCCTCTGTCAGTTGGTGATATGAGAGACTCTTTGGTGTCCAGTTGACAAAAAACACAGATAGTCCAATCAGTTGCTTGAACAGATGAAGATGAGGCACTGGCCATTTCTGTGAATATTCAGTACGTCTTGACTATCACTGTGCGCAGATCAAATATATCAAACTTGCTGAAACTGGAAACAAAATATGATTAAGGCCGAGGGTTTATCCTTTTACCACCTTTATCAAATACATATGTTGCACACATTCCTTTATGGGATACAACTAGGTTCAGTTTCCCTACACCTAGCCCGATCGTTCATCCAGTGCCATTTAAGTCCCGTGCGATCTGTACACCTTCCGGGTAATTCTTAAGCCCTGTTACCCTTGGCTCGGCTCTCCCGCGCTGGCACATCCTGTCAATTCAGGCGCGGCTATCTAACTACATCTACCAACTACAAACTACAGTTTAGTAGCTAGTGGATTTGGGGCTGTTAGATAGCATTTGGGACACTGATCTAGATATACTAGTACTTATTAAAGTACTAGTATATCTAGATCAGCTGGCACTGAACCCCATGCTGAGTTACACAGCAGTGATGTCACCAGTGTGCCCTGGTTGTGTGCTGACATTCACTCTATTATATAGATATATATGCTTTTATACATCTTTTGAACCATTTTAGGAGTGAATATAGGAAAATAAATAAAAGTACAAAGTCATAACACTTCATAGTAGTTCAGAAACTGCATCGTTGCTGCCGGTTGCTAAGGAAAATGCTTTGCCTAGCAACCGTTGCTATGCAATACAGAAATCTCGGTGGCTCCTGCTCTGAAATTGTAAAGTAGGTCCTTGTGAACATTTCCGGGAAGTTTCATGCTTGTATCACCTTGTGAGCAATTCTTGCACCCATATCCTTGACTACTAGGAATCTTCCTCCTCTTGTAAAATTCTCCTATTCAACGAGACAAAACAAGGGGCAAGGGAATACGAAGTGGTCCCAGACCCTAAGAATGGTAACTTTAAAAGTTTTATGTTCGGGCTCTGTCTCGAGTCGGCCACCCCGAGGAAAGGGGTACGTGCCTGAGTATATACATACATACATACATGAAATATTTATCAATTGTGCGAAGCAGAGTGGTATCGCGCACACAGATCCCGCTCGTATACTGTGCACCACAAGTCAGCTTGTCCGTCGTCGTCGTCCGTCTGTCCGGTAACTCCTCTTAGACCGTTCAATGGATTTCCACCAAATTTCACAGGTATATCCATTTGCTCAATGCGATGGTCAGTCAAAAATTTATTTTAAATTTAACTTGAAGGTTGAGGTCATTGGTCAAGGTTAAAACAAATTTTAATATATCATATGATTTAGTTTTTACTCAAATTTCTTTATTTTAACTATACAAGTTACTGGTAACCTTGATTTCTTATTGACCAAATTTCAGATACATATTCTAAAGGATAAGGTCAAAAGTCAAGGTCAAAGGTCAATATACGATTTGTACTAGTATTTCTTACACCAACTGTTAGTATTTACTAGGCTTACCATGTATATTCGGAATACCTAGGCAAAGGTCATAGAAGAAACTATACAATTCCATATGAAAGATCAAGGTCAAATATAAGGTCAATATGCTAATGTCTTTACTTTTCATGCAAACTTCACAACATTTGTTGAGATAGCTGCA
This sequence comes from Paralithodes platypus, assembly GCA_032716605.1. Classification (NCBI taxonomy): domain Eukaryota; kingdom Metazoa; phylum Arthropoda; class Malacostraca; order Decapoda; family Lithodidae; genus Paralithodes; species Paralithodes platypus. Next base: position 65,192,619 of record CM064487.1, on the reverse strand, counting down.
CTTTAAATGAAAAGGAAAATAATTAATTTTGAGACTCGTACCATAAATGTCAAAGGTCAAGGTAAACGTTGCTATTAATATATATGAAACTAACTGATGGGTTGTAATTAAATTATGCATGCTTATTTGATTGTCCTTGGCAATGGCAATGAAAACAACAAATGTAATCTTACATATAGGTCAAGGTCAAAGGTCAACTTTTACTATTTATTTGTAGGTTTTACTCAAATTTCTTCATTTTCACTATACAAATTACTGGTAACCTTGATATCGAATTGTCTAAATCTTAGATATATATTCTAAAGGGTAAGGTCAAAAGTCAAAATACGTTTTTACTAGTTTTTCTTATACTAACTGTTAGATTTTTCACTAAGCTTACCATGTATATTTTGAATACCTAGGCCCAGGTCATACAAAAACTATACAAGTCCATATGAAAGGTTAAGGTCTCAGGTCAAGGTTAAATATGAGGTCAATATACTATTTTCTTTACTTGTCATGCAAACTTCACAACATTTGGTGAGATAGTTACACTTTAACCCTTTACTGGCGGCCCGCAACATAAGTCGAGTTAAATAAGTTTGGACTATGTGGCGACTCACACCATAAGTCGTGTGGCAATTTCAGCACGTAATGTTGCTGAGAGAGAGAGACAAGTGGTGGCAGGAGAGTAGCGAGCGTATGACTGCTCCAGACCACCGCGGAAGGCCTACTGACATGAATCCCACCCTCCTCCACCCTCTCACACTCGCTACATAGTGAAATGTATGGGGAAAGTACCGAATTACATGGTTTTTGCACTCGTGTTGCACGGTTGGTGCAAGAACACTAGCGGTCATACAAGGATCGTTGTGGTGTCATTGGAAAGCTCTGTTTATGCCCTTTCAGTGATAGATACTTGTTTTACGCTCTGGGTCTTATTTAGGCATGAAAATGATCACGTAAACAGCCCTATTTTGGGTAAAAACACCCCGCTGGTGGCTACATATTATATACCGCCTAGGCCGCTCTTTAGGTGTTAAATGAAAAGGAACAAAATACATTTTGAGACATATCATCAAGGTCAAGGTCAAATAATATATATATATATATATATATATATATATATATATATATATATATATATATGAAACTTACTGATGGGTTCTAATTAAACTAGGCACGCATTTTTAATTTCCTGGGCAATGTCAATGCAAACAAATATGTACTCTTACATAAAGGTCAAAGGTCAAATTAAGAGTGTTTGTAATTTTCCCTAAACTCCTCCTAGGCTGTTTAATTTATTTTAACCAAATTGTGCAGGCAAATTCAGTTTCTTTTTGCTATGTGAATGAGGGAGTCAAAAGGCATAACTGCCTGCAGCGAGTGCCTCCCCCAGAGTTGAAAGAGTGACAGGGCCAAAATCAAGGGACGTTCAAGCTAAAATGCCTGGACACACAGAATTTGAAGCAATTTAAGTCATAGGAAGAGGGAAATACTAATTCTTGGAGAGAGGTTAATGCGACAACCATTCAAATTTATGTTTATTCTTTTTAGTCAAAGGTCAAGGTCACAGTATATGGTAAATTTTTCTTATCAAGAAGTTTTTATATGAATTACACCATATTCATAACGCTAGTTAATATTAACATTGGTGTTAAGCTAACTAAATTATCGATAAGCATTTCTAAGGACGAAGGTCGAAATCAAAGGTAAAGGTCAAAGGTTAAACTAAGATTTGTACTAGTATTTCATATTTACTTTAAGATTATTACTAGGCGTATCATGTATTTTCGGAATACCTGGGCCAAGGTCATACACGAATAAACATAATTCCATTTGATAGTCAAGGTAACAGGTCAAGGTCAAATATAAGGTCAATATGCTCATTTATTTACTATTCATGTAAAATTAAAGTTTGTTGAGATAGTTGTGCTTTATGAAAATTTAAATGCTAAATTTTCAGACATCATGACGGTCAAGATGAAGGTCAAAGGTTAATTATGTCAACTATTCCATTAATACCTCTGATGAACATTTATTGACACTTGACAGACTTATATGATTTTCCAGGTTACATCAAAGCAAAAAAAAATGTAATCCTACATAAAGGTCAAGGTCACAGGCCAAAAGTTAACCTTCATAAAACAAAAATACTCAAGTTTTGATAAGCTGACTGTTTGTTGCATTATACTTAAACAACATATATCAATATTGTATATACATTATAATACTTAAGGTTAAAAGTCAAGGTCAAAGATAAAAAGCAAGAGTGTTAATCACTTTCCCTAAACTCTTCCTAAACTGTTTAACCCTTTCTGTGCCGGCGACATTTTTTTTTAATTGTATTCTAGCTATAATTAGACGATTTTGTGGAGGTTACAAAGGATCTGTAAAGTGTTAATTATGCCTGCTAATTTTCTTCTATTATTATCCAGTATGAAATGAAAACGACAGAGCTCTTCTGAACGGGTTATGTATAGTAACCAAATTTTGCTGGCAAATTCGGTTGGTCAGTGCACCGATTGTCAAAATATTGTGTTTTTGTTATTCAAAGGTCGAGGTGAATGGTGAAGGTTACAGATTATGGGTACTATTTCTTTCTTTTTTATACATTAATAATTTGAAATACATAATATTCATAACGTTACAAAATAGTGTTACGCTGACCAAATTATAGATAATATTCCAATTTTTAAGGTAAAATGTGAACAAATTAAATCATATACTGTATACCGGTATATATATATATATATATATATATATATATATATATATATATATACTCCCAGTCGGACTTAAACCACAGACAGTCAGGACGAGTGTTCATGCTTTAATCCACTACACATAAGTATCCTCTATCATGCTATGGTATAGTGGATTAAAGTATTGTTACGATCCAGGTTCTCAAAGACACAGGGCTCTTCAACATTGGACTAGATAATGGCAAAAAGCAACAACGGTAACACTAGATCCAACCCCTGCCTTAAACACTGGAAAACAAAACACCATTACCGCCCTGAGTCGTGCCTGGACAACGAGGTATCCTATGACTCGGTAACTGGTGCACACACACTAGGCTGACGCTCAATGAAACAGCCTATTCTCAAACAGTAAAAGATTACTCGATTATGTTACACAAAAAAAGATAGTTAACGTGATTAATTAACGTTACGGTAGATACTCAAATAACTGGCACTCCTGTATTAAAGAAAGTGCAATGCTAGTCCTGCAACATCAACTGGAAACTTCTGAAATAAGTCTGATGCTGGGAAGATGTTCGTAAAGAATCTTGAACAATTATAATGCAGAATACGGGTCACAATAAATGCTAGGACATATAGTAATAATAGGTAGGCGAATAATAAAGACTGCGCAAAGGTAATAATGCTCGACAACTAAAGAAATGCTTTGTGACACAACGCAACAGCCTACTCGGGTTGTGCAACTCAACAACAACCTCGGCTCAAAAGTGCAGTGAATAGTAATGCTGCATACATATAATAATGGGGCTTACCTCTAACCAGTGTCTGCTCAGTTAATAAAGTCTAGCTGGGGTATCAAGGCAGGGCAACAATGGGCGAGCATGCGGCTCATAGCCTAACGTTGTCCGAAGGTGGTATAATGAAGATTACGTTATATGACGGGGATGCTCTCTTGATAAATCTAGGTCTCTAGTACCTAGCTCTATCCTGGCGATCCCTCAGAAGTCAACACAAAGAGGCAGCACTATGTTGTGAGGGATAGGCTATGGCCCTCTCACACCACAGCGCTGTGCTCGCAAAGTAAACCCACCCGAAGACAACTTAGGCTCCCACAGTACCTGTCGATGTCGTGCAGGGCTTAGCTAACACTGCACACATCGGAGACAACGACACAGTAACCTTACCCCCAGTCTAGCTTTAGATAACCAAGAAGAATCACTCAACACCTTGCCAGGGAGACATATACCGGTCTACAACCTTCCCGAGAGAGGACACATACGGAAAAGTCCGTCTCTCAAAACCTCAATAAAGCATAATACCTCCTTAACCTAATACATGGAAATATCTGAGAGCTTCGCGTACAATACGACTGGTCGACGGTGAACGTCTATGCTGAAACCAGAAGGGATGTTGAGTTTAATAAAGATTAGAGAATGAGAAAGGAGAAGTCGAGAGAGAGAAATAGTATGCAAAGTGGCGAGTATGGGGGACAGAATTGCAAAGGATGTAGGCGATACGCGTGTCAGGCAAGCTCTGAGCTGGTAAAGAACACGAGGCAGCGACGGGAAGGGACTAGTTGACCACCCGGCCGCCAACGCCGTCAGCGCCCAAGCGAGCCGCGTCATAGCTCACCCCGCTGCCAGGTGTACTCCCTCACCCTCTCTCGCTCGCCTCCCACACAAGCAACATTTATATTATAGCGAATATAAAATATAAGGCGCGGTCACAGACCAAAACAAAGACCATTTCTAGACTGTCTGTGGCAACACCACACTAATTAAATAAAGCAGATCATTCTAGGACAACTGTAGCCCATCCCCCCATCCTGGCGAGCGCTAGCGAGCTGCAATGCCCCACGCAACCATTCTGCTAACGCCGGGAGGCGTCACACCCCCCCCCAAGATATGGGACACTCAACCATGAGCCCATATCTGAACAGGCAGAATGTCGCTAGAATCTGCCACTCCTAACCACTCTGCCACTCATGGAATGCAAGCTCAGTCTCCTCAAAAAATAAATACAACAAAATTTGTATATACAAAAATCTTATCACCCTTCCCAAATATAATACATTAATTCATAACATTGTGCTCCCAGAGCGAGCTTTAAGAAGCACAACCTACTGAGGGAAAATCATCTGCACTCAGTACTCAGCTATAATATTATCTTAAAATTAATTATTAAAAAGATAGAGTTTTTATTTAATTTTTCATATTTTATTTTAATGTTGTTTTGGGTGGCTACTATAGATGTAGCCTAATTTTCTTCTAATCAACGCCAACAACTCCTGCCCTGCGACCCTACGCTGATGCTACACACGCGAGCCCACAAGCACTATCGCAAAAATACACCGCGAGCCAAGACAGGAGGCTATACCAACATACTGTGGTAGCCTACCCCGGATCCTCCACCCGCGACAAACAGTCCGCAATCACATTCTCACAACCGGCAATATGGCGAATGTCTAAGTTGTACTCTTGCAACATGAGCGACCATCTGGTCAGCCTCATATTCCGGTTGTGGAATTGATTGAGGAATTTAAGCGGGTGGTGGTCGGTATACACTACCACGACTGGCCCATAGGCAGGAACATAGACCTCAAAGTGTCTGAGCGCTAACACGATTGCCAGCAGTTCCTTTTCAACAACCGAATAGTTTTTCTGTGCTGAATTAAATTTCTTTGAAAAGAAACTGACTGGATGCTCAAGACCTTCCTCGTCTGTCTGCAAAAGTACGGCACCAGCCCCTACTCCGCTGGCATCAGTCGCCAACTGAAATGGTCGTTCAAAGTCCGGGGCCCTGAGGATAGGGTGAGTGCATAAAAGGTGTTTAACTACTCGAAACGCCTGCTCACACTCAGGTGCCCAGCGGAACTTTTTATCTTTGGCTAGTAGATCTGTCAAAGGAGCTAAAACAGTAGAATAGCCTCTTATAAAGCGGCGGTAATACCCTATCATACCCAAAAATCTCATGATCTGCCGCTTGGTGGTCGGCCTGGGGAACAAGTCGATAGCCTGTATCTTCTGTTGGGGCGGACTCACCTGCCCTAACCCAACCACAAACCCCAGATACTGCACCGTGGCTTGCACAAAGTCACACTTGCCCAGATTAACCACCAAGCCTGCTTTACTAAGTTGACTAAATAAGGCTTCTATGTGCTCACAGTGACTTTGGAAATCGTTGTCATAAATGATCACGTCATCAAGGTAGACAGTACAGTTTGGGATGTCTGCTACGATGTCGTTCATTAAGCTCTGGAAAGTGGCCGGTGCATTTTTCAGACCATATGGCATCACGTTGCAACGGTAAGTTCTGCCATCTACCACAAACCCGCACACCTCTTTAGCACGCTCAGACAGTGGTACTTGCCAGTAGCCTTTGACGAGGTCTACCTTTGGTCAAGTACCTTGCTTTCCCGATCTTATCCACACTGTCATCCACCCGGGGAAGAGGATATGCATTGGTGGGGGTCAACCCATTCAACCGCCTAAAGTCAATGCAGAACCGAACTTTTCCATCAGGTTTGTGCTGCAGAGTGACAGGAGAAGTCCACCGTACTGCCCCCTTCTCGATCAAGCCTCTTGCCAGCATATACTCCAGCTCATCCCTGAGCGCTGGGAATTTAATGGGTGGCACCCGATAAGGTATCGACTTGAAGGGGGGGTGCTCTCCTACGTCGACATCATGCACCGCTTGAGTAGTGAGGCCTGGGTGCTCGGCAAATACAGTGGGATATGAATCGAACAGGCGCTGCACTGCCACCTGCTGTTCCTCCGGCAGGTGCGCCAGAGCATCATGCGCACATTGGCTCGAATTCCCCGCCCACTGATCAGCCGAGACATGACAATCCCAGTTATCATCCACCTGATCATTGCTGCCCCCCTCTCCTTCTCCACCATGACCGCAGCATGTCAACACAGGGACAGCTAGTGACTCAGGTGGGTGCCTCACATACTCCTTCAACAAATTAATGTGGCATAGTTGGTTACGCTTCTTCCGGTCTGGAGTGGCAACGAGGTAATCTAGATCGGAGATCTTTGACACCACCCGATAAGGCCCAGCGTACTTGGCAGCCAGAGGATGACCTGACAAAGGCAACAGGACCAACACCTCTTGACCTACCTGAAACTCCCGGAGTTTCGCCTTAGTATCGTACCTGTCCTTCATACGGGCCTGCGAACTCACCAAATTACGCCCGGCCAGCTCCAGACTTCTAAGCATTCTCTCTCTGCTCTCGAGGACGTATCTCAACATAGAACATGGCTTAGCGGTACCCTCCCAAATCTCCTTCACCAGGTGGAGAGGGCCCCTCACCTGATGCCCGAAAATAAGCTCATTCGGACTGAAACCAAGACTCTCTCCAGGTACTTCTCTTGCCGCGAACAAAACATACGGCAGACCAAGGTCCAAATCCTTTCCGTTCTCTGCGCACTAACATCGAAGCATGCTTTTCAGCGTGGCGTGCCACCTCTCCAACACCCCTTGACTCTCCGGGTGATACGCAGAAGAGACGACAGTGCTGATGCCATGCTGAATCATAGTTTGTTTGAACAGATTAGATGTAAAATTAGAACCTTGGTCCGATTGCACCTCTTGCGGGTAACCATACCGCGAGCAATACAAGAGCAGGTTCCGGACAACAGTTTTCGCCGTGCCATTTCTCATTGGATATGCATCAGGATAACGAGTGGCCACATCCATGATAGTTAATAGAAATTTATTACCGGCACTAGTAGGGGGTAGGGGTCCGACCATATCAATGATGACCTTACTGAAGGGCGGTCCACTGACAGGAATGGGGTGCAACGGGGCTCTCGGAATTGTTTGGTTAGGTTTTCCAACCCTCTGGCACGTATGACACCTTGCTATCCAGGTTACCACCTGCCCCTTCAACCCCGGCCACCAAAACAATTTTTCTAAAGCCGCCACCGTTTTTCTCACCCCTAGATGTCCTGCCAGTGGTATGTCATGCGCCAACCTCAGTAGGCTATCCCTGCACTCCCGTGGCACCACCAACTGGTCCACTCCTCCGGATCCCTCTTGCCAACTACGTTTAGGGTCTTGAAAACGCCTATAGAGGATGCCTTCTAAATAAAAAAAATCTCCTGGCTGTGCATCGCCGTCCTCGTCGAGCTCTACAGCTCCATTAGCACACGTTTGGAGCTCAGGGTCCTCTAGTTGCAACCGACGTATATCTGAGGGTGCCAAGCGATCTAACTGCTCCCGGAGCAATGCATGACCTTCCCCAATACTGGGCTGCTCCCTCTGTCTCTCTCGATGTACATAACGTTGCTGTCGTGGAGACTCGTCATGCCCAGCCTCGTCACTCTCGATGACAGGCCCAGGGGCTACTCCAGAATTAAGTAATGGTGCTAATACTGAATCACCCAGGAGAGCCGCCGAGTCAAAACTCTTAAAACCAACTGCAGCTTTAGCCTCCTCCTGTTGATCGTTCCTCCGCTGGTCTGAAGACGGAGGACTAGGCTGTGACACTTTAGCTGCCCGAGCTCGGGTGACAACACACGCCATGGGTTGTATCTGACACCGCTCGACCCACTCTTGCTCTTCCCTACTCACGTCGGCCGGCCTCTCGGCAACGACTAAGGGTAGAACCTCAGAAGCGGGCATTGCAAAGTCGTTGCCGAGAAGAAGGTCGACGCCCTCCACTGGCAGTTTCTCCACAATCCCGACATCCAATTCACGTGCCACACCATCCACCTCCAACTCCAACCTCACCAGCGGATATGACCATGTTGCATTAATACCCTGCACCACTACCACCCGAGCCGCGTTTATAGGGTAGCCAGTCAAGTTTTTCATCAGAGTCTGGGAAGCACCTGTATCACGCAAGACCTCTACTCCATGCTTGTGCCCCGCCCACATCACGCAACCCCGCCCTCTATGGTCGCAAAAAACATCCTGAGCAGGGTTCGAGCCTCCCAGGTGCTTCTGCATTGGCTGTGCCTCAGCCTCTGACGAACTGCCCCGGGCAAACTCAGATGACTTCGGAGACACACCAATGTTGCAGGCTAATGACACAGCTGCTGTAGGTGGTTTGCTATGACAGACTCTTGCAAAGTGCCCCTTTTTATGACAATGATAACACTCCAACTCCCCTTTGGGCTTCCCTTGGTACTGGGAAGGGCCCGGCCCCTTCTTAAACGGGACGGTGCTAGTCTTGCGGTCAGTCTTGGTATTATGGCTCTTGTACTTGTTTGCATAAGGTATACCACTAACTCGGGGGGGTGAGGTATCACGCCCCTTGTTACCTGCCTCACTACGCTGGGCAAACCCGCACCCACGAATTAGTGATAGCCGGAGGTCAGCCATCTCAGCTGCTTCCTGTAGAGTTTTTGGTTGCTTTTCTTTCAGGTTTAACGTCAGGTCGCCGCCCGTGCATTTGAAAAACTGCTCTAAAAGCACCAACTGTTTAATGTCGTCAAACGTAGTAGCTTTCTCCGACCTCAGCCAATTCCCAAAAGCATCGGACAGCTCCCGGGCATGTTCCAAAAAGGTGCTCTCCCGACCCTTGGTAACACCCCGGAACTTCAACCTGTACGTCTCTGGTTGTAGTTCGTATGCTCTCAGGACAGCCTACTTGAGTTCCTCATAGATAATACACGACTCTATAGGCAATGCATCATAAGCCTTGAGTCCCTTGCCCACAAGTCTAGAGGAAACAAGGGCTGCCCACTTCTCCCCAGGCCACTGGTGTTCCTGGCACTTCTTCTCGAATCTCATGAAAAATTCGGTGACACCCGACTCATCAAATACAGGGACTAGCTTCAACAGGTGCGACAAAGACTGATCATGCCCACGATTCCCACCACCGAGACGTTGCCCTGTCGTTTCCACCCGAGTCTTCTCAAGATCGATATCTGCATGGTACCTGGTAGACTCAGCCTCCGACTGGGCTTTTATTCTCGCGAGTTCGAGATCAGTCTGTTGTTTAGCCTTTATCTTAGCGAGTTCGAGACGTTCCTCACGCTCAGCCTGCATCTTAGCCATCTCAAGCTGGAAGAGCATTTCTGTAGTGAAACTTTGAGGAGGAGGTGCAACTATTGGAGGCCCACCCAGCGATCCTAAACCACGCTGCCAGCGGCTATCGGCCTGCGGGAACGTACTAAACTCCGGCATCCTAGAGGTCCCGATGGGAGTAGAGTGGAGGGGGGGCTCGAGCAGAAGTCCCCGAGCACCCTCTCCACCCTGGACCTCACAAGCCGCCCCCAGTACGCAAGCCCTCAAATCGTTCTTCTTGATGCCATGAGCCACCTTAAGCCCCATGAGGGGAGCCAAACACTGTAGACCATACTTGCTAATTCCCTCTAGTCGATCAGCTGTTATAGGCACCTCCAAAAACTTCTTTGCGGCCTCCTCACTAGTTACTAACCCCCCTGGCATCTGCCCATCAGAGCCTGCATCATTCCCTGAACTCTCAGTATGATCTGATTCGTCTCCCATTGTGTCCACCAAAAATGTTCACGTTTATATAAAAAAAAAAGAAGTACCCAAGCTCCTATGTAGCACTATTCACTTGCCAAAAATGTCTGAAGACTCTCAAGTGCTATACTACTTTGCCAAAAAAAAATCAACGTGCCCACTATATTCCTCAATAAAACAAAATATGACCACAACAATCCTGCAATTATCTCTTAGTTCACAAGATCCTGAGCTAGGTCGCCATTTGTTACGATCCAGGTTCTCAAAGACACAGGGCTCTTCAACATTGGACTAGATAATGGCAAAAAGCAACAACGGTAACACTAGATCCAACCCCTGCCTTATACACTGGAAAACAAAACACCATTACCGCCCTGAGTCGTGCCTGGACAACAAGGTATCCTATGACTCGGTAACTGGTGCACACACACTAGGCTGACGCTCAATGAAACAGCCTATTCTCAAACAGTAAAAGATTACTCGATTAGGTTACACAAAAAAAGATAGTTAACGTGATTAATTAACGTTACGGTAGATACTCAAATAACTGGCACTCCTGTATTAAAGAAAGTGCAATGCTAGTCCTGCAACATCAACTGGAAACTTCTGAAATAAGTCTGATGCTGGGAAGATGTTCGTAAAGAATCTTGAACAATTATAATGCACAATACGGGTCACAATAAATGCTAGGACATATAGTAATAATAGGTAGGCGAATAATAAAGACTGCGCAAAGGTAGTAATGCTCGACAACTAAAGAAATGCTTTGTGACACAACGCAACAGCCTACTCGGGTTGTGCAACTCAACAACAACCTCGGCTCAAAAGTGCAGTGAATAATAATGCTGCATACATATAATAATGGGGCTTATCTCTAACCAGTGTCTGCTTAGTTAATAAAGTCTAGCTGGGGTATCAAGGCAGGGCAACAATGGGTGAGCATGCGGCTCGTAGCCTAACGTTGTCCGAAGGTGGTATAATGAAGATTACGTTATATGACGGGGATGCTCTCTTGATAAATCTAGGTCTCTAGTACCTAGCTCTATCCTGGCGATCCCTCAGAAATCAACACAAAGAGGCAGCACTATGTTGTGAGGGATAGGCTATGGCCCTCTCACACCACAGCGCTGTGCTCGCAAAGTAAACCCACCCGAAGACAACTTAGGCTCCCACAGTACCTGTCGATGTCGTGCAGGGCTTAGCTAACACTGCACACATCGGAGACAACGACACAGTAACCTTACCCCCAGTCTAGCTTTAGATAACCAAGAAGAATCACTCAACACCTTGCCAGGGAGACATATACCGGTCTACAACCTTCCCGAGAGAGGACACATATGGAAAAGTCCGTCTCTCAAAACCTCAATAAAGCATAATACCTCCTTAACCTAATACATGGAAATATCTGAGAGCTTCGCGTAAAATACGACTGGTCGACGGTGAACGTCTATGCTGAAACCAGAAGGGATGCTGAGTTTAATAAAGATTAGAGAATGAGAAAGGAGAAGTCGAGAGAGAGAAATAGTATGCAAAGTGGCGAGTATGGGGGACAGAATTGCAAAGGATGTAGGCGATACGCGTGTCAGGCAAGCTCTGAGCTGGTAAAGAACACGAGGCAGCGACGGGAAGGGACTAGTTGACCACCCGGCCGCCAACGCCGTCAGCGCCCAAGCGAGCCGCGTCATAGCTCACCCCGCTGCCAGGTGTACTCCCTCACCCTCTCTCGCTCGCCTCCCACACAAGCAACATTTATATTATAGCGAATATAAAATATAAGGCGCGGTCACAGACCAAAACAAAGACCATTTCTAGACTGTCTGTGGCAACACGACACTAATTAAATAAAGCAGATCATTCTAGGACAACTGTAGCCCATCCCCCCATCCTGGCGAGCGCTAGCGAGCTGCAATGCCCCACGCAACCATTCTGCTAACGCCGGGAGGCGTCACAGTATGGACACTCGTCCTGACTATCGGTGGTTCGAGTTCGACTGGGAATATATATGATAGTAATGGTGATGGTGACTGCAATAGGCATGATGGTGATAGTTGTAGTTATGATATCAGTAGTGATGATGGTGATAGTAGTAGTTATAATGGTGGTAATAGTACTGATAATGGTAACTCATCGCAGCGTTGGGTACTCCGTTATGATTTTGGGCAAAACGGCATTTCTACTTTATTTATATTTCGTTCTGAGTAATGCTATGCTTTTTTGTTTTCATTGAGATAAACCTATAGTTGATAAAGTGTTCAATTAAATATAATTGCAAACTTATAAAGCATCATTGAACTTTGATCCTCTTATTATATGCATGCATTATTACTATTAGTCTATGATGATACACACTCCCCTGTTGTTCTAAAATGTTTCAAATCATGCTGAGGAACATATCGAACTTTCACCCCATCCCGCCCCAGCTTAACACCTATTCTGGCACCCCCTTAGCATGCATGTCAAATATGGGCTCTCCACCTTGACAACTGAGGGAGTAGTTAGTGAACAAAGAGGCATACATACAGAAAATGCCCTCTATATATTAGATGGTCAATGTCAGATGTGTGGTTTCTGGAGAAAGGTGGCCATCACAGAGGCTTCCACAAACTATTGTGTACTTCTGATAACCTTATCAGACTTGAATCCTCAATCTGTGAAGCTTTTGCCTCTAAGCAACATCTTGTGGCTGTGTTTTTTACTTCGAGAAGGCTTATGACACAGCCTGGCGACATGGCATACTGCGGCAATTTCATGCCTTTGGTTTACGTGGTCGCTTGCCGGTGTTGCTTGGAGATATCTTGACTGATTGTGTATTTAGGGTCAATTTGGTTCTTCCTTTCTGCACCATTGTGCCTGGAGGAAGGTGTCCCACAGGGTTGTGTCCCAAGTGCTTTCTTGTGTGTAGTGGCCATCAACGGTATTTTAGACGCTGTGCCTGCTGGGGTGTCCTCGTCCCTATATGTGGATGATTTCGTTATCTGGTTCCCACATGTCTGATGTTGAGAAGTGCATGAAACATTTTGGTTTTCTCCATCTAAGACTGTAGATATGAACTTTTGCAGAATTAGGGGGGTCATCCAGACCCTGATTTAATTATTTGTGGCAGGAGACTCAGTTGTGTGGCAGAGACAAAGTTCGTGGGTTTAACGTTTGACTGTCATTTGACTTGGGTTCCGCACTTAACAAACTTTATGGCATCTTGTATGAAGTCTTTGAATCTGTTAAGGGTTCTGTCTCATACCTCTTAGGGTGTTGTTCGCTGAACACTACTGCATTTGTATAGGGCATATTTCGCCTCCAAACTGTCATAAGGCTGCAAGATCTATTCCTCTGCCACGGACTCCAGACTTCAAACTCTAGTTTCTGTCCATCATGTTAATCTTTGTCTAGTAACTGTGGCTTTTCAATCTTCTCTGATTCCCAGCATGCTGGTGGAGGCTGGTGTGTTTCCCTTAGAATTCCTGAGTCATTCTGTGGTTGTATGTTGCTGGTTTCGGATAAGACGCCTTCCAGCCTCTCTTGTTTGTGTCTGTGTCTCAAGACAGTCTTGTTTTTCTTACTATGGTTAACATCCTCGATTGCCTCATGCATTTGTCTATAGGGTTCGTGAAATAATAGGAGTTTGATCAGTCGGCAGTCCCCGTGCAAATCCTGAGGTTGCCCCCTGAGCCATCAATCTGAAGGTTTTTTGCAAGTACAAAGACTTTGGTCGCTCCACAGTCTCTTCTGCAATTATTATTAAAAGTGTGTTCTAATCATGGTAATTATGTGCCTGTGAATACTGATGGCTCTAAATATACCTCTTGTATTGGTTGTGGAGTTGTTTCCAGACTTCAGCCGCCACAGGTTTTACTGCAGAGTTGCTTGCTATCATATTAGCTCTGAATTTGTGTTGTTGTTTTTTTCCACCAGGAGTGGCTATTCCTTGTTCATCGTCGAGGGAACAAGAGTGGATTATTGTTGGGTCCCCACACATGTTGGTGTCAAGGATAATGAAAGGGTGCATGCTTTAGCAAAGACTGCAGCTTTGAGACCTGCACATGCACATTCCCCTCTGCTTGCTTCTGATCGTCGTACTCCACTCTTTCTTGCTCAGCTTGCTGTTTGTTCTTGTTGAGATTTTGTTACTGTTAACAAGCTCAGGGGTTTTCCCAACCATGTGTGAAGACCGTACCACCATTATGTGAGACGGTCTAGTTCCCCTTACTGTCAGGCACTTGCTGGTTGAGTGTCCCAGTTTGGTTGACTTACGTCGGAGGTTGGTTTTGCGGCACCCGAAGGCAGATGGTACTTACTGTCTCTCTTCGGTGATTGGAGGGGAAGCTAGTGTCTTTATATTGTATAGAGGCTGGCCTTTTTCTCTTTTTTATGATTCCATGACTTACATTGATGTCTAATTTTACTCATGTTGTTTTAAGATTTTAGTTTTCCGCATATGTGTTAGCTTGTTCCGTGCCATATGAACTTGTTGTTGCGGTGCCAAGTTTTCTATTAATCTCTCTCTCTCTCTCTCTCTCTCTCTCTCTCTCTCTCTCTCTCTCTCTCTCTCTCTCTCTCTCTCTCTCTCTCTCTCTCTCTTTATCTCTCAATAAATCAGATAATTATGACATTGGTAATGAATAATATAATTTCACACATGTAAGATAAAAAATAATATATATAGAAAGAGTACAAAAATGTCTGAAAAAAGATGAAAGTTAAGAAAGCTGTGGGGCCTGACGAAATAAAGCTAGAGTTCTTTAACGTCTTCCTAGAGAGTGATGTATTACTGCAATTGTTAGTAAAATTGTTAAAGGAAGTAATAGCAACGGAATATAGCAGAGGGTTGGAAGGAATCTATTACGGTAATGATACCTAAGACAAGGAAACCCAAAGCTAATAAGTTTACACCTATAGCACTAACAAATATAGGGTATAAACTAATAATAATCATAATGAGTATTGAAGAGCATATAGAGATAAATGGGTGGGAATAAGATACTCAGGCGGGTTTTACGAGGGGAAAAAGAGTAGATAATAATATTTTCATCATAAGGTACTGTATAGAAAAAACATTTGAAATGAGGAAATCATTAATCGTGATATCGATACATTACGCAAAGGCGTTTGATAGAATACAAAAAAAAAATGATATGGTTAATGAAAAACTACTGGATCGATCCACAAACAATAGAAGTGGTGATGTAAAAATATATGAAGGTTATAGTACAATTGTGAGACTTGGGGAGGGAGAAGACATACAAACGCCAGTAACTACTGGACTAAGGCAGGGGTGCATAGATTCTACCACACTGTTCAAGAGTTAGTAACCTACAGAATAATGCACAAACTAGAACAGTTTGAATTAGGATATAAGGATGATACACTCAACATTGCATCCCTATTCTACAATGACGACGGTATGTTGTTGGCACAGAATATAGAGGATATAGAAAGATATATTATAGAGACAGTAACAAATACCAGTAGAGAGTGTGGGTTAGAAATATATAAGCAGAAGAGTAATATAATTAATAGTATTTAATACGAAAGAAAAGCCTCGGGAAATAACAGGAAAAAGGATCACTGATAATATAACTTATTTGGGAATTACGATACATGATAGCAAGAACTCTTTCATGGTACAGAAAGAACAAATGTCAGAGAAGGCAATAACATTGACAAATATGACTTACTCAATAGTTGTAAAGAGTTGTTCAAGATTGCTAATAGGTAAGACATACTGGAAAAGTGTAGCTCTCCCAGCGATTCTATGTGGTGCTAACGTCATAAACTTCACAAAGCAGGAGATAGAATTATTACAAAGTATAGAGAATAGGGTTATTAGGCAAATATTTGGAGCACCAAGGTACGCACAGGAGGAAGCTCTTAGAGGAGAGATAGGCATTTCAGGTAAGAGGGCAAGAATAATGGAAGGACAACAGACTGAAATATCTGCAGTATATTCTGAGAGAGGAAGGGAATGAATTCCTTGAAAAAACATTAGAGGAGATGAGAGAGAAAGAGAAAAAGAAGTGGATAAGGGGTTTAATAGAAGATAAGAGAATGGTTGGGATAAAAGGAGAGAAAATGTCAAATAAGCAAATACAGACAAAAGGGAGAATGCATTTTGGGATACAAATGGGTGCATACAAAAAGGTGGAAGAGAGGGAGCAGAACTATGAAATTCATAGTTAAAACTGGGTTGAAAGGAGAAGACCCCGATTTGGTTTCTTGCAAACAGAGGACATCCCACTCTTAAATATTTTTTTAAAACAGAAATGTCCTCACTATTTGCACGGATACCCCTACAGTACCATTGTATAACTGTTGGCATTATTGTCATCGGTTAAACTATCATCCCTTTTAGGAGGGGGGACATGAACATCAGAGGTTTGTGGTAAAAACTTTTTCAAATTGTCTTCGAGAAAGCCTGCCAAATGAGTCAGCACCCCGCTTCCTTTGGTAAGCCTTAACCTGAGCTGGAGAGGTTCCACCCTTGCGAGAGGGAACCCTCGTATCTGGCAAGGAGCAATCCTTGGAGTTGGGTCGCTTCTTAGACTATTCCAGAGGAGAATGCCTTGGTGGAGATTGGAGCAGCTGGTATTTATTTTGTACAAGGATGACCCTGTTTTTTTTTTCAATCTTTGTTGTTGGCACTTCTACTTTGGTTCCCGATGAATTATTCTTCCCAGAAAGAGATGGGGGAGAAATTAACGCTACCTCCAAATGAGCCCGTGGCACCCCACTCACATCCGAAAATGAAGGGCCCCTCCTCTCCTTAGGCGAAGAACCGTGAAGCGTGCGACCATCGCAATGATGTGTCCTGTCTTTCTTTGGAGAGGGAGGATGCTGTTCAGTACTTGTATGGAAATATTGCTTGCGACGAACAGAGGCTTGAGGCACAATAGCCTCACTCCATGAACTCTGCAATTGCCGCTGCTGCTTCAAGATGACAGGAACACCAGTGACTTTGTCTTGGGCTGTTACTTTAGAGAGGGCAACTGGTGCAGAAGATGCAACTGTTGAAGGACATGAATGTGTACCAGGCTTACTCTGGAACAGCAACTCCAGTCTAGCAGTACCATAATTAATAAGCTGCGTATTTTCCAGAACGACTATGTCTACCTCTAGTTTATATATATCACAATGCAAGGAGAAGGTAGAGTGGTCACTCCGACAGTGGTAGCAGTGTGCATTTGAATCTAATTCAGAAGCTTCATGATTGCTTAAAGCTGAACGACAGCCGCAATAGATTTCGTTTGGGCAGTATTTCTTGAGGTGCCCATACTCAAAACATTTGTAGCACTGCATAGGCAGATCATAAAACTTCTTAACTCACAAAGTGTGTGATCCAATATAAACAGAATCGGATAAGTAAGACCCCCCAAATAAGAGTGACACTGTCTTGCCCTTCAGCCTCCGGGCAGAGGACACGGACTCGAGCCACATAGATAAGATGGTTTCCTCAGGAAAGGCATTCAGGTACTCACTGAAGACAATCCCTATTGTAAAATTAAAGGACTTCTGGGCCTATATTGCCTTAAACATACCATTAGAGGAACAAGGCAGATGGGATAGCATCCTAGCTTGAACTGGGTTGTTACCGTAGATTAACACACCTTTCCAAAACTTTTAAAAATTTGCCTTTGGGATGATGCCGACTTGCCTCTGCAAATACTGATGTGCCTTAATAAAGTTATTTTGTCCATCATAGTAGTATGTCACATATGCCCCTTTCCCACATTTGCAACTTCATACGATTTTCGTCGCTGAGGACGTCTACGATTTTGACCATTGCAAACAGATAACAAATTATACTCGGCGAAGATGTCACCGATTAATGCGATGCAATCGCCGACATTCTGCGACGTTATCGGCGAAGTGAACGATGTTTCACCGAAGATCTCTGCGAGGAACGTCACATTTTCAAAAATATCTAGCGACATCATGCGATGGTGAAAGAAAACTCGCCGAATGTTCTGCGACATCTTCGGCAATTCAAGCGATGGTTCGGCAATTACTTCGGCGAGGTTATCCGAATATTTTTCCCTGGCACAAATTCCTGCAACCACCCACAACCCCCCAAACCTTTCTGTTGATAAAGACTTGACTCGGTCACAGAGAACATTCTGAGTTGAGCAGCCACACCGAGCATAGCTACTCTTCACCACCACCGCATTATAACCTCGACCCTTGGACGTGCCTGTTAAATCTTGAGATGGAGAGGCCTATGCAGCATCTACGCAAGAGTGCGCGTGTTGAGCTGGCCCTTGCCACCCAGCGGAGGAATCTCATTTATTTGGAATGCCTATTGGAGCTTGTCAGAAAGGAGAAGGAAGCTGAGAGGGAAAGCAAGGAGAAAGAGGAGAGTAGAAAACAGACGAAGAAGCGAAAATTGTGGACGAGAGAGTGGCTGTTAAGGCGAGGTCGATTTGGGGGATATGAGAATCTCCTGAAAGAAGTTGAAGAAGAGGACCCAGCGGATTTTATAAACTTCATGAGATTGGAACCAGCACTCTTTCAAGAAATTCTCAACAAAATTCGACCAATCATTGCCAAAAAGGACACACACTGGAGGAAAGCCATAGATCCTGGTTTGCGTTTGGCAGTGACATTGCGTTACCTAGCTCCAGGTGACAGCTACAAGAGTCTCAGTTACTTGTTCAGGAGAGCGCACAACACCATCTCCAAAATTGTGCCTGACATCTGTGAGGCGATTGTCAGTGCATACATGGATGATGTAATTGTTTGTCCTACAACACCTGAAGAGTGAAAGGCTGTTGCAAATAGATTTGCTAGAAACTGGCAATTTCAACATGCTTTGGGTGCCTTGGATGGCAAACATGTTGCCATCAGAAAACCACCCAAAGGTGCCTCTACCTTCTACAACTATAAAGGTTACCACTCCATTTTGCTGCTTGCCATCGCTGACGCTGACTACAAATTCCTCTACATCGATGTTGGTGCAGAGAGATCAGTGTCAGATAGTGGGTTGTTTCTACGAACCCCTATTCGTTTGCTGTTGGAGAGGAATGACGTTGGTGTTCCTGAGCCTGAACCGCTTGAAAACGGCAACGAGGAGATTCCATTTTTCTTCATTGGTGATGACGCATTTCCACTGAGGACTTGGATGATGAAACCATACCCACTCAGAGGCTTGGATGATGATAAACGCATTTTCAATTACCGCCTATCCAGAGCCAGGAGAGTGGTTGAAAATGCGTTTGATATCATGTCTGCCAGGTAAAAGCCGATTTTTAAAAATTATATCAATTGGTTTTATGGATATATATACTTACAAATATTTTGAGGCGCGCCATGTTTACCCATGCGTAATACATAAATCAACCAATAAATTCAATAAAAGGTAAAAAAAACAAATTTTTGTTTCACTTTCTTTATTACTAATATTTAGTGTGCCATCCCTTTGCCTTCTTCAACAATCGCAACCGTTTTGGAAGAGAAACAAACAGATTCTGGCAGGTACTAGCTGGAATGTTGTCCCAAACTTCACGGATGGCCGCCTCTAGCCGCGGCAGTGACGAGGTGTCTTTTTTTCTTGAGCTTCTGTTTCATGGTCCCCCATAAATTTTCAATGGGGTTTAAGTCAGGTGAATTCCCTGGCCAATCTTGAAAGTACTTTATGTCACAATCATCTAACTACTCCCTTACATATTTCGCTGTGTGGCAGGGTGCCCCATCCTGCATGAAAAACCTACCGCGGCAGGCTCGGAAAGCTTCGGGTAAATGGTCAGCCAGTAGGGTAAGATAGACTTCTTTATTAACATAAGGGTTCTTTGGTAGCACAACAAGTGGCCCTACACCATAATAAGAGAAACAACCGCACACCATGAGCGAGTCCGGGTGTTTCACCACCTGTTGCACGTACTTGTTCTCGTCACGATTACAGCCAGGCCTGCAGCGCACGCTGCCAAATCTGTTCCCAGTAACATTGAATGTGGACTCGTCGCTCCAAACCACGTGCTTCCACCTGGCAACGTTCCACTGAAGGTATTTTCGGGCAAAGCACTTTCGTTTAGCCACCTGCGCCAGGGTGTGAAGCGGTTTCTTCCGCGGGCGAAGCGACCTGAACTTGAGCTTCTTCAGTATGTAGTCGCGAATTGTCCTTTCCGCGACATTCCCAAGCAACCTAGGGTTTTGTTCCTTCAACTCAAGTGCTGTCAACCGAGGATTATGTTCCAATTGTCTCTTAAGAATAGTCAAAGTTCGCTTAGACACCTTACACTTGTGGCCCGAGCGTTTCTTCTTGGCTGGAGTTGCCACACCGCCATTGTCCTTAAATTTCTTTGTCCACCGCTGCATAGTTTTCAGGTTCAGGCCGAGTTGAGTGGAGAAATTCTTGTTAGATTTCTTGGCCTTGAAGAGCTCTACTATAGCACTAATTTGCTCACTTGTCAGGTTCCTAGCGCCCACCATCTCGCTGCTATAAGGGTTAATCCACGAGTGTCACGAGTGAAATCGGGGAGGGAGGGCGGAGATTAAATGTTCCAGCACCACTCCTCATGACCAAGCGGGACATACTGAGGATCTTTCTCTCCTCGCGGCGGGTGGAAGGAGGGTGTGCCTGCCTGCCAGACGTACGAAAATGGGAATCTCTGGAGCAACCAACGGTCTGGGAGGGGGTGGACGATTTCGGTGGAAATTATTGAGGTCGGCCCTACCGCCCCAATATTTACCGCCGCGACTTATATATATATATATATATATATATATATATATATATATATATATATGTACTGTATATATAAATATATATATTACCATATATAAATATATATATAAATATTTATATGTCTATATAATGATATATACATCAAAAAATTTATGTGTGTATGTACATACTGTATATCCACATCATACGCCCATCAATACATATCCGTATGGCTTGAGGCCAATCTCGAGTAACAACATTTGTCTATTTTTAAAAGCTTATAATAACCTGCTGGCTTCACTTTAATATTTGGGATTGGAGTTCACTGTGAAAAGGATCTGACTTGTGTGTGTTGATCGCCCTAATCGAGCTTCCCATTTCATTATCTTATAACGTTTTCATTGAAAAACTAATATATTTTTTACACAGACTAAATGTATTAATTGTTTTAACCATTCTCATTACAAGTTCCAGTGTCTCCTTACGACCATACCTCTCCATCCGAATCGCGTTGAATCCGTTGTGATGGCCTGCTGTTGTCTACACAATGTCCTTCGTGACAGGAATCCCTCTGATCGACAGGGTCTTGTCGTGGAGGAGAACATTGCAATCGAAATTGCATTGAAATCGTAAATTTGGTGTGTCCCGCAGAACTACTCGACCGTGTTGGGAGGCAGCGTGGCAACACAGCTACCAATGATGGGAAGACTCTTCGTGAGAGCATCAAACACTACTACAACTCACCACTTGGCAGTGTTGAATGACAAAACAGAATGATAGAACGAACCCCATCAGAAACCTAAAACATAACCTAATAAAATGTTAAAATATTGTAATGAATGTTTAATTTTTACTCCATGTCATGACCAAGTAATGTGCGTAATAAGAAAACATTAGTTGTATGATAACTTATTTTATTCAACAACATCTGTCTAATATCATAAAAGGTGAATATTCGAATTACATAAACATAATATTATTTACTAGCTATGAACATGTTGGATGACAAAAATGAACGAAACATACAAAAACTTCCTCTCTATCTGGACCATGAAAAACCCTGTCTAAAGTAGAACCAGGTGCCTAATTATCCGACACACCCACCCCACCGACACTCACACATACACACACACAGACCCAGGTGTTTCCTGGCGCCAGTGTTTGATCTCTAAATACAACCACGACCCAACCTACTGCCTGCGTCCCTGGCTGTCCAGCCGACACTCACACACACACACATTTTATTAATGTGTACTTTTTCGAAGATGTATTTTCATATTTTTATCATAGGTATAGTAATATAATAATACATTTTTATATTCACAAAGTAATTCAACTATTGACATTCAGGTATATCATTAATATTTATTATTCATTGAATAAAATGTGTATGATTTTCCTTTTGTGTCTAAGAAATATATTAGATGCATTATCTTGCTTATATTTTTCTTTTTTCATAGGTATAGTAATATATTAATAATCTCTTATATTCCTAAAGTTACTCAACTCTTAACATTCCTGTTTATCATTAATATTTATTATTCATTGATTAATATTTGTATGAGTTTGATTGTGTGTAACACACACACACACACACACACACACACTCACCCCCGGGTGGTCAGTTGTGACCTTGTACATTGCTTCATGCCCGCACACACACACACACACACACACACACACACACACACACACACACACACACACACACACACACACACACACACACACACACACACCCCATGGTCAGTGTGGCGTACGTGACTAGCCACACGGGTATGTCAGTCGCACAAACATACACGCATTTTATTCTATATTTTATTAATTTCACCTCCACACCAAAGACCACCAATGATATTCGTTAAATTATTAATGATCCACGGGGATTTGAACCAGGGTTAGCACACGGCTTGCATGAACTAATCCATTTCTTTATCAATACATTTTATCATTGTGTACTTCTTCGAGTAGTTTATTTTCATATTATTTGCATAGGTATAGTAATATATTAACAGAATCTTATATTCACAAAGTATCTCAACTATTAACATTCAGGTATATCAATATTATTTAGTATTCCTTGATAACTATTTGTATGAATTTTATTTAGTGTATATGTAATATATTACATTCATTATCTTAGTTATATTTTATTTAGTGTATATGTAATATATTACATTCATTATCTTAGTTATATTTTATTTAGTGTATATGTAATATATTACATTCATTATCTTAGTTATATTTTATTTAGTGTATATGTAATATATTACATTCATTATCTTAGTTATATTTTATTTAGTGTATATGTAATATATTACATTCATTATCTTAGTTTTTTTTATTTAGTATAGTAATATCTCAATCTTATATATATTATATGTTAACATTCATTATCTTATTATTTTATTTATTATTAATTGATTAATATTTGTATGAGTTTGATTTTGTGTATAAGAAATATATTCCATTCATTTTACTTAGTTCTACTTTTTGCCATTGTGAAGGTTTTCGTCTAGTTATTTTCATAGTTTTGACATAGCCATAATAATATAGTAGTAATAGCTTATATTCAACTCAACTACATTCATCAATATTATTTATTTAATATTTATTTATTATTTATTTCTTATGAAATATATTTTTGTATAAGATGAGAATTCGTTGTTCTTAGTTATATATGTAATAGATATTCTTGTATCATAATATCGAATTTAATTATATAGATGACTTTCTGTATCATAAATAATTCGATTTTATTTATACATGACTTTTCTGAATGAATTTTCAATTTTTACTTTAGCGGAACAACAATTTAGACATTTTTAACAAATAAGCTAACTAAATGTTAAAGTATAGTTAATCAACAATGAAACAGGGAAGAGAGGAAAATAATATACATTTTTGGTTTTTGTTGTAATACATTTATTTAATTTAAAAAAAAAATATATTCTTTCATTCATTGCATGTGGGCGACCGTGCTGATTGACGCGGCAGGGGTATGGATCATAGTGTCCATCGTTATAACAGGTGACAGGGGCACTGTTGGTCGCCCTGGCGACAAAATTTGGAAGACCCCAGGTGAAGGTGAAGTTGGAGGTGTTGTCCCTGGCATCAAGTGGGTTGTGGGAGGGAGACGTGGATGTTGCCCATGGGGGTAGGGTACTCTGTACACTTGAGGAAGTTGTCCCTGAACATGTGGAGGAGCAAGGGGAGGAAGGATCTGACCCGGCAGTTGTGTCATCGGCGCCCGCGGGTCGCCCGATGCATACGCCAGTGGTACCTGGTAGTTGACAGGCGGAAAATGTAACGGTGCGACGTTGGTGTTGGTGGTTGACACACTTGGCAAAGGTGTCTGCAACACCGTTACTGGTGTGTCCGCCTGGCTCGTTACCACAGGACGTATGGTTGTAGGTGCAGCCACAACTCCAGGTATTGATGCCTTCATTGCCTGTAATGCCTGCTGATCAACATTGCACATGAATTCACCCACCACGAGAGGGTCCATCCTCACGAGTTTACACTCCAAAGCATAACAGAAGCTCCGTATCTGGGTGTGGAGCACTGATTTGCCATTGGACTTAACCCTCTCCAACTCGCCGATGGAGGCCTTGTGCTGGGAGATGAGCTGAATGAGTAAAAAAACATACATTAATGCAGCAAAAATAGTAATTAAAAATATTTGATGACCATGATGAAGTATGATGATGGAAACATGATTTCTGTTTTCTTTTCAAAAACTTATAAAGTATGAGTAGAAAGGCATAAATATATCTAACTCTATTTAGATAGAAATATAGTTATATATATATATATATATATATATATATATATATATATATATATATATATATATATATATATATATATATATATGTATGTATGTATTTCTCTCTAGTTATATATATATCTATCTATATATATATATATATATATATATATATATATATATATATATATATATATGTATATATATATATATACTATTATACATATGTATATATATATTTAGAAACATCTACTTTTAATATATATATTTGTGTAGACAGATATGGAAATTGTTGGAAGTATAAAACATTAATAGTTTTATACCCATATTGACTGTAGGCAGGACATTTGTTTGTGGATTACTATTACGGTAAAGATGACGATTAAATGCTTACCCTGGTCAAGAACAAGGGATCTTCTTGGGCCGAGGCCGGGGCCGGGGCCGGGGCCGGGGCCGGACGTCCACGTTTCGCCCCCATACCTCTTCTGTGTGTTGAGGGCATCACAGGAGAGTTTGACAGCTCCTCCATTGGCTGGCCCATCGCGTCCTCCACCTGGGATACGTCCTCCTCCACGATGACCACCTCCTCCTCGTCCTCCTCCTCCTCCTCCAAGTTCTGCTGTGGCTGCGATCTTTTCTGGATCTGAAAGTCAAATACAATAAATACCATATCGAACTTGTAAAACATTATAAAGTCAAACATATTAATAATCTTACACACAACAAACAGTTAATATGAGAATGTAAATATATGTTACTATATATAGCAAATGGTTTCATATATCATTGTTCATACCTTCTTGCTGCTGATCCTGGGTTCCTTTTGTGATACATTGTCCTTAAGGAAGGAAAATGTATCAAAAATCCACTGATCCCTCATTGTCCTTTTTCTAGCTTTGGACCCGCTCTTCTTGGTGAGGTTGAGGAGTTTGCCGTGGCGTGTCCTCATGTTTTGATAGAATTTTGACACAACACCCGCTGAAAAGGGAACGAGAGAGAGTGCATTAAAAACATCAAGAGAATATGTCAATATTTTGTGAGATTGAGGGGAGATTATTTAGCAAACAATACAAGGGGCAAGCACTAGAAATCGACAGAAATATCAAATTTTTCACTAGTCAAGTTGTTATATTATTGTGTAAATGTGTTCATAGCACCACGTTCATCACGCAAACCATTAAATATATTTCCAAATAAATCATAGCCACTTACCGGGTACATTCATTTGTTTCCCTTTCTTCTCGAAGATGCGGCACTTATAAATTTTGTCGTGGTAACATGCGTCAGACTTGGCCCACAGGGCTGGGTGATTGTGGACCCATTCTGCCAGGTTGGTCTCCATCGCGGCAGTTATTACTCCGTATTGGGGCTCTTCGTCAGTGTCTGAGGACGCCTTGTCTTCTGGGGTCACCTGTCTCACGTCGCTGTTATCATCGGCCCTGTGGACCTCAACGCTCACGTCGTCCTGTGTGGTGAATAGTTGCTGGCTCGGCTGGTTGTCCAGGGGGCTTGCCACGTCCATTGACGTCGCCTCTCCTTCAGCACCCTGCATGGCATCCAAAATCGCATCGGCTTGGATGACGGGCGTCTCACTCTGAACATTTCTCGTGGTCACCTTCTTCTTGTCCACCTTCTTCGCCACCTTTTTCAGCGTTGGTTGTGCCTTGGGACCCATGTTGAATTGGAGAGTATTGGTAGTTTGGAGAGTGGTGGGAGGCTTGTTGACTGGAAACTGTGGAATGACCTTTTCTAACCTGTACCGCGGTCTATATTCCCCCTGACCTGACCTCACCTCTGACAGACGTACAATGGATACAATGGAGACCTGACCTGACCGCACCTCAAAACTAAAATTGAGAAACAGGGTGATAATCCCTTTTAATTACACACCTCTCGCCGAAAATCCTCTTTGGCCTCGTCGAGGTGTGTCGTGAGCCTTCGGCGACGTCGCAAGGCCCTTCGCATGCCTTCGCATGCCTCATGCAGAGTATACCCCTGACGGGTACACCCTCGGCGAGTATTCGTCCACACACCGGCGATTAATCGACGAGGAAATCGCCGGTGATTATTGTGCATCGGCGATGTTCTCGGAACATCTGAGAGCATCGGCGAGCCATCGTGCGACGTTTTGGAAAATGTCAACGGTTTCTTTCGTGCGACACCCTCGCCGACGTCGCCGATGATCTCCGAGGGCCTCTCAGAATCCCTCGGCGATGTTCGACGATGCTTGCGAGGGCTACAAACCCTTGTGAGTCCTCGTCCCAAATTTTGAACAAACCAAACATTTGCGATGACCCGCGAGAGCCCATGCGAGGCCTTGCGAGACATACGATTATTATGCGAGGGTATACGATTGTTGTCAGACATGTCACGAATGTACCAATTTATGGGTGTCGGCGATGAAAATCGTATGAAGTCGCAAATGTGGGAAAGGGGCAATATCATTTAGGTAGAGGAGTAGGGCGCTGTAGGTCTGAAGTTCTATCAAATCCGTCAAATACATTTGGCACATAATCGGAGTCACTATCCTCAATATTAGCAGAACGCTGCAATAAATTTTAACTGCAGCAGGTAGGAGATTCGGGGAAGCTTCATGGTCAGCTGCAGCAGAGGACTCCTCCAAAAAGGAGATGTAGCATCTGTTTACAGACCCACAAGCGTCTATAAAACTAATTTTGATACGAGTTATTACACGAAAGGAATTGAGCGTTTTATACAGGGAATCATAGGATAATTCGGGGGGGGGGGGGGCGGCATTATGGAGGAAGACAGTGTCGCCATTGCCTCTTGTAGAACAATTTTGCGCAATAGACACTGCATAAGGCTCCATTGTAACTACTGTAGAACTTTGAGAGGGAAGACCCTCAGAAGAAGCCGAGGGATTGCCAGAGTCAGTTACCAGTGATTCCAAAGCAATTGCCGAGTCAGTATGGTCAGTATCATCTGCCATGAGTGCATGCGAAAGAACAAAAAGAGATAACCATAAGACAGAGAACAAAAAAGGCATGAGAAGAAGATACTGCGGTTGTTAGGTGCCACCTGGCAATGAAAGGTTGAGACCTCCGCAGGACCAGGAAAACCAGAACATGGCCATTTGCATGAGATAGGCCCCGGCTTCGAGCTGGGAACATTGTCAACGCGTTACCCGTCACATACACTGAAGAAACAAAGGAGTCAACAACCCCAAGGCAACCCCACTGCGTCCAGCTCCCAATAACGAGCTTTTTGGGCCCTCGCCGCTGACGCCTGTTACCAAGTGGAACTCTGCCAACTCAGCTGAGGTCATAAACACTGCAGCGAAACTCCATGGAATACTAGAACTTCCTGAAGCAGTATACTGAAAAGGGAAGAAGGGAATAGGGCAAGCAACCAGAAAAGACAGGTGGGTTGAGTCTCCAAAATTAGTAAGGGAGGAGATCAAACCCATATTGGGCTTCCCCAGAGGATAGCAGAAGAAGTGAGAAATGAAATAACATACATTAAGAGAAGGTAAGGGCCTAGCAAAATTAGTTGGATTTGGCAGGTGGAGTGGTCGAATAACCCCGACCGCCCCAACTGACAATTTGCAAGCCCCCACAACGCGTCAAGAAGCTAGACAAAGTGGGGGCTGGATTGGTGGAGGCGGCTTGCTGGACATGGAGCAGCTGACCAACCAACACAAGGTATAGGTGCACTCTCAGATACCTGAGGCTGGTCCTTCATCGTCCACAATGGGGTTTGCAATACGTAATCTGGCTCTCTGATTTTGGGTAATCTTATGTCGGTAGCATTTTTTCATTTTATCTCTCACAAACATAATAAAACATTTTCCTAAACAAGACCCATAGCAAAAGCTCAACAACTATATAGCACCTCACTTTATGGTCAAAGTTTAGACAAAAATCCCCAGAAACCTGAGAGTCTATTACTGAATATATGGCAAAGTTACGATCAGTTCAAATATTTTGTTGTTCTGTCCCAACACTTGTACTGCACAGTTGGCAATTATGTTACATCACACTGAACCTTGTAATGGTTCTCTTTGGCTCATAATAATATCTGCCAAAGTTTGATAAAGGTCTGTTAATGTTAAAAAATTTGAGAAAAATCCATCAGAGTAAGTATCGAATTCCTAAATAATACGTATTTGATAAATGTAATAGTGCATATGTTACTATATTGCTATTCCTCCCTCTTAACCCTCCTCTCTACTACTTATGCCTAATATCTTTATCTATTCTAAAGATGTACTTTCTACCCTCTCTGGGTTTAATACTAAGAAGGCGTAGGGTCCGGACGGTGTTCCTCCTGTTGTACTGTGCTTCCGTGCTGACTCCCTGCCTAGGCAAACTCTTTCGTCTCTGTCTCTCCTCTAACGTCTTCCGTTCAAACTGGAAGTTTGCTCTTATTCAACCTGTCCCCAAAAAAGGTTGACCGCTCTCAACTATAGTCCAATTGCTCTCATCTCTTGTATCTCTAACGTTTTTGAAACTATTCTTGCTTCCAAATTTCTAAAGCATTTCTGTTCTCATAATCTGCTCTCAGATCGTCAGTATGGCTTCCTTAAACCTTAACTGGCGGCGCGCATCATATGTCGAGTGAAAGAAATTTGGACTATGTGGCGGCTCACACCATAAGTCGTGTGGCAATTTCAGCACGTAATGTTGCTGAGAGAGAGAGACAAGTGGTGGCAGGAGAGTAGCGAGCGTATGACTGCTCCAGACCACCGCGGCGGACCAACTGACATGAATCCCACCCTCCTCCACCCTCTCACACTCGCTACATAGTGAAATGTATGGGGAAAGTACCGAATTACATGGTTTTTGCACTCGTGTTGTGCGGTTGTTGCAAGAAAACTAGCGGTCATACAAGGATCGTTGTGGTGTGTTTGGAAAGCTCTGTTTATGCCCTTTCAGGGATAGATACTTGTTTTACGCTCTGGGTCTTATTTAGGCATGAAAATTATCACGTAAACAGCCCTATTTTGGGTAAAAACACCCCGCTGGTGGCTACATATTATTTACCGCCTAGGCCGCTCGTTAGGTGTTAAGGGTCGCTCTACTGGTGATCTTTTTTCATATCTTACTACCTCTTGGTCATCCTCCTTTTGGAACTTCGGGGAGACTTTTTCTATTGCACTAGACATATCGAAGGCCTTCGATAGAGTCTGGCATAAATCTTTACTTTCTAAACTACCCTCCTTCAGTTTCTATCCCTCCATCTGTGCCTTTGACTCTAATTTTCTTTCCGGCCGTTCCATAGCTGCGGTTGTGGACGGCCATTGCTAACTTCCTCATCCTATCAACTCCGTTGTTCCTCAGGGCTCTCTCCTATCTCCTATTATCTTTCAAATTTTCATAAATGATCTTCTCAATTGTACCTCCAGTCCCATCAATTCATAAGCAGACAGTCTACGTTACACTACTCAATTAGTTTTCCAGAACACTCCCGCCAGCAATCCCTCAAAAACAAACGTAATGAAGCCATACACCACTTATCTTCTGATATAACTACTATTTCCAATTGGGGCAGAGCAAATCTTGCTGCCTTTAATACTTCCAAAACCCAATGTATCCATCTATCTACTCATCTGGAACTCCCAGGGGACTATCCCTTATTCTTCAACAATAAAAAAATCAATCCTTCATCTTCTCTCAATATTCTTGGTGTCTCTTTTTCATCTGCTCTCACTTGGAAGGACCACATTGCCAATTGTTACGATCCAGGTTCTCAAAGACACAGGGCTCTTCAACATTGGACTAGATAATGGCAAAATGCAACAACGGTAACACTAGATCCAACCCCTGCCTTAAACACTGGAAAACAAAACACCATTACCGCCCTGAGTCGTGCCTGGACAACGAGGTATCCTATGACTCGGTAACTGGTGCACACACACTAGGCTGACGCTCGATGAAACAGCCTATTCTCAAACAGTAAAAGATTACTCGATTAGGTTACACAAAGAAAAGATAGTTAACGTGATTAATTAACGTTACGGTAGATACTCAAATAACTGGCACTCCTGTATTAAAGAAAGTGCAATGCTAGTCCTGCAACATCAACTGGAAACTTCTGAAATAAGTCTGATGCTGGGAAGATGTTCGTAAAGAATCTTGAACAATTATAATGCAGTATACGGGTCACAATAAATGCTAGGACATATAGTAATAATAGGCAGGCGAATAATAAAGACTGCGTAAAGGTAGTAATGCTCGACAACTAAAGAAATGCTTCGTGACACAACGCAACAGCCTACTAGGGTTGTGTAACTCAACAACAACCTCGGCTCAAAAGTGCAGTGAATAATAATGTGGCATACATATAATAATGGGGGCTTATCTCTAACCAGTGTCTGCTCAGTTAATAAAGTCTAGCTGGGGTATCAAGGCAGGGCAACAATGGGCGAGCATGCGGCTCGTAGCCTAACGTTGTCCGAAGGTGGTATAATGAAGATTACGTTATATGACGGGGATGCTCTCTTGATAAATCTAGGTCTCTAGTACCTAGTTCTATCCTGGCGATCCCTCAGAAGTCAACACAAAGAGGCAGCACTATGTTGTGAGGGATAGGCTATGGCCCTCTCACACCACAGTGCTGTGCTCGCAAAGTAAACCCACCCGAAGACAACCTAGGCTCCCACAGTACCTGTCGATGTCGTGCAGGGCTTAGCTAACACTGCACACATCGGAGACAACGACACCGTAACCTTACCCCTAGTCTAGCTTTAAATAACCAAGCAGAATCACTCAACACCTTGCCAGGGAGACATATACCGGTCTACAACCTTCCCGAGAGAGGACACACACGGAAAAGTCCGTCTCTCCAAACCTCATACATAGAAATATTTGAGAGCTTCGCGTACAATACGACTGGCCGACGGTGAACGTCTATGCTGAAACCAGAAGGGATGTTGAGTTTAATAAAGATTAGAGAATGAGAAAGAAGTCGAGAGAGAGAAATAGTATGCAAAGTGGCGAGTATGGGGGACAGAATTGCAAAGGATGTAGACGATACGCGTGTCAGGCAAGCTCTGAGCTTGGTAAAAAACATGAGGCCACGACGGGAAGGGACTAGTTGACCACCCGGCCGCCAACGCCGTCAGCTCCCAAGCGAGCCGCGTCATGACTCACCCCCCGCTGCCAGGTGTACTCCCTCACCCGCTCTCGCTCGCCTCCCACACAAGCAACATTTATATTATAGAGAATATAAAATATAAGGCGCGGTCACAGACCAAAACAAAGACCATTTCTAGACTGTCTGTGGCAACACGACACTAATAAAAGAAAGCAGATTATTCTAGGACAACTGTAGCCCATCCCCCCATCCTGGCGAGCTGCAATGCCCCACGCAACCATTCTGCTAGCGCCGGGAGGCGTCACACCCCCCCCAAGATATGGGACACTCAATCATGAGCCCATATCTGAACAGGCAGAATGTCGCTAGAATCTGCCACTCCTAACCACTCTGCCACTCATGGAATGCAAGCTCAGTCTCCTCAAAAAAAAATACAACAACATTTTATATATAAAATAATCTTATCACCCTTCCCAAACATAATACATTAATTCATAACATTGTGCTCCCAGAGCGAGCTTTAAGAAGCACAGCCTACTGAGAGAAAATCATCTGCACTCAGTACTCAGCTACAATATTATCTTCAAATTAATTATTAAAAAGAAAGAGTTTTTATTTAATTTTTCATATTTTATTTAAATGTTGTTTTTGGCGGCTACTATAGATGTAGCCTAATTTTCGTCTAATCAAAGCCAACAACTCCTGCCCTGCGACCCTACGCTGATGCTACACACGTGAGCCAACAAGCACCAGCGCAAAAATACACCGCGAGCCAAGACAGGAAGTTATACCAACATACTGTGGTAGCCTACCCCGGATCCTCCACCCGCGACAAACACAGACTGAACAGCGAGGGTTCTCCTGCAAACAAAGCCAAAACATTATCAGTGCCCTTAGCATGCCACACATCCAACTTGTGTTCCGGCAGCACAACAACACCTGGCACTGACAAACTGCCCAGCTCATCGCAAAACTGGCACTTCTCTTCGCTCTTCCCGGCAACGGGGCCTGCCAATAACCCTTCACTAGTTCTGCCTTCGTGATGAGCGAGGCAGCCCCGAAGCGGTCTATGGTGTCGTCAACTCTGGGTAATGGATAGGCGTCTGTCAGGGATAATGCTTCCACACTCTTGCAATCAACACACACACGGACTCTGCCACCAAACTCAGGTTGCAAAGCCACTGGCAACGACCACTCACGACATTCCTCATCCCTCAGACCCCCTCTCCACACGCCGTCCAGCTCCGCCTTCACAACAGGCTGTCGAGCAGGATTCACACGGCAGGGAACCAACTCGAGCCTTGCACTGTCTCCAGCCTCCATGTCGGATTCTACCCCGTACATCAGGCCTGAAGAAGCACCAAACATGCGGACGGACTGCCACAGCCTAGCAAACAACTCCTCCCGTCGCTCAGGAACAAGAGGCTGCAACCCATCTCGCAGAACAACATGCCCAGGGCCCTCCCACATCTCCTTCACCATGTGGAGAGGGCCCCTCACCCGATGCCCGAAAACAAGCTCATTCGGACTGAAACCGAGACTCTCTCCAGGTACTTCTCTTGCCGCGAACAAAACATACGGCAGACCAAGGTCCCAATCCTTTCCGTTCTCTGCGCAATAACATCGAAGCATGCTTTTCAGCGTGGCGTGCCACCTCTCCAACACCCCTTGACTCTCTGGGTGATACGCAGAAGAGACGACAGTGCTGATGCCATGCTGAATCATAGTTTGTTTGAACAGATTAGATGTAACACTAGAACCTTGGTCCGATTGCACCTCTTGCGGGTAACCATACCGCGAGCAATACCAGAGCAGGTTCCGGACAACAGTTTTCGCCGTGCCATTTCTCATTGGATATGCATCAGGATAACGAGTGGCCACATCCATGATAGTTACTAGAAATGTATTACCGGCACTAGTAGGGGGTAGGGGTCCGACCATATCAATGATGACCTTACTGAAGGGCGGTCCACTGACAGGAATGGGGTGCAACGGGGCTCTCGGAATTGTTTGGTTAGGTTTTCCAACCCTCTGGCACGTATGACACCTTGCTATCCAGGTTACCACCTGCCCCTTCAACCCCGGCCACCAAAACAATGTTTCTAAAGCCGCCACCGTTTTTCTCACCCCTAGATGTCCTGCCAGTGGTATGTCATGCGCCAACCTCAGTAGGCTATCCCTGCACTCCCGTGGCACCACCAACTGGTCCACTACTCCGGACCCCTCTTGCCAACTACGTTTAGGGTCCTGAAAACGCCTATAGAGGATGCCTTCTAAATAAAAAAAATCTCCTGGCTGTGCATCGCCGTCCTCGTCGAGCTCTACAGCTCCATTAGCACACGTTTAGAGCTCAGGGTCATCTAGTTGCAACCGACGTATATCTGAGGGTGCCAAGCGATCTAACTGCTCCCGGAGCAATGCATGACATTCCCCGATACTGGGCTGCTCCCTCTGTCTCTCTCAATGTACATAACGTTGCTGTCGTGGAGACTCGTCATGCCCAGCCTCGTCACTCTCGATGACAGGCCCAGGGGCTACTCCAGAATTAAGTAATGGTGCTAATACTGAATCACCCAGGAGAGCCGCCGAGTCAAAACTCTTAAAACCAACTCCAGCTTTAGCCTCCTCCTGTTGATCGTTCCTCCGCTGGTCTGAAGACGGAGGACTAGGCTGTGACACTTTAGCTGCCCGAGCTCGGGTGACAACACACGCCATGGGTTGTGTCTGGCACCGCTTGACCCACTCTTGCTCTTCCCTACTCACGTCGGCCGGCCTCTCGGCAACGACTAAGGGTAGAACCTCAGAAGCGGGCATTGCAAAGTCGTTGCCGAGAAGAAGGTCGACGCCCTCCACTGGCAGTTTCTCCACAATCCCGACATCCAATTCACGTGCCACACCATCCACCTCCAACTCCAACCGCACCAGCGGGTATGACCGAGTTGCATTAATACCCTGCACCACCACCACCCGAGCCGCGTTTATAGGGTAGCCAGTCAAGTTTTTCATCAGAGTCTGGGATGCACCTGTATCACGCAAGACCTCTACTCCATGCTTGCACCCCGCCCACATCACGCAACCCCGCCCTCTATGGTCGCAAAAAAAATCCTGAGCAGGGTTCGAGCCTCCCAGGTGCTTCTGCATTGGTTGTGCCTCAGCCTCTGACGAACTGCCCCGGGCAAACTCAGATGACTTCGGAGACACACCAATGTTGCAGGACAAAGACACAGCTGCTGTAGGTGGTTTGCTAGGACAGACTCTTGCAAAGTGCCCCTTTTCATGACAATGACACCACTCCAACTCCCCTTTGGGCTTCCCTTGGTACTGGGAAGGGCCCGGCCCCTTCTTAAATGGGACGGTGCTAGTCTTGTGGTCAGTCTTGGTATCATGGTTCTTGTACTTGTTTGCATAAGGTATATCACTAACTCGGGGGGGTGGGGCGTCACGCCCCTTGTTACCTGCCTCACTACGCTGGGCAAACCTGCACCCACGAATTAGTGATAGCCGGAGGTCAGCCATCTCAGCTGCCTCCTGTAGAGTTTTTGGTTGCTTTTCTTTAAGGTTTAACGTCAGGTCGCCGCCCGTGCATTTGAAAAACTGCTCTAAAAGCACCAACTGTTTAATGTCGTCAAACGTAGTAGCTTTCTCTGACCTCAGCCAATTCCCAAAAGCATCGGACAGCTCCCAGGCATGCTCCAAAAAGGTGCTCTCCCGACCCTTTGTAACACCCCGGAACTTCAACCTGTACGTCTCTGGTTGTAGTTTGTATGCTCTCAGGACAGCCTCCTTGAGTTCCTCTTAGACAATACAAGACTCTATAGGCAACGCATCGTAGGCTTTAAGACCCTTGCCTATTAATCTAGAGGATACAAGTGCTGCCCATTTATTCTCTGGCCACTGGTGTTCCTGGCACTTCTTCTCAAAGCGTGTGAAAAATTCTGCTACACCACTCTCATCAAACACCGGAACCAGTTTCAATAAGTGCGAGAGAGACTGCTCATGAACACGGTTACCAGCCCCAAGTCGCTGTCCCGTTGTCTCTACTCGCGACTTCTCTACGTCCATGTCGGCACAGTACCTAGTCGACTCAGCTTGAATTTTTGCTAGCTCTATGTGCTCATGACTGATAGTTTTTCTCTCTTCTATCTTGGCTAATTCTATTTGCTGCTGGAGCTCACATGCCCTTTGTTGCTGCTGAAGCTTAGCTAATTCGAGCTGAAGCAATAATTCTGGAGTTAACCCTTGAGGAGGTGAAGGTGCTACAATGTTTGAAATTACCGGTGGTCCCCCCAGGGGCAACCCCCCCTGCCAGTCACCACCCAACTGCGGAAGCGTACCCGGGGTCGGCAAACTACTGGGATGGCTGGGAGTCGAGTGTAGGGGAAGCATGGCCGAAGGGCTCTGAGCACTCAACCCATCTCGCTCACCAGTCACCCTGCCCAGTACACACGTTATCAAGTTATCCCTGGTCATGCTGCTAGTAACCGCATGACCGATAGCTGTGGCCAGGCATTGAAGACCGTACTGATCCATACCCTCCAACCGCTCGGCAGTAACAGGCCATTGCAAAAATATCCTAGCATCCTCCTCACAGTTCACCCGATTAACCCTTTCATCATGCTGCTGTTCCTCAGTTTCGACATTACGTACTGTGTCTCCATTCTCCTCTGATCCGGTATAAGACATGATGCTCTCGAATATTTCTCACCACAATATTCAGAAAAGAAGTACCCCAAACTCTTATGTAGCACTACTCACTTGCCAAAAATGTCTGAAGACTCTCAAGTGCTATACTACTTTGCCAAAAAAAAATTAACGTGCCCACTATATTCCCCAATAAAACAAATGACCACAACAATCCTGCAATTATCTCTTAGTTCACAAGATCCTGAGCTAGGTCGCCATTTGTTACGATCCAGGTTCTCAAAGACACAGGGCTCTTCAACATTGGACTAGATAATGGCAAAATGCAACAACGGTAACACTAGATCCAACCCCTGCCTTAAACACTGGAAAACAAAACACCATTACCGCCCTGAGTCGTGCCTGGACAACGAGGTATCCTATGACTCGGTAACTGGTGCACACACACTAGGCTGACGCTCGATGAAACAGCCTATTCTCAAACAGTAAAAGATTACTCGATTAGGTTACACAAAGAAAAGATAGTTAACGTGATTAATTAACGTTACGGTAGATACTCAAATAACTGGCACTCCTGTATTAAAGAAAGTGCAATGCTAGTCCTGCAACATCAACTGGAAACTTCGGAAATAAGTCTGATGCTGGGAAGATGTTCGTAAAGAATCTTGAACAATTATAATGCAGAATACGGGTCACAATAAATGCTAGGACATATAGTAATAATAGGCAGGCGAATAATAAAGACTGCGCAAAGGTAGTAATGCTCGACAACTAAAGAAATGCTTCGTGACACAACGCAACAGCCTACTAGGTTTGTGTAACTCAACAACAACCTCGGCTCAAAAGTACAGTGAATAATAATGTGGCATACATATAATAATGGGGGCTTATCTCTAACCAGTGTCTGCTCAGTTAATAAAGGTTAGCTGGGGTATCAAGGCAGGGCAACAATGGGCGAGCATGCGGCTCGTAGCCTAACGTTGTCCGAAGGTGGTATAATGAAGATTACGTTATATGACGGGGATGCTCTCTTGATAAATCTAGGTCACTAGTACCTAGTTCTATCCTGGCGATTCCTCAGAAGTCAACACAAAGAGGCAGCACTATGTTGTGAGGGATAGGCTATGGCCCTCTCACACCACAGTGCTGTGCTCGCAAAGTAAACCCACCCGAAGACAACCTAGGCTCCCACAGTACCTGTCGATGTCGTGCAGGGCTTAGCTAACACTGCACACATCGGAGACAACGACACAGTAACCTTACCCCTAGTCTAGCTTTAAATAACCAAGCAGAATCACTCAACACCTTGCCAGGGAGACATATACCGGTCTACAACCTTCCCGAGAGAGGACACACACGGAAAAGTCCGTCTCTCCAAACCTCATACATAGAAATATCTGAGAGCTTCGCGTACAATACGACTGGCCGACGGTGAACGTCTATGCTGAAACCAGAAGGGATGTCGAGTTTAATAAAGATTAGAGAATGAGAAAGGAGAAGTCGAGAGGAAATAGTATGCAAAGTGGCGAGTATGGGGGACAGAATTACAAAGGATGTAGACGATACGCGTGTCAGGCAAGCTCTGAGCTTGGTAAAAAACATGAGGCCACGACGGGAAGGGACTAGTTGACCACCCGGCCGCCAACGCCGTCAGCGCCCAAGCGAGCCGTGTCATGACTCACCCCCCGCTGCCAGGTGTACTCCCTCACCCGCTCTCGCTCGCCTCCCACACAAGCAACATTTATATTATTGCGAATATAAAATATAAGGCGCAGTCACAGACCAAAACAAAGACCATTTCTCGACTGTCTGTGGCAACACGGCACTAATAAAAGAAAGCAGATCATTCTAGGACAACTGTAGCCTATCCCCCCATCCTGGCGAGCGCTAGCGAGCTGCAATGCCCCACGCAACCATTCTGCTAGCGCCGGGAGGCGTCACACAATCTTGCTAAGGCAGCTTCCCAGAAGCTGGGTGTGCTCAACTGCCTCAAGGGGTTCTTTACCCCGGCACAGCTTCTTCCTCTGTATAAGGGGCACAGTGGGTCCTTGTATTGAGTATTGTTCACAATGTGTGTGGGGAGGATCCTCTCACACCGCACTCCTAAACATAGTAGACAGGAAGGCCTTTTGTATCATTAATTACCGCCCACTCACCAACTCTCTGCAAACTCTCTCTCTTTGCCGCAATGTTGCATCTCTCGCTATTCTATCGCTACTACAATAATCACCTCTCCTCAGAGCTCTCCCAGTGTATACCACCTCCTCTACGTAGGGCACATGGTACCCATCTTGCAACACAATCCCACCCCTACTCTGTTCAATTCTCCAACCCAAGAGTGAAACGTTACTCTCAGTCTTTCTTCTAGTCAACAGCTGAGCTCTGGAACTCTCTCCCAGAATCAAGCTTTCCCTCCTCCTATGACTTATATTGCTTCAAAGTCTGTGTGTCCAGGCATTTTTGCCCAAACGTCCCTTGATTTTAGCCCTGTCACTCTTTCAACTATGGGGGAGGCACTCGCTTTTTTTTTTTTTTTTTTTTTCTATGTGATTGAGGGAGGCAAAAGGCATAACTGCCTATAGCGAGTGCCTCCCCCATAGTTGAAAGAGTGACAGGGCCAAAATCAAGGGACGTTCGAGCCAAAATGCCTGGACACACGGAGTTTGAAGCAATTTAAGTCATAGGAAGAGGGAAAGACTGATTCTGGGAGAGAGTTCCAGAGCTCAGCTGTTGAGTAGAAGAAAGTTTGAGAGTAACGTTTCACTCTTGGGTTGGAGAGTTGCACAGAGTAGGGGTGGGATTGAGTTGCAAGACGGGTACCACGTGCCCTACGTAAAGGAGGTGGTATGCACTGGGATAGCTCTGAGGAACACTGATTATTATAGTAGCGATAGAATAGCGAGAGAGATGCAACATTGCGGCGGAGAGAGAGAGATTGCAGAGAGTTGGTGAGTGGACGGGAGTTAATGATACGAAAGGCCTTCCTTTCAACTTTGTCTAGGAGAGCGGTGTGAGAGGAACCTCCCCACACATGTGAACAATACTCAATACAAGGGCGCACTATGCCCCTGTACAGAGCAAGAAGCTGCGCAGGGGAAAAGAACCCCCTAAGGCGGTTGAGCACACCCAGCTTCTGGGAGGCTGCCTTAGCAAGACTGGTAATATGGTCCTTCCAAATGAGAGCAGAAGAAAAAGAGACACCAAGAATATTGAGAGAAGATGAAGGGTTGATTTTTGTATTGTTGAAGAATAAGGGATAGTCCGCTGGGAGATCCTGACGGGTAGATAGATGGAGAAATTGGGTTTTGGAAGCATTAAAGTTAACAAGGTTTTCTCTGCCCCAATTGGAAATAGTATTTAGATCAGAATTTAAGAGTTCTATGGCTTCATTACGTTTGTCGTTGAGGGATTGCTGGCTGGGGCGTTCTGAAAAACTAATGGAGTAGTGTAAGGTTGAGTCGTCTGCGTATGAATGGATGGGAATTAAGGTACAGTTAAGGAGATCATTTATAAAAATTAGAAAGAGAATAGGAGATAGGACAGAGCCCTGAGGAACACCGGAGTTTATAGGGTGAGGAAGTGAACAATGGCCGTCCACAACCGCGGCTATGGAACGGCCGGAAAGGAAATTAGAGACAAAGGCACAGATGGAGGGATAGAAACCGAAGGAGGGTAGTTTAGAAATTAAAGATTTATGCCAGACTCTATCGAAGGCTTTCGATATGTCTAGTGCAATAGAAAAAGTCTCACCGAAGTCCCGGAAGGAGGATGACCAAGAGTTAGTAAGATATGAAAGAAGATCACCAGTAGAGCGACCCTTAAGGAAGCCATACTGGCGATCTGAGAGCAGATTATGAGAAGAGAAATGCTTAAGAAATTTGGAAGCAAGAATAGTTTCAAAAACTTTAGAAAGACAAGAGATGAGAGCAATTGGACGATAGTTGGAGGGTTGAGAGCGGTCACCCTTCTTTGGGACAGGTTGAATGTGAGCAAACTTACATGCAGTTCTGCCTTATGTCTCCCTCACTCACATAGAAAACAAAAACTTGATTATGAGATTATTGCACTTGAATGTTGAATGATTCAGTAGTAGAATGCATTAGAGTAAATGAAGGTGTAGTTTCGTAAGCTACAACTTTGTCAAGAAATCTGGAAGGTTTTATAATTACAGTTTGCATACAAGTGTCTTATTGTGTGTTGTGTAACTCAAATGGTTAGAAGTATGGCTTACCTTGTGGTCCTTTCCTATCAGTTATTATATATTGATTTTGGACCTGCAATTGAGCCAGCTTTAACACTATCCGGTGCAACGTCTAGGGGGTTATTATGATATATGGTTTACTTGTTATTAAGAGTTTTGATTGAATCAGTCCTTTTGGAACAATGAATATTTAGTTAGTCTCCTATATTACGAATAAACGACTCCCCAGACACCCTTCAAACTAAAAAAAGATGCCACAAAAGATGCTTCAAACGAAACATTTAAATGTGTCAGTAAACACAAATATTTCAGTCGGTTGCTCCTAAAATGCAGACTAGCCTTCGCCTGCCGAGAAAGAAATTGACGCCTGAATGGGGTGAACCGTCAAATAATCACCAAACTTATCAAGTGAATCATCGGAACATCTTCAAACAAATAGAATGAAACAAGAATTCCAAAATGAATGTCCTCGCACCATAAAGAGTTAAGGTCGAAAATGTATGTAGTGTATGTATAATAAAGTTGGCATTACATAACTTAGAACAAAACATGTTACTGACAGGAATCCCATAGTAATATTTATAAGTTATTCTGGTATTGGTGCCTCCATTCCCAGATTGCCAATAAACATAATGGCATTATCTCTCGAGTGCGGGCAATATATTTAATATTTGGAGTCACATTATTTGTATTAACAGTGTTATTCTATTTCGTATAGCCTACATATTGTGCCAATTTTTAAAGTCGTCCCCATAACAATTTTGAATTGTGCATACAAATGATAATTATTTTCAAAATAGTAGGTGTCTTTTAGACTCAGATA
Organism: Paralithodes platypus; assembly: GCA_032716605.1. Taxonomy (NCBI): domain Eukaryota; kingdom Metazoa; phylum Arthropoda; class Malacostraca; order Decapoda; family Lithodidae; genus Paralithodes; species Paralithodes platypus. Next base: position 65,151,354 of record CM064487.1, on the reverse strand, counting down.
TACAGTATATATATATATATATATATATATATATATATATATATATATATATATGCGCCCGGTAGCAAGGTTTGTTTGTAGCGTGGCCGGTTGTCTCATTCAATTGGATAGCTTCGCTACCTTGTCAGGGTTCAAGTTCGTCGATGTTACAAAGATAGAGAATACAGTCCTGACTGAAGAAGATAGAAATGTGCTGTATTCTGATTTCAACTAGATAGCCCAGTGGTCTGAAAATTGCAGATGCCCTTCAATATCTATAAATATCAGGTGCTGCAGGTTAGTAACAGAAGTAAGAAATACAAATTAGAAATGAATGGCCAACAAATAAAAAACACAACGTTATTAAAACACCTAGGGATACTAATTTCTGAAAACCTAAGCACTTCTGACCATTGTATAGCAGCTGCAAAGAAAGCAAACTGAACATTGGGTTTATTAATACGAACATTTACTAATAAACATGATAACGTAATAGTGCCATTGTTCGAAAATATGGTGAGATCCAACCTTGAATATGATGTGCAGTTCTGGACACCTTATCTAAACAAGGACATTGTTAGACTCGAGGCAGTGCAACGCAGAGCAATGAAGATGAAACCATCATTGAGAAATAAACCATATGATGAAAAACTTAAAAGATTGAATCTGTTCTCATCAAAAAGAGGAAACTGAGGGGTCAACTTAATGAGTGCTTCAAGATACTAAAAGGCTTCGACAAAGCCAATATAAATTCGCTATTCACATTTAACAATAAAATTGAAACTCGCGGAAATGGAATGCAATAAAATACAAAAAAGGCAAACCTAGATGCCACAAAGCGTGTCATCACCTACAGTGTGGTGACAGAGTGTAACACACAGCCAGTATGAGTGGTATAGAGCGACACAATAACGCTTTCAAGGGAAGGTTTGACCTTTATGTAGAGGAGACTGGGGTAATGTGATTAAAAGGTAGTAGGTAAGGCCGGACTGCCTAATAAGGACCTCGGGATTTGTGTAGTATGTGTATATATGTAACTCTCTCTATCTCTCTCTTTGTGTGCGTACGTGGAAATGGCAGCTACGCAATCCATTTAACATTAATCCATTAACTTATCTCCTCCTGTTTGCATATCATCTATAGTCAACGGACGACCCAGGCGTTCACCTTCAATGTATATTTTGTATTCATGTCAAGCTTATTTTACCATATTTTAAGATTTAGTACTGCTAATTCTACTAACAATGTGTACTACTAATACTAATATGATACTACTACTAAGAATAATAACAATATATAACTATAATAATATGACAAATATGTATATATATATATATATATATATATATATATATATATATATATATATATATATAAATATATATCACTTTATCAGCATTACTATTGTTTCCCAGTTACAAAACTAACCTATTAATTGTTATAGATTTCCCTTTAAACTGTTTCTCCACTAACCTAACCTAGATACCTGGTTTTATTCCCATATGCATGTGTTTTGTTCATTAGTTATTACTTTTAATTTCAATTCGATTAATGACCCTAAACTTCTGTATATAATTTTACTTTTCTATACCTCCATACATATTTCATATGAAGTGTTTTTCAACATAATTTCAAAGTAGAGTATTTGTGTGTTGGTGGATTCCCTTTGCTATATTCATGTTTTGTGTGTTGGTGGATTCCCTTTGCTATATTCATGTTTTGTGTGTTGGTGGATTCCCTTTGCTATATTCATGTTTTGTGTGTTGGTGGATTCCCTTTGCTATATTCATGTTTTGTATGTTGGTGGATTCCCTTTGCTATATTCATGTTTTGTGTGTTGGTGGATTCCCTTTGCTATATTCATGTTTTGTGTGTTGGTGGATTCCCTTTGCTATATTCATGTTTTGTGTGTTGGTGGATTCCCTTTGCTATATTCATGTTTTGTGTGTTGGTGGATTCCCTTTGCTATATTCATGTGTTGTGTGTTGGTGGATTCCCTTTGCTATATTCATGTTGTGTATGTTGGTGGATTCCCTTTGCTATATTCATGTTGGTGGATTCCCTTTGCTATATTCATGTTTTGTGTGTTGGTGGATTCCCTTTGCTATATTCATGTTTTGCCATCGAGTAATAATGTTTACATACACGACATCTCTCATAAGACCAACTGATTGTATGACGTCTAACACCAAACTTTGTTTTATTGATAAAAGATAATCCAATGGCCTACGTATTTTAAGTTATATGCAACACAATACATACATCTTTCAACTGGCTTGTATTGTGCTCCCCTTCCCTTCTCTCCCTTTCCTCCAGTCCATTCGTATTTTATAGTGTCCCCATCTCGCTTGAAGTTTGTTTCCCTTTCGCTCTATTATATTGTTTTGATTCCCTGTCTACCTTTGTTCTTACCCTTCCTCTCACATTTGTCTTTGTTCATTGGCCCATCTCCTTCCTTGTTAACTAACTTCCTATTCTCCAATCCCTTGAATCAAGCATTTCCAATGACATATTATACTCTTTACTGTTATCGTCGCCTTTGTTTCAACATTGAATACACCAATGTGACTAACGATGCAAGAGTGATGACACAGTTTTAACTATATCACTCGCCGGAACGATCGTAACATGAATTTATCTTGTTCCCTAAAAGGTCCAACTATGTTGAATATAAATCATATATATCATGCATATTATGTAAAATACTGTACTAAAACATAGGATAATATTCTACAATATAACTGGTTTATATGACAATGCCATTATGACCACCGAATGATCTGCAAAATCATTATGATATTGTAATTTTTCATTTCACAAACGAATATGGTTATTTAAAAATCATGTTTTACAAAAGCATTAATTAGACCAATGTGCATTTTTTTGTATTTGATGATATAATGCTCTAATAGGTGTTAGAGTCATCAGACATAATTGTATGGGGATATTATCACACATTTTGTTACTGAAAATATGATGCATTTCCTTTCCACATTGCATCTTATTAATTACAAGCGAGAGATAAGCTAATGAGGGATGCAATATTAGTGGACCTTTTTTTGTTTCTTTTATTTATTTTTGTCGATATGTATAAAGGAACCAAAAGGCAATGGTGCATGTAACAAATGTTCCCTGCAAGGTTGAAAAGGTATTAGGGAGCCATGTATATTTAAGGTACGTTAGAGTCAAAATGTCTAGAAACACAAAGTTTCAAGCACTTTAAGTCATAAGACGAGGGAAATACACACTGAGGGAGAGTGTTCCGGAGTTTACTTGTTGAGGAACACATGGACTAGGCAAATTGGTTCACTCTTGGGTTAGAGAGTTGGACCGAATAGGGGTGGGAATGTGTTGAAAGGTGGGTGCCCCCCATTCTCTGTTAGGGAGAAAGTATGCATTGAGAGAGCTTTGAAGAACTCTGATTATATTCATAGTGGTAGAAAAGTGAGAGAGATGCAACATTGTAGTGTGTACTGAGACATACTTGTTTGTAATTAGAACAAGGAGGTGAATTAATGAGACAAAGTACAATGGACTGTACCCTTTTAAGTAGTGCGGTGTGGGTGGAACCTCCCTAAACGTGCGAACAGTACTCGATACATGGGCACAATGTGCCCCTGTATGGACCAAGAAGCTGTGCGGGGGTTTCAGGTTAACAACCCACAGAGATAGTTGAGCACACATAACTTCTGGGTATGATGTTTCCAGGAAAGATCAAACGAAAAGGAGTCACCAAGAATATTGAGAGAAAACGAAGGGTTGATGTGTGTGTATTTGAACGAGTAAGGGATCATCGTGTGGAAGATTGTGACTGGTAGATAGATGAAGAAAACGTGTTTTTGGAAGCATTGAAAGTAATACAATCGTCTCTGCCCCAATTGGAAATAGTTTGATAAATCAGAAGATAGACGTGCTGTGGGCTCATCACATTATGTTTGGATCTATTGCATGGTGGGAATTGTCTTAAGATATAGTTATCAGCCTATGAGTGGATGTGACTAGATGTACCGTTCAGAAGATCATTAATCAATATTATAAATAGAACTGGGAATGGGATAGAGCCACGGAGAACACCGGAGTTGATAGGTTAAGGAAGTGAGCGATGGCCGTCAACAACCACAGTTATGGACAGGCCAGAATGGAAATTAGAGATATAGTCACAGACAGTGGGATAAAAGCTGAAGTGAATTGTGCCAGATTCTATTAAAGGTTTTTGAATCGTCTATTGCAATAGAAAAGGTCTTGCCAAAAGTTAGTAAGGTACGATAATAGATTACCAGTAGTGAGTCCCTTAAGGACGACAAATGCTTAAGATCTTTTGAACTAAGAAGATATTTCAACACTTTAGACATGTAAAATATGAGAGCTTTTGGACGATAATTGAAGGGTTGAGAGTGGTGACCCTTCTTTGGAATAGGTTGAATGAGAGGTAACGTCCAGTAAGAACCGAAGATATTAGAGGAAAGACTGAGACGAAAAAGTTTGCCTTGGCAGGGCGTCAGCACGGAAGAACAGTTTTGTATTACAACACGGGGAACACATTCTGGTCCATACACCTTCTTAGTATTAATCCCAGAGAGAGAGAGCAACCCATGTACCATATCCATGTAAAGGGGTACCAAAGAAACACCCAAATATTTTTGAAAATCAAAATAGTAATGATACTGATAATAATATAAATAATAATAATAGTAATAATAATAGTTAAAATAACAATATTGCACACTGATTAAACCCCAATACTCAGGTTGTGTCTTGAACAACAAGTTGGATTATACAGAAACAAATATACTAAATATGTTTAAGGCTTACTGTTCTAACAATCAAGAAACAACCACCACCCTTCTTCTGGTAAGCGTATTGGGCGTTCAGCATACAGTGATCCCCTTACCCTAACAGATACGGAATTCAATACTCTAGTATTCTCTTTCGTTCTCCATTCCTGGATTCATAACCTTTACTCCATGTTGTGTCTTTCTCTTCCTTTGCATTAATCTATTTTAAAATCTACCTTGCTATTGGAGGGATATGTGTGTGCAATTATTTTACCTATTTAGTATTTGAATGCATGTATGTTTTTCTTGTTATTAATAGGCGATATCATACTATTTATGAAGGATATTTAGGTAACACAGGGACAACACTACATCAAATTAATATTTAACTTTCAAAGCATCTTCTCAATATGAATATAATGGTGTGTAATGTGTCCTGAATTACTGAAAGGGTTAATGATAACAAACAAAATTATTAGCTACTACTACAAGTATGAATGCGTAAAGAGATCCTCATTTTCACACGAACATTAATATTATAATTAATTTGTTTTGTATTTATTTGTATTTGAAACATTTATATTGGGTACAACCAATTTCAAAACATATATTATCACTTGGTGCCCAGTTAGACAATGCAATGATACAATAAAAGTGTTCATTAATTCATACTTTGGCTAACACTCACACATAAAAATACATACAGAATAGTTACTTATTTAACATAAGATATATATTACTGTGTATACAATTATATACACTACATGACGACTTTACACTTGGCGGTAAGGTATTATATAATATTGGTCCAATATACTGAAAGGATTCTATAAATGTGTCTACTATTTGTGTAGGAGCATGCAACATATTATTTGAAACTTCTATTTTTTCGAGCAGTATGATCTTGAACACAATCTATTCGATCAGTTAAATATATGGGAGCAATACTATACAATAATCCCTACGTTGCATTACATTCATTATATGTAAATAAGTCAACAAAGAAGATGGGCTGACATCGAAATAATAGTTTTTAGTGATAAGCCAAGCAATTCTATTTTGTAATCTTTGAATTTTCATTATGTGTTTTTGGAGCATAACCCCATACCGTTATACAATAAACTATATGTGGTCGGATAATATTATTATATACACGTACTATATAGCATTCCTATCTAGTTGATGTCTATGTCTATATAGTACATGCATACCATAACAGATTTTATTTCAAACATTAGATATTTGGGTTTCCCAGTGTATACTTCAGTTATTTTTACTCCTAGATACTTTTTGACATGTACATGAGGAAGAACTGAATTGTTCATATTGATCTGGAGGAAGTCGTGCTTAGTCTTATTAGAAACTAACGTGCTACATGACTTATTTACTTTAACTGACAACCTATTGTGTGCAAACCATTCACTCATATTATTCATATCGGTTTGCAATTCAGTTGACACTTCAAACACAAATTAATTGATAGTATGAATTACAGTTTTATCAGTAAAGAAGTGATACGACTGAGGTTTGAATATATCAGGGCTCTTATTCATTGGACTAGTAATGGCATAAATGCTACAACGGAGAGCGCTAGATCCAACCTCTGATGTATATTCCCAGTGAACAAAGAACACAAATACTCTCCAGAGTTATATATGCGATAATAGGTTATCAAACTCTCAATAAATGTGCGTCTACTCTAGGCTTAATGTTAGGTGAAAACAGCCTATTACTACCTATAACCGATGGTGCTTGGTTATGGTATGCAAAGTAAGGTGGTAAGAGAAGTTACAGCTTACGTTACTTTAATCAATAAATGTCAGGCACTCCTGCATGAAATAAAGTGCACTAAGTCCTTCAACACCAACAAGGAATCTTCTTTAAATGTTAGATGCTATCAAGATGCTCGAATCGGAAATGGAACCCAAAAAGGCAGGCAGCGGAACAATGCTCGTGCAGGCTATGCACACAAAAAGGCAGGAGATATAATACAGTCGGAGCCAAGAATATCCTAAACACTACAACAATAATATTATTCGCCACGACAACGCAGTATTCCTATCAACAAAAAGAGCCTAAGTCGTTTGTGTCTCAATACATCAAACTAGGCTGCGAAATGCTTGTGTAATCATAATCGGGTATGCATAAAAAGAGTAATTGGTTTAATATACTTAATGTCTACTATAACTGATAAAGTCTAGCTAGAGTCAATGATACGAGATACTGGTGCGCATGGCATGCCGCATAGCCTAGTGCAAATCTCAAGTCTGTGCGTCAAATATTACGTTATAGGGAAGGGTAGCTCTCTTGAGAAACCTTAATACCGAAGTATTAAGCGTTCTCCTGGCGTACCTCAAAGACAAACAACGAGCATAGAACAGTGCAGAATGGTATAGGCAAAAAGCCCTCATTCGTGCATGCTCTACTCTCAATGGCACACAGACTAGAATTTACCCAATCAACTCCAGTTCTCAGGTATGTCGTGCAGCTTTTAACTAAAGCCAGCACCCATCGGAAACAATACCTTATAGTATCAGACTCCTAGTCTAGCATTATCTAATCCAGCAGAACACTAATAATTATAGGAAGCGGTACTGAACAATATGAATGCCAACCAATGCTTCGTGATCAACTTATCTTAACAACTAACATACATGGGTTATATCAGACCTTAACGCACAATACAACTGGCCAGCATGAAGCTGATTTTGCAGAGTTAACCAGAGGGGTATAATATTAATAAAAGGTGGTGAAAGATATGGAAAATGAGAGAGATAGGCAGAGGAAAAGGTTCTCAGATGTGAGGGGACAGGTATCAAAGGGATAAGAGGGATGCGTTCTAGAAACCAGATCTGAGAGAGAAAGTGGCGAGGGAGCTGTATATATACTAGCACTAGCTCGAACCGCGTAGAAAAGCGGTAACAAGTCCTCTGGCCAATACTAAAGAAGCTAGCTAAACATGACGTCATCAAGCATGGTAAAAAACTCCTCTAACCAATCCCCGAGAGGCCAGCCAGCTATGACGTCATCGAGTATAGCAAAACACTGCGCGCCTCCCCCCACTCTGTTCTACTCTCTCTCTCTCTCTCTCTCTCTCTCTCAACTCCTATCATTACTACTTAATGATAAAACATATACTTTGCAATTAAATATATAAAGCCTTGACATGGGTGAAAACAAAGAGCCTTTCTGGACTGCCCATTTCACGAGCTTTCATATGAAATAAAGCACACAACAATAAACCAACTGTCGCCACATCCACTGCCCTGGCGATCCTAGCGAGTCACTGTAGGACAAGCCATGCGGTTCTAACGGAGTGGTTAACGTCACACCCCCAACAAAGATTTTTCTCAGAGGCCCAAGGCTCACAAAAATCTGATTGTTAGAACCCATGCTATATCTCTACTTCCGATCACCCAGCGGCAGTAAAATATCTGGCACAGTTCTCAACAAAACATTTTGCAAAATTATAACTCTCCCCAACACAATAGGTTAAATCATATGTAGTTATACTCCTCAAGAGCGAGCTTCTCTAGCCCAGCATTCTGAGAGGAGTGCAACTCAGAATTACTGCTATAACATACTGAAAAAATTCAACTATCAAAGAAAGAGTTTTTATTTGATTTGTTTATGTTTTTAATTTGTTTATTTCGGCTGCACTATAGGGGCAAGCCTAGTTTTTTCTTCTATACCAAACGCTCAACTCCTGCTTTACGACCCAATACGCTGGGCTACAACCGCGAGCCAACAAGCACCAAGCGCAAAATACTATTCAAACTAAAGCAGGAGGCTACCCTTGTGTCAATCTACCCAGGATCATACACCCTTGAAAGACAATCTGCAACCACGTTGTCACAACCGGCAATATGGCCAATGTCCAGGTTATATACCGGTAACCTTAGTGACCACCTGGTCAGCCTCATATTCCGATTGTGAAACTGGTCCAAGAACTTGAGAGGGTGATGATCTGGGTAAACTACAACGACCGGACCATAGGCTGGAACATAGACCTCGAAATGCCTCAGTGCAAGCACAACTGCCAGCAGCTCCCTCTCGACAACAGAGCAGCTCCCCTGGGCTGAATTGAACTTCTCCGAGCAGAAACTAACAGGATGCTCCAGCCCATCATCGTCCATTTTCATAAGGACGGCACCAGCCCCCAAACCACTAGCATCCGTTGCTAGTTGGATAGGTAGGCTAAAGTCAGGGGCCCTGAGGATCGGGTGAGTGCACAACAGGTGTTTTACTACTCTAAACGCCTTCTCACACTCAGGCGCCCATTTGACTTTCTTATCCTTCCAGTTATCCTCCACCTGAGCTTGACTGTCCCGTTCTCCTTCTCCACCTTGACTGCTAAACGTCATCACAGGCACAGTGAGAGGCTCAGGGGGGTGCCTCACATACTCCTTCATGAGATTAACGTGACATAACTGATTGCGCATACGTCTGTCTGGAGCGGCCACCAAGCAATCCAGGTCCGATAGCCTCTCCACCACCCTATAAGGACCAGTGTACTTCGCGGATAAGGGGTGACCTACCAGGGGCAGTAGAATCAACACCTCCTGACCCACGCGAAAATCCCTGAGTTTAACCTTGAGGTCGTACCTGTCCTTCATGAGGGCCTGAGAGCTAGTCGAATTACGGCCAGCCAACTCCAGACTGCGCAACATCCGTTCTCGACTGTCGAGGACACACTTGAGCATAGAACAAGGTTTTTCTGCGCCCTCCCATACTTCTTTAACCATAGGGAGGGGCCCTCTGACACGGTGTCCAAAGACGAGCTTATTAGGGCTGAATCCCAAACTTTCCCCAGGTACCTCCCGTGCAGCAAATAAAACATATGGCAGGCCAAGATCCCAATCCTTCCCACTCTCAAAGCAACAACAACGAAGCACAGATTTCAAGGGTGAGTGCCATCGCTCTAACACACCCTGGCTCTCCGGATGATACGCAGATGACACAACCTTAACAATCCCATGCTGCGGCACAGCTTGAACAAAGACGCTAGAAGTGAAGTTGGATCCTTGGTCTGACTGAATTACCTGCGGGTAACCATACCGGGAAAAATACACTAGCAAGTTTCGGACCACCGTCTTCGCTGACCCATTTCTCATAGGGTACGCGTCAGGGTACCTTGTTGCTACCTCCATGATGGTCAGGGGATACTTGGAAAAATCTCCCGACTGTGCATCACTGTCCTCCTTCAACTCGACAGCACTGGTACCACATTCAAGAACCTCCGGGTCTTCTAAGTGCAATTTACGAATGTCCGAAGGAGCAAGCTTATCTAAGTGTTTGCGAAACAACTCATGCCCCCCTCCTACACTGAATTTAGCCTCCCGTCGCTCTCTCTCTGTGTATCGTTGCTGTCTCTTCGTCTTTTTAAGCCCATCCTCTGCCTTCTTACTAACAGCTAATGGGTCTTCTCCAGACTCGAAAATCGGTCCTAATAATGAGTCCCTGAGAATGTCCGCTGATACTAAACTCTCAACCGCATCAACTTCCAACCCCTTCTCGGTACCTTTCCTCCGCTTGTCTAAAGACTGTTGACCAGAATGTGACTCCCTGGATGCAAGAGATCCGGTGACAACACATGCCATAGGTTGCACCTGACACTTCTCAACCCACTCCTGCTCCTCCCTACTCACGTCGGCCGGCTTCTCGGCAACGACTAAGGGTGGAGCCTCAGAAGTAGGCCCCGCAAAGTCGTTGCCGAGAAGGAGGTTGACGCCCCCAACAGGTAACTTCTCCACAATTCCTACATCCAGGTCACGAGTCACACCATCAACTTCCATCTTCATTCTTACAAGCGGGTATGACCTTGTTGCATTAACTCCCTGAACCACAACCACCCGCGCCGCATTTACAGGTTTACCAGTGAAATTCCTCAACAATGTTTGCGATGCCCCAGTGTCACGCAAAATTCTCACCTCATGTCTTCTACCCCCCCACTCCACACAACCGAGTCCCCTGTGGTCACTAAAGGCATCACGGACAGGGAATAAGCCTTCCGGATCCTTCTGCACTGGCAGTGTATTTACCTCGGAAGAATTGCCTCTTAACAAACTCCGATGTCCTTTTGAACACTCCAATGCCATGAGCAAAAGACACGGCTGCCGGAGGAGGTCGACTAGGGCACTCATTTGCCTTATGACCCTCCTGGTGGCACTTAAAACACATAAATTTCGGTTTCGGCTTATACTGTGATGTAAAAAGCCCCTGACTCTTCTCATACGGCGTGGTGTTAGGTTTGGATTCAGTTTTAGTTTCATTGCTCTTTTGTTTAAATGTGTCATTACTACGGGGAGGGGGAGGATAACGGTCCCTAGCACTTGCATCGTACTTCTGTGAGGACCCACAACCCCGAATCAACGACAGCCGTCGAGCAGCCATTTCTGCTGCTTCGACTAGAGTTCTTGGATTTTTCTCCTTTAAGTTCAAAGTTAGATCACCGCCCGTGCTCTTAAAGAACTGCTCCAACATCATTAACTGCTTGACTCCATCAAATGTTGTTACCTTTTCAGATCGGAGACAGTTCCCCATAGCATCGGACAAGTCCCGGGCGTGTTCCAAAAAGGTGCTATCTCTTCCCTTAGTTACACCCCGGAACTTCAAACGGTACGTTTCTGGTTGCAGTTCGTAAGCCCTCAGGACAGCCTCCTTGAGATCCTCATACACAATACATGACTCCAAAGGTAACGCATCGTAGGCTTTAAGACCCTTGCCTATTAATCTAGAGGATGCAAGTGCAGCCCATTTATTCTCTGGCCACTGGTGTTCCTGGCACTTCTTCTCAAAGCGTGCGAAAAATTCTGTTACACCACTCTCATCAAACACCGGAACCAGTTTCAATAAGTGCGAGAGAGATTGATCATAAGCACGGTTACCAGCCCCAAGTCGCTGTCCCGTAGTCTCTACTCGCGACTTCTCTACGTCCATGTCGGCACAGTACCTAGTCGACTCAGCTTGGATTTTTGCTTGACTGATAGTTTTTCTCTCTTCTATCTTGGCTAATTCTAATTGCTGCTGATGCTGAAGCTTAGCTAATTCGAGCTTAAACAATAATTCTGGAGATAACCCTTGAGGAGGTGAAGGTGCTACAATGTTTGAAATTACCGGTGGTCCCCCCAGGGGCAACCCACCCTGCCAGTCAGCACCCAACTGTGGACGCGTACTCGGGGTCGGCAAACTACTGGGATGGCTGGGAGTCGAGTGTAGGGGAAGCATGGCCGAAGGGCTCTGAGCACTCAACCCATCTCGCTCACCAGTCACCCTGCCCAGTACACACGTTATCAAGTTATCCCTGGTCATGCTGCTAGTACCCGCATGACCGATAGCTGTGGCCAGACATTGAAGACCGTACCGATCCATACCCTCCAACCGCTCGGCAGTAACAGGCCATTGCAAAAATATCCCAGCATCCTCCTCACAGTTCACCTGATTAACCATTTCATCATACTGCTGTTCCTCAGTTTCGACATTACGTACTGTGTCTCCATTCTACTCTGATCCGGTATAAGACATGATGCTCACAAAAATATTTCACCTCAATATTCAGAAAAGAAGCACCCCAAACTCTTATACCTCGATATACACACAAAAATTCTCGGAAATACTCAAGGGCTATACTATGTTGCAAAAAAAATTATTCTCGCTGATCCCCGCAAAATATTCCCCAAAACAACAAATGTTCCCTGCTAATAAATGTAGGTTCACCAAATCCTAGGTAAGGTCGCCATTTGTTACGACTGAGGTTTGAATATATCAGGGCTCTTATTCATTGGACTAGTAATGGCATTAATGCTACAACGGAAAGTGCTAGATCCAACCTCTGATGTATATTCCCAGTGAACAAAGAACACAAATACTCTCCAGAGTTATATATGCAATAATAGGTTATCAAACTCTCAATAAATGTGCGTCTACTCTAGGCTTAATGTTAGGTGAAAACAGCCTATTACTACCTATAACCGATGGTGCTTGGTTATGGTATGCAAAGTAAGGTGGTAAGAGAAGTTACAGCTTACGTTACTTTAATCAATAAATGTCAGGCACTCCTGCATGAAAGAAAGTGCACTAAAGTCCTTCAACACCAACAAGGAATCTTCTTTAAATGTTAGATGCTATCAAGATGCTCGAATCGGAAATGGAACCCAAAAAGGCAGGCAGCGGAACAATGCTCGTGCAGGCTATGCACACACAAAGGCAGGAGATATAATGCAGTCGGAGCCAAGAATATCCTAAACACTACAACAATAATAATATTCGCCACGACAATGCAGTATTCCTATCAACAAAAAGAGCCTGCCTAAGTCGTTTGTGTCTCAATACATCAAACTAGGCAGCGAAATGCTTGTGTAATCATAAACGGGTATGCATAAAAAGAGTAATTGGTTTAATATACTTAATGTCTACTATAACATTACTGATAAAGTCTAGCTAGAGTCAATGATACGAGATACTGGTGCGCATGGCATGCCGCATAGCCTAGTGCAAATCTCAAGTCTGTGCGTCAAATATTACGTTATAGGGAAGGGTAGCTCTCTTGAGAAACCTTAATACTGAAGTATTAAGCGTTCTCCTGGCGTACCTCAAAGACAAACAACGAGCATAGAACAGTGCAGAATGGTATAGGCAAAAAGCCCTCATTCGTGCATGCTCTACTCTCAATGGCACACAGACTAGAATTTACCCAATCAACTCCAGTTCTCAGGTATGTTGTGCAGCTTTTAACTAAAGCCAGCACCCATCGGAAACAATACCTTATAGTATCAGACTCCTAGTCTAGCATTATCTAATCCAGCAGAACACTAATAATTATAGGAAGCGGTACTGAACAATATGAATGCCAACCAATGCTTCGTGATCAACTTATCTTAACAACTAACATACATGGGTTATATCAAACCATAACACACAATACAACTGGCCAGCATAAAGCTGATTTTGCAGAGTTAACCAGAGGGGGTATAATATTAATAAAAAGTGGTGAAAGATATGGAAAATGAGAGAGATAGGCAGAGGAAAAGGTTCTCAGGTGCAGTGAGGGGGACAGGTATCAAAGGGATAAGAGGGATGCGTTCTAGAAACCAGATCTGAGAGAGAAAGTGGCGAAGAAGCTGTATATATACTAGCACTAGCTCGAACCGCGTAGAAAAGCGGTAACAAGTCCTCTGGCCAATACTAAAGAAGCTAGCTAAACATGACGTCATCAAGCATGGTAAAAAACTCCTCTAACCAATCCCCGAGAGGCCAGCCAGCTATGACGTCATCGAGTATAGCAAAACACTGCGCGCCTCCCCCCACTCTGTTCTACTCTCTCTCTCTCTCTCTCTCTCAACTCCTATCATTACTACTTAATGATAAAACATTTACTTTGCAATTAAATATATAAAGCCTTGACATGGGTGAAAACAAAGAGCCTTTCTGGACTGCCCGTGACACGAGCTTTCATTTGAAATAAAACACACAACAATACACCAACTGTCGCCACATCCACTGCCCTGGCGATCCTAACGAGTCACTGTAGGACAAGCCATGCGGTTCTAACGGAGTGGTTAACGTCACAGAAGTTACAGTGACATTTAGTGAGACAAGTTGGTAAATCGTTGATAAACATAAACAATAATCTCAGAAATAATATTGAGCCTTGCGGTACACCAAATTGAATTTCAGTTACGTTTAACAGTGAAGTATGTAGTTTAACTATCTGTGTTCGTCCCAACAAATATTTACAAAAGCATTTTAAACAATCCCTACCTATACCATATTGTTTTAACTTTACAAGAAGCATGTTATGGTTAATAATATCAAAACATTTGTGCAAATCCAGGAAACAGTCCATTTATACAATTCTGATTTATACCGTCCAGTAAAGCTGAGACTGTTACAAAGAGAGTATTGGGTTAAATGTTGTTCTAGATACGCTGATTGGACAGGAGTAACATAATTATCTTAATAAATAAAGGTCAATGTTTGTCTGTTTGTCAGTTACCCGACCTTTGTACCTTTGTCACTAAACTCCTCCCACAGTTTTGGTGCCAGGTGGGAGTGTGGGGCACCGTTGGAAAGCCCAGGCTTTGGAGATGGTTTTAGACGAGTTTAGTGGAAATCAGAGACACTTTTGTTTAATACAATTTTCGGCAGAACTTATGTAGTATACAGGAGCTAAAAAAATGCGAAAAAAAATTGCCGTTTGGGGCAGAAGAAAGGCCTCCGATCGAAAAGGTGTATGGAACGAAAGTTGTTCGCAGCTCCCCAAAATGGGGGTACGGATGAGGTCAGATCCAAAATCGGAGGTCATTTAGCGGCCGAAATAGAGGTCGCCGTCTAATGAGGCACAGGGAGGTCGAGGCCGGTGATTATGGTAGTAGTAGTATTGTGATGATTGTGGTAGTAGTGATTGATGATGGTGATTATGGTAGTAGAATTTAAACCCGGGCAACGCCGGGTACCCCTCCTATGTTCTAGATTATGCTGATTGGACAGGAGTAACATAATTATATCTTAATAAATACACTTCTCGTCTGTAGAGGTTCGCATCTTGGCCCTGACTATTATATTTGTCATCAAATAAACAACTGGTCATGCTTAACAGAGCCGTATTTCGATTAAAATAATGTCTATCCCCCACTCGAGTGTGGTTGGAATACAGGAATTCTCCTTTTATCCATCGAAGTGGTAATGGTGATAAACCTGCCTGTAGAGGTTCAAATCCTAGCCCTGGCTAGTATATACATATATGTTTTACTATGTACAGACCAAATTCCAGTATATGGTCATTGATGATGTCATTAGTGTGCCTCACTATTAGTATATTTCCTCGTTCCTCCATCACACTTTTATCATATACAGTATATTAATGTATTTGCATCCCTAAGCTCGATTAAGTTTACTATCTACTTCCTTGGTACAAAGAAGCTCATAAGTAGGTTACTATCATCAACTAAAGGTCAAATTTTCTTTCGACAAGCAGTTCTTGTCACTGTGCCACATGGATACTGGCTATGGACATAACATCTATCATCAGTTCCTTAGGGTTAGGATAGGTTAAAGGTTCAAGGTAAACAAAATATAATAATTATAATAATAATAATAATAATAATAATAATAATAAAACAAAAAGACCACAAACACACACACACAAAACAGCACCCTCCTTCGATGTCCAATGCCTGGCAGCCATGCTACTTTTTTTTTACTTTAGGCTAATTAAACTAAGAATGTTTAATCTAGTTTCCTTGAACTTGGATATTTTGGAGAGTGTTTTGACATCAGTTTTGAATTTCATATTTAATCTATTGTTTGTGTCATTTCACCTCGCCCATAAACATAACACCATATAAATTATTACAAAGTATTAATTGAATTTAACTGCTCATTGCTAGTAAGTTTGATATCCAGATCCACACACACACTCGTTTATATAGAACACAACAAACACAATCCCAGCTGTATTAACCCAATCCATGTCAAAGATTACATATACAGTACTACCAAGAAACCAAACACATTTTAAGCGAAACGTTAATTAAAAATATAAAGATAAAAATAGGTGAAAAACCGATATATCACCAGAGGAGAAACATAGAAGCACAAGGTAATATATTGTGACAGAGTGAAAATGGGCAGAGAGGGAGAGTTACAAGGTATTAAGTGAAATATCTGAACATGTTATTTTCATCCTCTGTGTACATATATTTCTAGCGATTGTATTAATGACAGCTAATGTAAACAAAGATTGGGAAGTTAATAATTAACTAAAACAATATGATGACCACAGAAACAATAACAATAAGAAAGAAAGGAGTGATGGTGGTAGATATGGACACATATGGATGAGGTTGTCAGCAATGACGGAAAATAATGGAATTAAAGAGGAAGTGGGATAAATGTAATGTGAGGGCATGTTAATTAAATTTCTAGTTGAATAATGGAATAATTGATATAATTAAATTAGAATGCTTTGACTTTCTCTCTCTCTCTCTCAATATATAATATATATAAAGGAAAGCCAGGTACATTGATTAGAAACCTGGATTTCTTAACTATAAAATATAATATATACCAAGCAAAACAAATACTGTATATAGCACACAATAAGATGCTAATAAAATGTATTTGGAAAACATCAAATTAGGCGAAAGAAACTAAGAAAAACATGAAGCATGAAAGGAAAGGGCAAAACGAGGTTGATGTCGACCACAATAAAGTGCAGGTGAAAGATATGAACCTTGAAAACTGGGTATAGATAAAACATTCCAAGCAAGAACTAACTGTAAAGAACAATGGTACTAAGCAGGAGATGGGATATATATATATATATATATATTAATAAATAAAGGTCAATGTTTGTCTGTCAGTTACCCGACTACCCGACCTTTGTTACTAAACTCCCCCCACAGTTTTGGTGCCAGGTGGGAGTGTGGGGCACCGTTGGAAAGCCCAGGCTTTGGAGATGGTTATAGGCGAGTTTAGTGGAAATCAGAGACACTTTTGTTTAATCAAATTTTCGGCAGAACTTATGTAGTATACGGGAGCGAAAAAAATGCGAAACAAAATTGCCGTTTGGGGCAGAAGGAGGCCTCTGATCGAAAAGGTGTATGGAACGAAAGTTGTTCGCAGCCCCCCAAAATGGGGGTACGGATGAGGTCAGATCCAACATCGGAGGTCATATAGCGGCCGAAATCGAGGTCGCCGTTTAATGAGGAACAGGGAGGTCGAGGCCGGTGATTTGTAGTATTGTGATGATTGTGGTAGTAGTGACTGATGATGGTGATTATGGTAGTAGTAGTGGTGGTAGTAGTGATGGTGATTACCCGGGCAATGCCGGGTACCCCTGCTAGTACAGTATATGCAAACATGAAGTATGAAAACAGATGCTGATCATTGTGAAAGAGAAAAATACAATAAATATCCAGAGAAAGGAACGAAAAGACTGGAAAGTTAACACCTTACGAGCGGCCTATGCGGTTTATTTATATGTACCGCCCAGCGGGGTGTTTTTAGCCAAAATAGGGCTGTTTACGTGATCATTTTCATGCCTAAATAAGACCCAGAACGTAAAACAAGTACCTATCCCTGAAAGGGCATAAACAGAGCTTTCGAATGACACCATAACGATCCTTTTATGATGGCTAGTTTTCTTGCAATAACCGTGCAACGCGAGTGCAAAAAGCATGTAATTCGGTACTTTCCCCATATAATTCAGTATGTAGCGAGTGAGAGAGGGAGGAGGGAGCTGAGATTCGTGTCAGTAGGTTCGCCGCGGTGGTCTGGAGCAGTCATACGCTCGCTAGTCTCCTGCTACCACTTGTCTCTCTCTCTCAGCAACATTACGTGCTGAAATTGCCACTCGACCTATGTCGAGCGCCGCCACATAGTCCAGCTTTATTTAACTCGACTTATGTGGTGAGCCGCTAATTAAGGGTTAAAGAGAAACAAAATAAGAGGCAGATTGTTAATATTGATTTAACAATATATATTTGTCATGAATATGACTGTATATGAGTAAGGTGTACATATTTCACCAAACACCAATCCCATGTGCGCAGTAATAGTACTATATGCAGCTAACTATCATAATAGTACTATATGCAGCTAACTATCATAATAGTACTATATGCAGCTAACTATCATAATAGTACTATATGCAGCTAACTATCACAATAGTACTATATGCAGCTAACTATCATAATAGTACTATATGCAGCTAACTATCATAATAGTACTATATGCAGCTAACTATCATAATAGTACTATATGCAGCTAACTATCATAATAGTACTATATGCAGCTAACTATCATAATAGTACTATATGCAGCTAACTATCATTATAGTACTATATGCAGCTAACTATCATAATAGTACTATATGCAGCTAACTATCATA
This sequence comes from Paralithodes platypus, assembly GCA_032716605.1. Classification (NCBI taxonomy): domain Eukaryota; kingdom Metazoa; phylum Arthropoda; class Malacostraca; order Decapoda; family Lithodidae; genus Paralithodes; species Paralithodes platypus. The sequence goes on along the minus strand of CM064487.1, from coordinate 65,132,709 downwards.
ATAGTACAATATGCAGCTAACTATCATAATAGTACTATATGCAGCTAACTATCATAATAGTACTATATGCAGCTAACTATCATAATAGTACTATATGCAGCTAACTATCATAATCCCTTACAATTCATGCAGATAGTGACCCCCTCCTCATAAACGTACCGTATATACAGTATAATAATATAAACACACACATGCTTCTATATATATATTTTGTTTTCTCTATGTGATTGAGGGAGGCAAAAGGCATAACTGCCTATAGCGAGTGCCTTCCCCATAGTTGAAAGAGTGACAGGGCCAAAATCAAGTGACGTTCGAGCCAAAATGCCTGGACACACGGAGTTTGAAGCAATTTAAGTCATAGGAAGCGGGAAAGACTGATTCTGGGAGAGAGTTCCAGAGCTCAGCTGTTGAGTAGAAGAAAGTTTGAGAGTAACATTTCACTCTTGGGTTGGAGAGTTGCACAGAGTAGGGGTGGGATTGAGTTGCAAGACGGGTACCACGTGCCCTACGTAAAGGAGGTGGTATGCACTGGGATAGCTCTGAGGAACACTGATTATTATAGTAGCGATAGAATAGCGAGAGAGATGCAACATTGCGGCGGAGAGAGAGAGATTGCAGAGAGTTGGTGAGTGGACGGGAGTTAATGATACGAAAGGCCTTCCTTTCAACCTTGTCTAGGAGAGTGGTGTGAGAGGAACCTCCCCACACATGTGAACAATACTCAATACAAGGGCGCACTATGCCCCTGTACAGAGCAAGAAGCTGTGCAGGGGAAAAGAATCCCCTAAGGCGGTTAAGCACACCCAGCTTCTGGGAGGCTGCCTCAGCAAGACTGGTAATATGGTCCTTCCAAATGAGAGCAGAAGAAAAAGAGACACCAAGAATATTGAGAGAAGATGAAGGGTTGATTTTTGTATTGTTGAAGAATAAGGGATAGTCCGCTGGGAGATCCTGACGGGTAGATAGATGGAGAAATTGGGTTTTGGAAGCAATACTTAACAAGGTTTTCTCTGCCCCAATTGGAAATAGTATTTAGATCAGAATTTAAGAGTTCTATGGCTTCATTACGTTTGTCGTTGAGGGATTGCTGGCTGGGGCGTTCTGAAAAAGTAATAGAGTAGTGTAAGGTTGAGTCGTCTGCATATGAATGGATGGGAATTAAGGTACAGTTAAGGAGATCATTTATAAAAATTAGAAAGAGAATAGGAGATAGGATAGAACCCTGAGGAACACCGGAGTTTATAGGGTGAGGAAGTTAACAATGGCCGTCCACAACCGCGGCTATGGAACGGCCGGAAAGGAAATTAAAGACAAAGGCACAGATGGAGGGATAGAAACCGAAGGAGGGTAGTTTAGAAATTAAAGATTTATGCCAGACTCTATCGAAGGCTTTCGATATGTCTAGTGCAATAGAAAAATTCTCACCGAAGTCCCGAAAGGAGGATGACCAAGAGTTAGTAGGATATGAAAGAAGATCACCAGTAGAGCGACCCTTAAGGAAGCCATACTGGCGATCTGAGAGCAGATTATGAGAAGAGAAATGCTTAAGAAATTTGGAAGCAAGAATAGTTTCAAAAACTTTAGAAAGACTAGAAATGAGAGCAATTGGACGATAGTTGGAGGGTTGAGAGCGGTCACCCTTCTTTGGGACAGGTTGAATGTGAGCAAACTTCCAGCATGAAGATTGTGATGCTTGTGATTACTATGAATATGCTTTGCAACTGTTAATACTTATACTATTTATCATATTATAATAATATATTGTACATTCCAATACCTCACTCCAGTATAAGGAGGATAACCAAATATATATTGATCCATGACGAGTATAATGAATGTTTAGCAAACCCTTCCTTGAATCCTGAGACATGATAACGTGTGACATGATCCGGATGGAGTTGCTGGGACCATATTAAGATGACCTGACAATAATAAGTCACACCTCTCATCAAACCAATATAGGGATTGGATGGATGTTTTGTAATTTAAGCAATTAATGGTTTACGTCATTCCTGGGCGTTCCTCCAATGTAATAAAAGGGCATGTACAATCGCGCTAAGAAGTCATGACTCAATTTGTCTAAGGCTCGGACAAAAGTCCCCAAATCTGGCTACCGCTGGCAACTCTCCACTGCCCGTCAGAGCCCAGTCATTTCCTAATTTATAACTATACGTCTCCGGATATTCCCAATAATTGGCCTACTGACAAAATTAACCTATTTAGGCCTTTTAAATTATATTTATGTTGTTGTTTGAATATATATAAGTAAGGTTTGTTTTCAATATCTTTATAGAATAATGAAAGTATTTAATTTCCTGGCGCTATCTAGCATGTTACACTCCCTGGGCCTGCCGCCTGGAGGCCTGCACAAAAATGCAAGTCAGTCACTGCTAGTATATGAGGGATAGTGTATATCTTCCGCTCATATATCCACCTTTGTCCTTTACTACATGCCTTTCCATCTTTCGTTCCTATATGGGTGTCCCTATGGGCTATTAAATATGTTATAAGTGAAATTTCATCGTGTCTATACAAATTAAAAGCTGTTCTCGAATATTCAAAGTTTATCCCAAAATATACTGGAGACCGCTTTGTTTTTTAAGGCAGACTTGTTCCACACAGAGAATTAAATGTGGAAAAAACAATCTGTTATATGATTATTTACGTGATTTATTGACACTCATGGGTTGAATATTAGTTTTAACGGTTGGTTTTAATTTTATGAGATACTTTTCTCCCAGTAGTGTTGTCTTTAAAAGTAATAAAAGCATTAAGAGACTTCCTCCACATTTTAATCCTGAATCTAGTGAGCGAAATACTACGAGTTTCACACTCTTTCGTTCGGGTTAGTCTCAACTTTCGTATTATTTGGTTTGCTCTCTCATAATGAGATAAATGTATTGTAACAATACTTATATATGTGTTTTTGGTATTTTGTCCTTCAATACAGTTCTCCCCGGTGTGTAATATATGAATATTGTAGAGCCTCAATAGTTGCCAGATAGCACTTTCTGAACAAAAGGTACTGGGAAACGAGCAATGACTTCTTAGCACGATTGTACAAGGTGTCATATGTTAAACAATGGGTAAGTTTTTAAAATAATTTACTTTTAACTTAGTTAATCTGCACAACTATGTGGATACACCTAAACATCATGTTTGCCAACAATAATGTGGGTGATACCGGTAAGTTTGGTGAGGGATAGTTAGGGGCAGGGAGGAATAGGTTTAAAGATCTTATAGTGACAGAGATTGGCTATCCTCCGCCATTTATGTCATCATTATCGTTCTCTTACATCCAAATATATCTTTACCCATAATAAACAGTTACACAATAGTCAGTGTTGGTACGGGATATATAGGTTGCACTTAACCATTTTTACATCCGATTACCCAATTAGTTTCTGTTTTCTAGCTATTTTTAGACAATCTTATTCAGATTCGGAAAGGTATATGGCAGTCAGAGAGCTTATTGAGAAGTTTTTACCCATAACATTTCCACAGCTCCTTCCTAAGCTGTGTAAAACCGTCTAATGATAACTAATATATAATGGCATAATGCATGATAATCTTCCAAGGGTTACGATCTACCTTCTACATGATCAGCAATAAAATATCAGCCCGTTATTTATTATAATTATCGCGTCAATAATACGTCCACACAAAATTATGCCAAAGCTCTTTTACTACATGGTCTTGAGAACCAGACTCATTATTTAGGGGCAGATTTGTATTATTTGTTAATATAAAATTATATTTATATATTTTATTTATAATTTGCTTTCGTTTTCTTCCAAGACGTTATCCAAGCATGACAAATACCCCACGGTCTCATCATAATAATAATAGTTCTTAATGCTAGCGCATGCTAAGCCAGCTTAGGATAGCCCAATAAGGCCAATTAGGCGTATTTCCATTGGGGTCCTGTACTACTACCCCATCCCCTTGCTCATGAGGGATGGTAACGACTCAGTACTTGTGAAAAATCTTTAATGCGCCGAGCGTGGGCGCGATCCCGGGCCTTCTGGGTGGAAGTCCGAGACGCTAGTCACTACACCAAGCGAGCCGCCAAACTAATGGAGCAACCGTCTTAAAATCTTAAAATTAATGGGGCTACCCATTATGGAGAAGGGGGTCCAGATAAACACAAACCTCCCTTTAAGTGAATTACGACAGCTTCACCCTCTCCGTAGGTGGACGTAATTTTCAATATATATTTTGCGATCACTAGATTATTTCATTCAGCTTGGGTTGGTCCTCTCGAAGGGCTTAATTAAAACTATATAGATTATCTGCATGACCATTTTGCTCCATATTTATTTATTTAAATAATTCAATTATTGAAATGACTGCTTACTGTTATGACATTCATTTATTATCCCTTCTTCATATTGTATTTACGAGTTACTAGATGTATTAAGCAGTGCATTGGTGCTTTTACCACACTCACTGCCATGTAATTCGTTATTTGAAATCATGACATTTCACGCTTGATAATTTTGAGATAAAAACGAGTGACTATTATTCACTCTGATGCAGTGATAGAAACTAAATGTCATCTCACTAAAACATTAGGCTTTCCATAATGCAGTTGGGTCTGAGTACATGATTAGATTGATATCCAAAATTCAAAAATGGATAATAATCGTGTTCGTGTTCTCAACCTTTAACTGCGTTGGTGTTGTAATGGTTTAGATGCTTGTATTCTGGGTGTGGTGTCCCGAGTTTGAATCCCGGGACGACCATATGCTTTCAATAGTTTATTCAAATACATTGGGGTTTGTAATGGATGATTAATGTTAAGAACGGGGTGTTCCTAATTAATATATTATATATATATATAGCATTTTGTGTAAACCTACACAAACTGTCTATATGGGTAATTGATTCCTAGCGGTACATTGATAGACATTTAAATGTGTAATTCTTTTGAAAACACAATAATAATCCACTTGTGAATATATCTTGATAAACCTCTTCAGCAGCAACGATCAACTTGCCGAGTTTCAATAATTCATGCTTACTGTTTCGTTTTTATTACTAGTGCTAAAATATATCACCGTAATGAAAAGGTTATTTTGGTGGCGGGTGTGACACAAATGCGGGACCTGGATTATCCTGGGTGGTGGTGGTGGTGGTGGTCTGTCCTCCCAGCTGAACTAGAATGATGAGATAGGTCACCACGGTATTCACGATCTGGAAGGAGGGATTGGTATGTAATCAATAGTTGGCTGAAATGTTAATGGACAAGTGTGTGAAAGCAATACATATGAATGTTCACTTTGTGATGCATTAAGCTTGACGGAGTAATCCCGCAGGCCAATCAGAAGTCGGGTTTTACTAAGGTGCGGCAGCATGATTTGCACCAGATTAGCTACCCTCATACTCTCAGCCAATCATAGTTCTCCCTCGGCGCACCTCGACACTCGCATCTCACTACCTTCCAAGCACTCCTCTCATAATTTGCCCTCCGTTAATTCCCGTATATTTTGTCCCCGCAAAAAGCATTCTGATGTCACGGTGCCATCCTCTTACTCCCGTCAGAAACTGAAGATCCTTCTAAAAACTGCACAAAAGCGTCTAAATATAGCTAGAATAAAATTAAAAGTACGTCACCAGTACTGAAAGGGTTAAAGACGACAAGATCCAATTATGAGGCAAAAAGAGAAAGAACAGGTAGAAAAGATGCTTAAGCAAGGGATAGTGGTGGAATCACACAGTCCGTGGTCCTGGTAAAAAAGAATGATGGGTCCACTCGCATCTGTGTAGATTACATTAACCCTTATTTAGCGGCGAGCAACATAAGTCGAGTTAAATAAAGCTGGACTATGTGGCGGCGCTCGACATAACTCGAGTGGCAATTTCAGCACGTAATGTGGCTGAGAGAGAGAGACAAGTGGTGGCAGGAGACTAGCGAGCGTATGACTGCTCCAGACCACCGCGGCGAACCTACTGACACAAATCTCAGCTCCCTCCTCCCTCTCTCACTCGCTACATACTCAATTATGTACTGAAAGTACCGAATTACCTGCTTTTTGCACTCGCGTTGCACGGTTATTGCAAGAAAACTATCCATCATACAAGGATCGTTATGGTGTCATTCGAAAGCTCTGTTTATGCCCTTTCAGGGATAGGTACTTGTTTTACGTTCTGAGTCTTATTTAGGCATGAAAATGATCACGTAAACAGCCCTATTTTGGCTAAAAACACCCCGCTGTGCGGTACACATAAATAAACCGCATAGGCCGCTCGTAAGGTGTTAAACTTAATGATGTTACAATAAAGGATGCCCAACTCCTGCCTCTCATCAATGACTCACTGGAGTCGCTCAATGGTTCTACATGGTTTTCTACTCAGGATTTACAAAGCAGACACTGCCAGATACCGATTAGACCAGAGGATCAGGAGAAAAACCGCGTTTGCCACAAGCGAAGGTAAACTCTATCAATTTACGGTCTTATCGTTTCGAGTTTGCAATGGACCAGCTAGCTTCACTAGTGTTATGGACGAAGTATTGAGGGGAGTAACTTGGCGGACTTGTCTGGCTTGCTTGAATGACATTATGTTATTCTAGAGGAGCTTGGAGGATCATATTGACAGACTGCTAGGAGTACTAGACAGAATTCGGGGAGCTGGGCTTAAACTGAAACCCTCTAAATGCCAACTAGGAGCATGCGAGGTGGCATACTTGGGCCATATCGTATCAAAAAAGATATTCAACCTGACCCCCTTAAAGTGAGAGCTATCGCAGAGATATCTCCACCCTCTATTGTTGAGGAATATAGAGCATTTTTGGGGATGGTTTCATAATTATTATAGAAGGTTCATACCAAATTTGTCCAAGCTTGCTCGACCCATGAACAAACGGCTTGAGAAAGGAAGGAAGTTTGATTGGGATCTGAACTGCCTAACGGCCTTTGAAATGTTATAAGAAAAATTTACCTCCAACCCTATCGTCGGCCACCCCAACTTCACCAAACCTTTCCAACTGTACACTGACACCTCTGATGAAGGGCTAGGGGCAGCATTGGCACAAAAAGGTAGATGGTAAGGAAGGCATTGTGGCCTGTGCAAACCGAATTTTGAATAAAGGAGAAACAAAAAACTACAGCACTAAAAAAAAAAAAAAAAAAAAAAAAAAAAAAAAAAAAAAATCTAGCCTTGGTGTGGCCAGTGCAATACTTTCGACCATATCTAGCCGGGGTACATTTTGAAGTAATCACTGACCAACATAGCTGCAGTGGCTCAGAAAGATGAAAACGGAGGACGGTTTATTCGTCCGATGGAAGGGGATTTTGGAAGAGTTCTCGCTCAATGTTAGACATCGACCAGGCAAGTTGTATGCAAATGCGAATTATCCCGGCTATCTATAGCTCGGGTACAATCCACCCAGAGAGAGAAGAGAAGTTGAGATCTAGCACAAAACAAGGGGGATAAATTCCATTTTGATGCAGGGGCCTGGAGGGACTCCAGAGACACCGAGTAGTTCCGGAGTATACAGAGGCCAAACACATGATTGAGATACTACATGGACGAGAAGGAAAAAGGGCTCATTTAGGGCAGTCTAGATTTCTTAAGCAGTTCAGTGAAAGCTACTGGATCTCCCGGGCCGATCAAATAGTTAAAAAAGTGTTCCAGATTGTTTGGAGTGCCAGAGGGGGGAGGATGGACGAGGACCTAAACAGCAAACATGACATATTCTTGCTGGAAGACCCTGGGAGAAGTTATCCGTATACATTGTGGGACCCCTGCCCAGGAAGAAGAATAAAAGGTACATATTGACCTGTGTAGACATGTTTTCTAAATAGTCTATTGCCTGAGCTATTTCGGACAAGAGCAGTGAGACCGTGGCAAATTGTATATTAAATAGTTATTTTCGTGTTTGGCATCCCAGAGTGACCGAGGTAGGGAGTTTAATAACAAGATCTGGCAACATTTGGGAGATACTTTGGGGTACCACATCAGGCATACCTCCTGATACAAAATGGAATGGTGTATGTGAAAGAAACCATCGACTAATGGAGAATTGCGTGAGGGCTAGTCTGAGTTCGAAAGGGGGAGAGATAACTCGAGAAAGGCCTGAACTGCTACCAGAAATAATTTGGGGAGGCAATACTACGGTTTGCAGAACTACCGGATATTCTCCATATGAAATTATATTCGGTACCATACCCAGACTGCCCCAAGAACGACTAGCCTAATGCCCTTCACCACTGTATTCCACACCCGAACAATACTGTAAAGTCCAGGAAGAGCAACGCCAAGAACTACAAAGGCAACTATCTAGGGCAACCAAGTGTACCAACTCTGAGAAACCCATCCTACCAAGGACAAAACACTTTGCTAAGAGACAGTCATGATCCCTTTTGAGCAGGCACATCTGAAGAAAAATACGAGGGTCCTTTCCAATTTGTGGAGATCAATGGACCATACCAGGTTTGGTACTTACATGATGGGGATATTGTTTCAGCCACACATATCCACCATAGTAAACGGTATGAAGGAATTCTCCCCTCGGAAATAATAGCATGGAGTAGTGGGGAGGAGAGTAAGGGAGAGATAAGAGTCCGGGGCGAATGCATGAAGAAGTTAGTCACTCCCTCTAGATTCTGAGTATTCACTAATGAAAGATAGTTGCGCTTGGCCCTCGGTGGTTTGGCAGTCCTGTAGGAGGGGAGAGGATGAACTGGAATCAGGCACTGAAATTGATGTTCCGGGAGAAGTGGGATAAGACAAGAAGGATGAGACAGATTGGGAAGAGGAAGCCAGAGTGATGTATATCCTCGATAATTCTACGGATCAGGAGAAGATTATTTCAGATGGGCGTGAACATTTCAATGAAGTAGACGATAATGAGAAGAGAGAGAAGGAAGATAGGGAAAACGTGTTTATTTGTAAAATACAAAAGAACCAAAAGAAATGGGAAAACGGACCTCAAATGAACATAGACAAAAAATCGAATATCTCTCCACTGAGTAAATTTGGTCACCCGTGGACCGGGAGGCCGACCATAAGTGGAAAGTTAAACTAAAAGTGGATTACAAAAACCTAAGTCATACCTACCAATTCAAGACAATTACCTGCAGTGGCCATTTCAGTCGTTCACCAATCAGGTACCTGGAACCGGATATAAAAATGATGTCTGAGGAGTGCCAGTCCAAAGGCAACATGACTCTCCAAAATTACCCCTAGTACAGACTCTGTTGCCTCATAGCAACCGTGAGTGGGAAGGGTCAGAGAGTTCAATCGCTGCAGACACTGAACAAGCTTCTCTCCCAGCATGAGGTGATATTGCTCGCCAAAACGGCACTGACTAACCAGACTCCGGCTACACAACTGCATCAATGCCTTTTTCAGCACAGTGAGCTGATAGAATGGCATGCAGATGGAGAGCACTTCATGGGGAGAGTATTAAAGCGACCAGGTGTTCGCCTTAATCGCGATGGGGATGGTGAAGGAGTAATCCCGCGGGCCAATCAGAAGGCGAAATTTAATCAGGTGTGTCAGCAGGATTTGCACCAGATTAGCTATCCTAGTTGATACCCAAGCCCCCATGTGCTCTCAGCCAATCACAGGCCTCCCTCGACGCACCTCGACACTCGCATCTCACCACCTTCCCAACGCCCGGCTCATAACTTGCCCTATGTCCATTCCCATATTTTCTATCCCAGCAAAGAGCGTTCTGATGTCATGGTGCCATCCTCTTACTCCCGTCAGCCACTGAAAAACATCACAAATAGAGAGTGATTGGGTAGTAGAGGGAATGAAGATTTGGAGATACAGAAAAGAGCAAGGTACTTGGAGAATAAGAGAGTGGTGAAGCGAGTAGTGAAGGAAGTAAGAGAAAAGCATATGAGGAATTTTGAAGGAATCTGAGTGTAAAATGGAAAGAGTGTAAGAAACTGTTCTGGAAAGAAGTCAAGAAACTTAGGGAAGGTAGCAAGGGAAATAGTAAGAGTGTGAAAGATAAGATTGGGCGAGTGCTAGTCGAGAAGCAAGAGAGAGTCGAAAGATGGAGGGAGTACTTCGACTAATTGCCGAATGTAAGGAATAAAGCGCCAACAAACATAGTTGGATGGGGTATGGGAGGGAGGAGAAGAGAAGTAGTGGAGGAGGAGGTGGGGATCAGGAGGTCAGAAGTGTGTAAAGCCATGGAAAGAGTGAAGTTGTGAAAGCACCAGGAATTGATGTAGTGTGTGGGGAAATGCTGAGTTATGGTGGTGAGATAGTGATCAAATGGGTATGGAAAATCTGTAAACTAGCATGGGAGAAGAGGAGTGCCCCTCATGACTGGAAGACAGGCATAATAGTCACCCTATTTATGGGTAAAGGGGAAAAAGGAGTGTGTGGTAACTGGTAACCACCGAGGAATATGTCTTCTAAGCATAGTAGGGAACGTGTACAGTAGGGTAGTGATTGAGAGATTGAGAGCGAAACCAGATAAATGGATAGGTGATGAGCAGGGCGGATTTAGGAAGGGAAGAGGATGTGTAGATCAGATTTTTACCATGAAATGTGTTGTGGAGAAATATCTGGAGAAGTAACAAAAGCTGTATGTTGCCTTTATGAACTTGGAGAATGCTTATGACAGAGTGGATAGAGCAGGTATGTGGAAAGTACTTAGAATATACAGAGTAGATGGCAAGTTGCTGAAAGCAGTTCTTTGATCTGAATGTTGGGTTGAAACAGGGGTGTGTGATGTCCCTGTGGTTGTTTAATGTATATATGGATGGAGTAATGAAAGAAATACAAGGAAGAACAGTGGATGTTCGTATATCATTGATAAGGGAGGGAAACAAATGGAAGCTACCTGTACTGCTGTTTGCTGATGATACAGTTCTGATGAGCGATAATGAATGGGAGTTGCAGGGTCTGGTAAATAATTATGTTAGGAACAGTATGCGACAAACGGAATCTGAGGGTAAATGCGGGGAAGAGCAAGGTTATGGTCTTCGAAAGGGGTGAAGCCACAGAGTGTGAGGTGAAGTTGAACGATCAGGCTATGGAGATTGTCAGCTCATTTAAGTATCTGGGCAGTGTGCTGAGTAAAGATGGGACTATGGATGAAGAAGTGCGGGAGTGGGTGCAGCAAGGGAAGAGGGTTGTAGGAATGCTGAAAGCAGTAACAAGAAATAGGGTGGTCAGCATGGAAGTGAAGAAGTCCTTGCATGACAGTGTGGTAATCCTGACATAGACTTACGGGAACAAAGCATGGACGTTGGTGGAGAGACTCAGACCAAGAGTGAGAGGGGTGGAAAGGAGTACTTGAGAAGTGCATGCAGAGTTACATGGAGGGATAGACAGACGAATGAGGAAGTAAGAGGGAGGTGTGGTGAAAGTAGATGTGCTGGAAAGTGTGAAAAGGAACACCTTGAGATGGTTCGGTTTTATGGAATGTATGGGAAGCGAGAGAATGACTAAGAGGGTGTACGAGAGCGAGGTAGAAGGACAGAGAGAGAGAGGTCGACTGACTGGGGACAGAGGTGCATGGGTGCGTTTCTTTCGTGGCACCCCTTCGGGGATCACGGCATCAGGTAATAGATAGATAGATAGTAATTAATGCCAACTTCTAATAGAGATAGTTGTGCTTTCTTTACTATCTGTCACGGGTCCCGTTTTACCGAGGGGGAGGTGTAGAGAGAAACAAGAGCCAGGTGTACAAGTTTTATTATTTAATCAGTGGGTTAATATTAATTTCTAATGTATAGTACATCAACAGTCTTAAGATAAAGTACTGCATAAATCTAAAGAGGATACACAAGGATACATATAAATATGTACAATATTAGCACATCCACTGAGAGACGTAAATACATGAATAATGAACTCCTAGTACATACACTGAGAGACGTAAATACATGAACAATGAACTCCTAAGTACAAAGGAGTACAAAGGAAATCAAGCAACAACAGGTCTAGTGACCCTTGTAGGCTGCTTGTCCTCCAAAACACTGAGGATCAAGTGTCCAAACTGGTTTAGAGTGGGTAAGGGAATAATGGAAAGGGAACTACTGCCCTGCAACTAATGTCTGTGGCAGGATTAGGAAGTTAGTAGGGGACAGATGGGTTAGTAACTGAGGGGGGGATAAAATAAAGTTATTCATTTACAAACGCAGTCAGTCGCGGGTTTGATGCAAGATATTTGTCTAAGCGGAGTTTAAATGAATCAACGGTGCTGCAGTCTATAACGTCTCAGGGAAGCCCATTCCACAAGTTGACAACTCGATTGAAGAAAAAATTCTTAGATTCGTGTGAGTTAAAAGATTTACCAATAATTTTGCATCCGTTTCCCCGCGTGTAATTAGATTGGTCGATAATGAAATACTTACTACAGTTCATATTGTCGATGCCTTTGATGATTTTGAACACTTGAATTAAGTCACCTCTGGGTTAAAGGAAATAGATTTAATTCTCTAAGACGCTCTTCGTATGGTTTGTTCTTTAGGCTAGGTATCATTTTGGTAACTCTACGTTGAACTCGTTCTAGCTTGTTTATATCTTTTTGGTAATAAGGGCACCAGGATTGAACGCAGTATTCCAGAAGAGGGCGGACTAAGGAATTGTAAAGGGTTAGGATAACTTCTTTGGATTTATGCTCAAATGACCTGCCTATAAAGCCAATTATTTTGTTTGCCTTCTTAACAACTTCTGAACATTGTTGACTCGGTTTTAGGTTACTCGATATTGTTACTCCCAGATCGGTTTCTCTGTTTACATTCTTAAGCTGCGTGCCATTCATCGAATAGTTTACTTTCTCATTTAGGTATCCGATATGTAGTACTTTACATTTATCCGCATTGAAACTAATTTGCCAAATTTGGTCCCAACATGACAATTTATCTAGATTGTGTTGCATATCGTCAACTTGTTCTTTTGAGAGTACGCTATTTGCAATTTTTGTATCGTCAGCAAATTTTGAGATTGTACAGGTGAGACCCTCATCTATTTCGTTGATGTAAATTAGAAAGATAATTGGTCCTAGTACCGATCCCTGGGGTACCCCGCTACTTACATTGGTCCATTTAGATGCCTTACCGTTTATGACTACTCTTTGCTTTCTGTCGCTGAGCCAATTTTCTATCCATTTCAACGCACCGTCTTGTATTCCATGCGCTTTTAGTTTTAGCAGTAAACGTTTGTGGGGAGCTTTGTCAAAGGCCTTTTGAAAATCAAGGTATATAATATCTACAGCTTTACTCTCATCGTAGAGGTTCAGGATATCGTGGAAGAAGTCTAAGAGGTTTGTTAAACAGGAACGTTTTTTTACGAAAGCCGTGTTGAATATCTTTAAAAAAGATAGACTCGATTAGTTGGGGTGATCCCTAGCTAGAGTTTAGTATAAAGTGTGTGTGTGGTAGGGCTTTTCACCTATAGGCATGCATCGGTTTTGGTAACTTAGAGTTTAGTCCAAACATATAACCATATACCTATAGATTAATAATTATAGTTACGGATAGCATGTGAGGGTTTTAACACCTTAAGAGCGGGTGGTAGAGTATATTTGACCGTGCCGCCCAGCGGGGGGTTTTTACCATAAATGGGGTTGTTTCCGTGCTCTTTTTCATGCATAAACAAGAGCCAGAGCGTAATACAAGTATGTATCCCTGAAAGGGCGTAAATTGAGCTTTCCAATGACACCCGAACCATCCTTCTACGATCACTGGTTGTCTTGCAACGATCGTGCAGCCGAAGGGCAAAATCGCTAAAATACGGTCATTTTGTTACATAATTACGTGTGTAGCGAGTGAGAGAGGGCGGAGTAGAGTGGAGTAAATGTCAGTGGGCCCACGACGGTCGTGGCGAGCGGTCATGAGGTAACCTATGCTCCTCCCACCGCTCGGCTCTCTCTCAGAGCCAATATTGGGCCAAAATTGCACACAGACCTAAGTCGGGCCCCGCCACATTGTCCAGCTTTTTAGATACGGACTTAAGTCGGGCCCCGATAGACAAGGGTTAATTAGCAACTGAATTAAAGTAAAAATTGCTGAAAAGGGGGCGTGAAAGCTAGGTCTCAACTAGTTCAAGCGTCTCTAGTATCGCAGTAATAACTTATCATATTAAGTTACCAGAAGCCGAAAGCATTCTAGGTCCTAGAGCCGAGAAGCATCTAGGTAGAACATATATTCTAGGGTATAGAGCCGGGAAGCATCTAGACAAAACTTAATCTATTAAGTTACCAAGAAGTCGGAAGGCATTCTAGGTCCTATAGCCGGGAAGCATCTAGGTCAGCACTTGATCGGGATTTGCCGTTGTTCAAGTAGCTAGGTCTGGCCGGGGAGCACCTTAGGAGTTAGAAAGCATCCATGATCTTAGGTGTTAGTGAGATCATTACTCTTACCTGGCCTAGATACCTTTCTACTCCCTAGGTGCTCCTTGCCCTTGAAGAGGCACAGGGAAGAAGGGCACGTCGATGCATTGGTTCGAGGTGAGGTGTAGGTCGCTCTGGTTTCGGCGAGGGGGTAGGGGGGAGAGCAATGAAAGGGCCCTCCTGATTTGCTACAGGATGCCTTCCAGGGACCAATCTGCAGGTCGGTTGGGTGGTTACATCCGGCGTCACGGTTGGTGGAGGCGATGATCTGATCGGCCAATCCCAGGCCGGCTGTGTGCATGACGTCACCTCCGGGTGTGGGGGGTTGCCGTGGTTTGTTTTGGTTTTCCGAGGGGATGGGGGGGAGGGGGGGGGGGGAAATGCTGCATTGTGGGGCCGTTTTCTGTGGTGGCTTCCCACTTGCTTTTGGAGGGGGGGGGGGGGGGGGGAGGGACTGTGTCGTCTGGGATGAGTGGTGTCTTCGGTTGTGGTATAAGAGTAATAAAGGATATATTGCTATATGATACTTTCTGTTATCGCAAAAAAATAGTTGTTGTGCCTTTGGATCAGAGTCGAAGTAGGTCAAATCTCTGAATAGTGATCGTACATACAGGCTGTAATGGGAACTTAAAATTCCGAGGTGCAATGTACGAGTGAGGTACGTGGAGCGTAAGAGGGTGGTGAAGAGAGTAGTAAAGGAAAGTAAGAAAAGAGTAGATGAGGAATTTGGAAGGAAACTGAGTGAAAAATGGAGGGAGAGTAAGAAACTGTTCTGGAAAGAAGTCAAGAAAGTTAGGGAAGGTAGCAAGGGAAACAGTAAGGGTGTGAAAGATAATAATGGGAGAATGCTAGCCGAGAAGCAAGAGAGAGTCAAAAGATGGAGGGAGTACTTCAGCGAGTTGCTAAATGTTTAGGAATGAAGAACCAGCAAACATAGCTGGATATGGTATGGGAGGGAGAAGAAGAGAAGTAGTGGAGGAGGAGGTGGGGATCAGGAGGTCAGAAGTGTTGGAAGCCATGAAAAGAGTGAAGTTGGGGAAAGCACCAGGAACAGATGGAGTGTGTGGGGAAATGTTGAGGTATGGTGATGAGATAGTGATAGAATTGGTATTGAAAATGTTCAAACTAGCATGGGAGAAGGGGAGTGCACCCGATGACTGGAAGACTGGCATAATAGTCCCCCTATGTAAGGGCAAAGGGGAAAGAAGAGTGTGTGGTAACCACCGAGGAATATGTCTTCTAAGCGTAGTAGGGAAGGTATACAGTAGGGTAGCGATTGAGAGAGTGAGAGTGAGAACGGAGAAATGGATAGGCGACGAGCAGGGAGGTTTTAGGAAGGGAAGAGGATGTGTAGATCAGATTTTTACCCTGAATTGTGTTGTGGAGAAATATCTGGAGAAGAAACAAAAGGTGTATGTTGCCTTTATGGACTTGGAGAAGGCCTATGACAGAGTGGATAGAGAAGGTTTGTGGAAAGTACTTAGAATATACGGAGTAGAGGGCAAGTTGCTGAAAGCAGTGAAGAGCATGTATGAGGGTGCAAAGGCGGCAGTACGTGCAGAGAGTGAGCAGAGCGAGTTCTTTGACCTGAATGTTGGTTTGAAACAGGGGTGTGTGATGTCCCCGTGGTTGTCTACTGTATATATGGATGGAGTCATGAAAGAAATACTATCAAGAGCAGTGGATGTTGGTGTATCGCGGAAAAGGGAGGGAATTGAGTGGAAGCTACCTATACTGCTGTTTGCGGATGATACAGTTCTGATGAGTGATAATGAATGGGAGTTGCAGGGTCTGGTAAATGAGTTGGAACAGTGTTCGAAAAACGGAATTTGAAGGTAAATGTGGGGAAGAGTAAGGTTATGGTCTTCGAAAGGGGTGAAGTCACAGAGTGTGAGGTGAAGCTGAACGGTCAGGCTATGGAGATCGTCAACTCTTTTAAGTATCTGGGCAGTGTGTTGAGTAAAGATGGGACTATGGATGAAGAAGTCCGGGAGAGGGTTGTAGGAACGCTAAAAGCAGTAACAAGAAATAGGGTGGTCAGTATGGAAGTGAAGAAGTCCTTGCATGACAGTGTGGTAATCCCGACACTGACTTACGGAAGCGAAGCATGGACGTTGGTTGAGAGACTCAGACCAAGAGTGAGAGCAGTGGAAATGAATTACTTAACCCTTATTTAGCGGCGAGCAACATAAGTCGAGTTAAATAAAGCTGGACTATGTGGCGGCGCTCGACATAACTCGAGTGGCAATTTCAGCACGTAATGTGGCTGAGAGAGAGAGACAAGTGGTGGCAGGAGACTAGCGAGCGTATGACTGCTCCAGACCACCGCGGCGAACCTACTGACACAAATCTCAGCTCCCTCCTCCCTCTCTCACTCGCTACATACTCAATTATGTACTGAAAGTACCGAATTACCTGCTTTTTGCACTCGCGTTGCACGGTTATTGCAAGAAAACTATCCATCATACAAGGATCGTTATGGTGTCATTCGAAAGCTCTGTTTATGCCCTTTCAGGGATAGGTACTTGTTTTACGTTCTGGGTCTTATTTAGGCATGAAAATGATCACGTAAACAGCCCTATTTTGGCTAAAAACACCCCGCTGTGCGGTACACATAAATAAACCGCATAGGCCGCTCGTAAGGTGTTAAGGAGTGCGTGCAGAGTTACATGAAGGGATAGACAGACTAATGAGGAAGTAAGAAGGAGGTGTGGTGTGGAGGTAGATGTGCTGGAAAGTGTGAAAAGGAACAACTTGAGATGGTTCGGCCATATGGAACGTATGGAAAGCGAGAGAATGACTAAGAGGGTGTACGAGAGCGAGGTGGATGGACAGAGAGGGAGAGGTAGACCGAATGAGAGGTGGAAGGATGGAGTGAGGAAGTACATGGATGAAGGCGGTGCTGGTTGGGGGGAGGGGCGTCGACTGACTGGGGACAGAGGTGCATGGGGGCGGTTCGTTCGTGGCCACCCCTTCAGGGATCACGGCGTCAGGCAATAGATAGATAGAATGTACTGTATTATCGTCAGTACTCGACTATTCAGTTTGAACGTATTTCAACCCGAACAGAAAATCAATCACTACGAGGAATATGATTGCTATTAAGTTTGCTAAATAAAGTACAAACTTCCAAACAGCTGTCTATTCATTCAAACCCAATTAGTGTAAGTATTATTTAAACATAATATACTACAAAGATATTAAATATTATTGTTATCACTTACTTTTACACAACTTTTAGCAGGGCATATGTACTCACAGTCTCACTGTATCAGTGTATTAGAAGTGTTCATTCAAGGATTACGTGGTATGATGAAACCCTTTTTTAGCATGGTCGTGGATGGCTTCAATCAATCAATCGATTCATGCGGGCTTATGCCGTGAAATCCCATAGCTGGCGATCCCTCCAGGCATCTACCCGGCCAATACCAAGTATCCTATCACAAGATTCGTCGACTTGCCTCAGCCATGAGTTCCATGGCATTCCCCAAGGCCTCCTTCACTCGGGGTTGTCCTCTATTGAAATCACCTAGTTAGCAGGGTCAGCTTCATATAGTCAAAGTTTTGCATTCACGGACCATGTAGCTGGTATATCTTGAATCAGTTTCACGGCGTAGTCGCTGGTTTGAGATGTATTCATGCCAGCGATAGCCCATGATCCTGCAAAGACATTTAGTACCAAACGACTAAATACATCCCTTCAACTAGCTGTTAAATGTCCATGTCTCACATCCATATAATAAGACAGGGAACACCAATGTCTTGTAGATCCACAGCTTCATTCTTCTGCACAGGTATTGGCAATGCACTATACATTAGTTGAGTGAATCCATAACCACATTATACTAAGCTGAGGGGATGATTAACATTGTAGCCCGACACACTACTATTATAGATCACGCTACTAAGATAAGTAAATTTATCCAAGATATCTAAGTCCTCACCACATGCATAAACAGATTGCCCTGCATCATCCAATGAATCACCAAATGCTTGGGCTTCGGTCATATTCCAAGAGGCCTTTAAACCTAGAGGCTCCGATTCCTTATGTAGTGTCTCGAAGGCCAATTTGAGAAAATCTAACGTCTCTGCTATGATCACTGTCCCAAATATCTAACCCAGTAACCCGGTCATGCAAATGTTGAAAAGTGTAGGTGCTACAATACATCCCTGTCTCACATCTGAATTCACAGGGAAGAAGGAGTCCTGTCCAGACACCAGGTCATTTAATCGCTGCGAGGACCTCGTGTAGCCGTAGTATATCCCAGAGCGTCTCTCAGTGCACCAAGTCAACATATACTGCAAGCAGCCTTTTATTAAATTTGAGTTGGCGCTCTATGACAGCTTGGAACGTCAAAATACAGTCAGTTGTTGACTTCTTATGGGTAAATCCAGATAATACCCAATCACATTGATAAATAAATATTCTAAAAACCTTTCTGCTTTTCAGTATTAATAACAAAATACCAAATATAAACTTACCGACAGTAAAGCAGAGTAGTACCAGCCACCCATGTTGAAACTCTGCATCTCCGTTAAGAGTCCCATCACTTCGCCCACCTGTCACAAAAGGGAATAAGAAGCTTGTATTAGGAAACTCAATTACTGACGGTGGTAAATTTATCCATCGTAACAGGGGATATATCGGATTTGATGACAAAAGGAAAAGATATGGTTTTCGAAGGCATTGAGTATGTGTAATGTATACATATAGTATACATAATTATAAGTGGTATAGATCAAGCACTCAAATTCTGTCTTTTTCTTCCCAAACGTGCATTTTGTCTTAACCTGGTTCAAGCAATGGCATTCTTGGTTTTAAAATATAAATATATTAACCCTGGTCCTGATGATGGGAGAACTGGTTGAGCTCCTTAGGTCTTTCAGAGTTTCCAGCAAATCCTCCACCTGAAAAAGAAAAAAAACGAAAACAAACATAATTAACATTATATTAGTGATACAAAAACGTGTTTACACATCACAATTTCTTTAGCACTGATTTTGGCAGTGGCTATCTAAGTGTTTGAATGTATCATATGCAAATGTCTACGTAAATGTGTAACACATTATCGTGTCATGAAACCTAGGACGATGAAAATAACTCATAATGTGTTTGTAAATAAAATACCACAGAAAGAGAGGTCTACCAAACTCCGACAAGGAAAGTCTGCAACAGTTGGGCATGCAAGGTCGCATTCTATCACCCCTCATCAAAGAAAATCAAAGATAACAGGAGGGACTAAAACAGACACCACTAGGAAGCGGTCAGTGGAGCAAAGAAAGAAGGAGCAGACAACACAAGTGCTACACACCCCAACAACTAAACCTTCGGTTCCTCAACAACCTCGAGGACAACAAGCCAACAAAGATGCCCCACACATGACTACAAATACACACCGTGAGACGAAAGAGAACGAGTGTCGTAAGCAGTAATCACTACGGCGTGTCCAGTAACACCAGGGAAAGAGTTGCCACAACGTTCATCACCGCAACCGACAACGAAGAAGCGGAAAGTACTATTTTCACAGAGAAGAAAACGTGTATCCTATCAAACATAAATAATCATGTACAAATTACCAGAATATCAGACTAAAACCATGCCTAAGCTGTCCAGATAGGTACTATGTAAAAACATTATGAACACTGTTTGTACATCTAAGTTTCACTATTAAATGATTAACATTATTTCTCCTGAACATGTGTATATTATTCCAACTATATTTTGTCAAGTTCTTCATAACTAGAATAAGTAACCAAAGTGCGTTTGTAACGATGCGCATCACCGCCTTCTTGTGCAGCACCAAATGTTTTCCCATTATGAAATCATTAATATATGATCCTTTTCCTATACTTATAATACACATATCCACTATGTATTTTCATATGATGTTTTTCCACGATCAGTTCGATAATTATTATCAAGAACACATGATCTATATACTATGTTCTTTTTATCTTAGCAGATGCTCCCTTCTACTAAAAGCATCAAAATATAATCTCCTTACTTATTATAAGAATATTATCACTATTTAGTTCTCACAATATTATTCCTGATCAAAACTATTGCTATAGTCACGAATAACTGAACTAACCATATATGTTATGTTAACCGTGTGCATCTCAACGTTCGTGTTTTATCTCCGCTCCTTGCGAATCGCTATCCGCGAATTTATCAGCTAAGAAATGCTCATTCATGTCCTAAAAAAACGAGAACCACATGTCCTTACTTTAATATTTTAAGGTTAATATAAACCCACTATTATCACCTGTATGTTTTCATGATGATACAAATGTATTGAACTCGGATAGACCTGTAATATGCAAATGACTAGGCCATTCACACTACTGCCAGAGCAAGAAGGACTTTACATGCCCCTATACCGCTCAAGAAGGGAGCGAACACATCTCAGTAAAACGCATCACTAGGCAGGGAAAATTTAAACCAACTAAGCAATTCCAAGGCTTATTGGATTTTGGCCACAGTCAAGTTTAACAAACCCTGAAACTAACCTGCCCAGCAGTTGGGTTTACGGCCAGAGCCGATGTTACGTCCTGGGATGTATAAACACTGGCCTCTTTCTATTGGACTAGGCATGCGGCAACAAGCAACAATGGAAAACGCTAGATCCAACCCTTATCTATTAACCCAGGCAACAAACCACCCTAAACCGTCAAGAGTCCTGCCTGGACAACGAGGTATCCTATGACTCGGTTACAGGGTGCACGCACTATAGACTGCTGATAGTCAAGCAGGCTATATAAAAGATCACACAATTAAGTTGACTTAAAGCTTCAAGGAAAAGATAGATAACGGAATTAAATTGCAGAAACAATTTAATAACAAACTAGAAGAAAGTACATTTAACGTTACGTTAATTAATACAACTAATCACCCCTGCGTGAAAGAAGGTGAAAGCAAACAGTCCTCAAAACATCGTACAGGTAGACAAGATGCGGGTTTCTAAACTGCATGCGCTACTGTAGGATCTGATGCTTAGCAAAGAAAGTACGTTACGGATTTAGAGAACTCTTAACTCATAAGCAGGAATAAATACTAGTGATAGGCCATACAGTGTATAATGGCATAGGTATAATTAAATAAAGGCAGCAACTCGCAACATAACCACATACAGGTGTGCTTCTCACTCTTAGTCAGGCAAGCCTGCTCGGACAGAGTCTCTAAGCCACACCCTGACTCACAATGCTCACAAAAACGGTAAACTGTGGCACAATAACAAGCATACAAAGATAATAAACCCCTAGCTGTTAATCTGCCAGGTGGCAGAGGTCTAGCCGGAAGGATATAGGCTTCGGATACCCGGGCTGAGCCACCTGCTCTAGCCTAGGGACGTTCCCAGGTCTGTGCGCCAAATTACTCTAATTGAAAGGGTGCTCTCTTGAGAGACTCCGATCGCAAGTATCTGACTCTCTCCTGGCGACCCTAAACAAAAGCAAGACGTGCTAGCGCAGTGCTGAGTGGACTAGGCAAGGGCCCTCACACAACACAACGCTAGACACACAGGGACACAGACAAGAAAATGCCCCCAGACTCCCACGGGTATCCTAGTAAAGTCGTGCGGGTCCACGGGACTCGCACCAGCAGACTTTACTTAAAGGATCGCAAAAAGCCTCCCCTCCGGTCTAGCCCCTGCTAACCTGACACAAGAACACACTAGCAAGCATGAAACCACCAAATATGAGACAACAAAAAAGCTTTCTAGGTCTCATTAACAATTACATCCCTGCATAAGGCCCAAAATCCTATCTAGTTATCTGAGAGCTCGTCGTTAATACAATAATAGATATAAGGTCTATCAAGGGGATGGGATAATTAATAGATTGGTGAAGTAGTGGAAGGAAGGTATACAAAGTAAGAGAGAACGTTTCTAAGTGGGGTTGAGAGGGATAGATATCAAGGGGGTCCGAAGGGTACGACATGAGGTGAGCTCTGAGTCTTGAATCTGTCTGGACCCCACCCTAGGCATGCAGAATACATCCCAGGCTTGGCAACACTCAACACAGTTGCTTGGTCAAAATCCTCTACCCCGTGCGTGAGTCGAAACTAAGCCTAACGTTGCAATCAAATGCATGTGGCAGCGCTTCAGGCTCGTCCCAAGCTGGTCTCTCCGCGCGAAGCAACGTCCCAAGCCGGTCTCTCTCTCCCGCTAGTCTCTTCCCGCTCTCACTAGACTTACATCTTATATATTATAATGAAACAATCAACTATCAAGAATAAAATATACTAAGATGCGTTGGTTAAGAATAAGGGCAGTTCAAGCTGTGAAACAACATAAGAATATCTCAGATATTAGTTACATTGTCGTAGGATATATACTAAGGGAAAGCCTGCCGGCCGGCTACCACCAGCCGGTCTCTAAACGGCTGGGCAGCCGACGCGTGCGCATGCCCGCACGTGGTTACTTTTTTTTTTTTTTTTTTTTTTTTAAGAGACAATGAACGGAGGAAGGAAAAACACAGATAAAACAAAAAGGTCCATGTGCCTAAAGGCATCCTCCATTCATAAAATGTTTGTAACAACTGGATTTAAACATTTGTTGATTGTAAGTTTGTGGAAAGCAATTCGAGGGAAGTGAATTCCAAAGAGTAGTAGCTCTGGGGATAAATGAATTCTGATAAGCAGAAGTTCTGCATTGTGGAGGAGAAAGTGTAAATTCATGGGCGCTCTCAGCTGCCCTAGTTCTACGGGGAAAGATGTGGAGAGGCGGCACAATTGAAGCAAGTTCCTCGGAACAATTGCTGTGAAAATATCTGTAGAATAATGCAAGGGATGCAACGTTTCTTCGTATGGCTAATGTAGGAAGGTCCTGTGTGATTGCAGGGTTATTGATTAATCTAATAGCTTTATTTTGAATTTTGTCCAACTGCCTCAATGCAACCACTCCACTTCCACCCCACAGAGGTGAACAGTAATCCATCTGAGAGCGCACATGACTTTTATATATTACGGCCAACTGCTCGTCAGTGAAGAATTCTCGAACTCTGTACAGGAGTCCCAGTTTTTTAGAGGCATTCTTAGCAATGCTTCTAACATAATGTGTCCAGCTCAAGTTAGTAGTTAATGTTACACCGAGAATGTCAATACTAGGGGAAGTGGGAATATTTACATCATTAAAAAATATATGGGAGTCCGTGAGATTCTGTCGGTTAGAAAATTGAATGTACTTGGTTTTCTGTGCATTAAAGGAAACTAGATTCTCTTGTCCCCATCCATTAATTCTAGAAAGGTCCTGGTTCAGAGAAATTGCAGTGTTTATTTTTGAATTTATAAGATCGGGTTGGGTGAAAGAATTGGTAAATGTGAAGGAACTGTGGAGTGTTGAGTCATCTGCGTAGGAATGTATTGGATTATGAGTGGTAGATATGAGATCATTGATATGAATGAGGAACAGAGTTGGGGCCAAAACTGATCCCTGGGGAACACCAGCATTTATTGAGTGAAATTGAGAATAAAGGCCATCTACCATTACACGTATTTTTCTGTTATGAAGATAAGAAGAAATTAGTGGAACTAATGATGCAAGGCCGTAGTGTGACATCTTCGACAATAAGGATTGATGCCAGACTCTATCAAATGCCTTTGATATATCCAGTGCTATTGTATGTGTTTCACCATGTTGGTCTGTAGCTTGGTTGATTTGATGCGTAAGAAGGCAAAGAATGTCTGCAGTTGATCGACATCGTCTAAAACCATATTGCCTATCACTGATTAATTTATTATTCTCCAGATGCTTAATTATGTGATTATTTAATATAATTTCAAAAACTTTGCCAAGAGTGGAAGTTATAGCTATTGGTCTGTAGTTTGATGGATCTGAAGAGGCACCTTTTTTAGGAACTGGATGGATGTTTGCTTCTTTCCAGGGTACTGGGAAGCATGAGGTATGAGTACACAGACGGAAAAATTTTGCCAATACAGGAGCGAGCACCAAGAAGCAATTCTTAAGTACTATTGGAGGAATTTCATCTGGACCAGGAGCCTTATCTACTGAGAGATTCTGCAAAATAGTTTTGACATGTCTGGTGTGGATCTTAAGTGAGGGAATTTCAGGTGAATTAAAATTAAGTACAGGGACATCTTGATTTATGTCATCTAAGGTTGAGTTGGTGGAGAAAATATCTGCAAGAAGGTTAGCTTTACCTCGTGGGTCACTTACAAGATTGCCAGTCGGAGATTTTAATGGTGGAATGGATGAAGCAGTAGTGAAGTTGGATTTGAATGAGTTAAGAGTAGACCAAAATATTTTGTTATCATTTGGATTATTTAGAAGTTTATTTGCCTGCTTATGGAGAAAGTTTGATTTAGTTAGGTTTAATACAGTTTTGGCATGATTTCTGATGTTTCTAAAGTAATTAAAGGCTTCATGTGTTTTTGATCTTGTGTATGCATTGTAGGCTATTGCTTTTTGTTCAGTTACTCTAGCACAATTATGGTCAAACCATTTAGGTGAATTAGATCTTTTACTGTACTTTTGATGAGGAATAAAAGTTTCCATTCCAATTTTTACAAAATCTTGTATGTGGCTCAAGGTGGAGTGTGCATCATTAGAAAAGAAAGAGGTCCAGGGAATATCAATAAAGAAACCTTGAAGACCCTCCCAGTCTGCCCTATCGTAATGCCATTTAGTCACCAAAACAGGTTCAGAGTGGGAAGGTGTGGTAGGTGATAGACAGGTGGCCTGTATCAGACAGTGATCAGAAGATCCAAGTGGGGACCTCACTGTAACATCATAATTTTCTGAATTGGTTGTTAAAAATAAGTCCAGTAGGTGGGAATTATGATTAGGATTATCTGGTACACGGGTGGGTTGGTTGACTAGTTGAATGAGATTAAATGAGTCTGCAAATAGCTCACATTCAAGACCAGCATCATCAGTCCTGGCTGAATGAGTGAGCCATTCAACATTATGGACATTAAAATCACCCAACACAGTGATTTCAGAAGAAGCATTTAAGTTGAGGACACTGAGTTGTGAGGACAGAGAATCAAAAAGACTTTGCTCTGGAGGAGTATTTGGGGAACGGTAGATGCAACATATGTATTTAAATTTACCAGCAGAAATTAATTTGTATATAGAATAATCAAAATAGGGACAATTGAAACTAGTAACCTCCTCCAGGGCAATTTCAGATTTTGCGAAGCAACATACACCACCTTTAGGTCTGAAATTTTGGAGCAGTTGATAACCTGGAAAATTAAATCTAGATGTGTCAGATGTGGATGTTACTTGAGTCTCTGTCAAAAAAAGGAGAGTAGGGGATTCTGCTTGAAGAAATTGGTGTACAGAATTGATGTTAGAGTGAAGTCCCCTTATATTACTAAAGAAATAGCTGTACTGACAAGCAGCTTTGGGACGTTGCAATGCTCTTGACACAGTCGCATGATGACGACCGGGAGGGCCCTGTGTCAATAACCCAACCCTGCCGGGGGTGGATATCCGAGGGACCACCAGGTTTGCTCTTAACAAACTATGCAGAAGCGTCACATCTCCCCCAAGATATAAGACCCTTGACTAAGTTCTTCATATCTAACAGAAAGCTTCTCATAGTACCACACACTGTTGCGACACAAGGCACTATATATAAAAAATAAATAAAGACTGTTGCGCTCCACCGAGCAAGTTCAACTAACTCAGCGACAATAAGCGAAAAAATTCAACTTAGATACTGCTACAACATCTTATACAAAATTCTACACGTTATAAAAAATAAAGAGTTTTTATAAGGTTTTTTGCTTTTTTTAATTTGTTTTTTTCGGCTGAACTACTGTGACAGCCTATTTTCGTCCACACTCAACCCTCAATCCTGTGGCAGTCTAACTAACATCATCCACCCTTGATAGACAATCCGCTATCACGTTATCAGAACCGGCAATATGGCGTATGTCCAGATTATACTCCTGAAGCATGAGTGACCACCTGGTCAGCCTCATATTCCGGTTATGAAACTGATTCAAGAATTTCAGAGGGTGATGATCAGTATAAACCACTACGACTGGTCCGAAAGCAGGAACATATACATCGAAGTGCCTGAGCGCCAGCACTATCGCCAGGAGTTCTTTTTCAATTACAGAGTAATTCCTTTGTGCACTATTGAATTTTTTACTGTAAAAACTCACTGGATGTTCTATACCTTCATCATCTGTCTGTAACAAGACAGCCCCAGCCCCTACGCCACTGGCATTAGTCGCCAGCTGAAAAGGTCTGCTGAAGTCCGGGGCCCTGAGTATAGGGTGGGTATATAACAGGTGTTTCACCAAGGAAAACGCCTCTGCACACTCAGGAACCCACCGGAACTTCTTGTCCTTAGATAATAAGTCAGTTAAAGGTGCAAGTACAGTCGAATAGCCTTTGATGAAGCGACGATAATAGCCTATCATACCTAGAAACCGCATGATTTGTTTCTTAGTCGTAGGCTGGGGAAACTGATCGATGGCTTTGATCTTTGTCTGTGGAGGGCACACCTGACTCATCCCTACCTCGAACCCCAGGTACAAAACTGTGGCTTTGACAAAATCGCACTTACCCAGGTTTACCACCAAACCTGCTTCATTCAGTTTATTAAAAAGCTGTCCGATGTGAGCACAGTGACTGTTAAAATCATCGTCGTATATTATGACATCATCTAGGTACACCGTACAGTTGGGAATGTCGGCTACAATGTCGTTCATTAATTTCTGAAACGTTGCAGGGGCATTTTTCAGCCCGTATGGCATAACATGGCAACGATATGTGGCACCGTCCACCACAAACCCACACACCTCTCGCTCGCTCAGACAAGGGCACTTGCCAATATCCCTTAACAAGGTCTATCTTAGTGAGGAACTTGGCTTTTCCTATCTTATCCACACTGTCGTCCACGCGAGGGAGAGGGTAGGAATTTGTGGGGGTTAAACCATTCAACCTGCGGAAATCTATACAAAACCGCACCTTGCCATCTGGTTTGGGCTGCAGTGTGACTGGGGAAGTCCACCTTACTGCACCCTCAGAAATCAGCCCACGTTCCAGCATATAATCCAGCTCTTCCCTAAGTGCTGGTAATTTAATAGGGGGAACACGGTATGGCACTGATTTAAAGGGCGGGTGGTCCCCAACATCGACATCGTGCACTGCTTGAGTAGTGAGGCCAGGATGCTCCGTGAAAACAGCTGGGTTTGAATCAAACAAGTGCTGCACAGCTACACGTTGTTGCTCAGGCAGGTGCAATATCAACTCGTGAGACACTTGTCTAGAATTCCCCGCCCACTGATCCGCGGAAACATGACAATCCCAATTATCCTCCCCCGCAGCTTGACTGTCCCTTCCTCCTTCTCCACCACGATCGCTGCAGATCAACACCGGGACAGTGAGAGGCTCGGAGGGGCGCCTCACATACTCTTTCATCAGATTTACATGGCAAAGTTGGTTCTTTTTCTTACGATCAGGGGTAGCTACTAAATAGTCGAGATCAGAAACCTTCCTTACAACCCGATACGGACCAGAATACTTGGCAGACAAGGGGTGTCCCACCAGAGGCAGTAGTATCAGTACCTCCTGATCTACTTCAAACTCCCTCAGCTTCATCTTCTGGTCGTATCTGTTCTTCATCTGAGCTTGTGAACTCTTAAGGTTCCGACCTGCTACCTCCAGGCTCTTTAGCATTCTATCACAGCTTTCAACAACATACTTTAGAAGCGAGCATGGCTTTGTGACTCCCTCCCAGATCTCCTTGACTATGTGGAGGGGCCCCCTGACCCTGTGTCCAAAAACCAACTCGTTCGGGCTAAATCACAAGCTCTCCCCAGGTACTTCTCTCGCAGCAAATACAACGTATGGGAGACCTAGATCCCAGTCCTTCCCATTTTCCATGCAATAACACCGCAACATACTCTTGAGAGTCGAGTGCCACCTTTCCAAAACTCCCTGACTCTCGGGATGGTAGGCAGATGACACCACAGACACTATCCCATGATGCTGCATGGTCTGCTTAAACAGAGCAGAAGTAAAATTGGATCCCTGATCAGACTGGATCTCCTGAGGGTAGCCATAACGAGAGAAATAGACAAGTAGGTTTTTGACAACAGTCTTAGCCATCCCATTGCGCATGGGGTAAGCATCTGGATACCGTGTTGCTACATCCATTACAGTTAGTAAAAATGTATTGCCGGCACTAATGGGGGGCAATGGGCCAACCATATCGATAACTACTTTGCTGAAGGGCGGCCCAATGACAGGGATGGGTTGTAACGGGGCTCTCGGGATGACCTGATTGGGTTTCCCAACAACTTGACAAGTGTGACACTGTGACACCCATGACACGACACTCGCCTTTAACCCAGGCCACCAGAAAAGCTTGCTCAGAGCTGCCTCCGTCTTACGTGCCCCCAGGTGCCCTGCCAAAGGCACATCATGAGCTAATCTCAATAAGCTCTCACGGCACACCCTCGGTACTACTAACTGGTCCACTAATCCTGACCCGCCATCCCACTTTTTCTTAGGATCCTGATGTCTCCGATACAAGATCCCCTCGGACAAGAAAAAATCACCAGGCTGCGCATCCCCATCGCTCTCCAGTTCGACAGCACCATTACCACACGCCCTGACTTCAGGATTTTCCAGCTGCAAGGAACATATATCAGCAGGTGCGAGATTATCCAAGTTCATCTTAAATAATTTATTTCCACCTCCAATGTCCCGCTGAGCCATCCTTTCCTCACGCTGCGCATAACGATGCTGTCGCAGAGTCTCTTCCTGCCCTGCACTAGCGGTGACAGGCCCCGGGGCCTCTCCAGACTCTAACATAGGTGCCAATAATGAGTCACCAAGAAACACTGCCGGCTCAAAACTCTCCAATTGACCAACACTTCCCATTTTCTTGTGACCTTTCCTCCGCGGTTTGATAGACTGAGGTGGTGGCGGCAAGGCTCCGGATGTCTGAGAACGCGTCACAACACACGCCATGGTTTGTACGCTACACTTCTCAACCAACTCCTGTTCCTCCCTACTAACGCCGGCCGCCTTCTCGGCAACGACCAAGGGTGAAACCTTAGAAGCAGGCACCGCAAAGTCGTTGCCGAGGAGGAGGTCGACGCCCCCAACAGGCAAGTTCTCTACAATTCCTACATCCAGCTCCTTCGCCACACCACCCACCTCCAGCTCCATCCGCACCAGCGGGTAGGACTTCGTAGCATTGATCCCCTGAACTACCACCACCCGAGCAGCGTTAATCGGTCTACCAGTAAAGTTCTTTAACAAGGTCTGAGAAGCCCCCGTATCACGCAATAGCTTAACTCCTCGCCTTTCGCCAGCCCACCTCACAAAACCATGCCCTCTATGACCCCCAAAGACGTCGCGGACAGGGTTCGAGCCTTCCGGACTCTTGAACACAGGCTGTGTCCCATCCTCTGACGAACTACCCTGGGCAAACTCAGAAGATATAGGCGACACCCCTATGCTGCGGGCCAATGACACAACCTTGTTTGGTGGCTTGTTCGGACAAGCATTTGCAAAGTGACCCTCCTTGTGACATGCGAAGCACTCTTTACTCTTTGGTTTCCCTTGGGAGTGGGAGGTACCATTAGACTTCTTATACGGGACGGTATTTGGTTTATGTTCAGTTTTATTATCAGTGCTAGATGGTTTTGTGTATTTATGTGTATCAAAATTCTTGGGAGGGGGAGGGGTACGACCCTTTGCACCCGACTCACTCCTAGCTGCTGCTCCGCACCCTCGAATTAATGACAGTCGGAGGTCAGCCATTTCTGCTGCCTCCTGGAGAGTTCTAGGATTTTTTTCCTTTATATTTAATGTTAAGTCCCCGCCTGTGCACTTAAAGAACTGCTCCAAGAGAACCAGCTCACTCAACTCCTCAAAAGTAGCTGCCCTCTCAGAACGCAGCCAATGTCGTAGTGCATCAGACAAGTCCCGGGCGTGTTCTAGGAAGGTACTATCCTTGCCCTTAGTAACACCCCGAAACTTCAAGCGGTAAGTTTCTGGTTGTAACTCATAGGCCCGTAGCACAGCCTTCTTTAGCTCATCATAAACTACACAGGACTCTAAAGGTAGTGCATCATACACTTTTAGCCCCTTTCCTAGGAGTCTTCATGAAACTAATGCTGCCCACTTTTCCTGAGGCCACTGTTGTTCCTGACACTTCTTCTCAAATCGCATAAAAAACTCAGCCACGCATAATTAATCGAACACAGGAACTAGTTTAAGCAGGTGCGACAATGATTGGTCCCGATGTCTGTTACCTCCCCCAATATTTCGCCCTGTTACCTCCACTCGAGATCTCTCCAGCTCCCTGTCAGCCCGATACCTAGTAGACTCTGCCTGCAGTTCAGCCTCTCATATAGCTGTTCTCTCTGCAGCCTCAGCCTGAGCTCTAGCAAACTCAGCCTGCACACTAACCTGTCTTTCGGCGGCCTCAACCTGAGCTCTAGCGGCCTCAACCTTGGCCATCTCAAGCCGAAACAACAAATCTGGAGTCAACCCTTGAGGAGGGGAAGGTGCATTTAATGGAGAGGGTCCCTGTGATTGAATTCCACGCTGCCATTGACCATCAACTTGGGGGTATGTACTAAATTCAGGCACCCTGACGTTTGATATGGGGGTAGAGTGGAGGGGGAGCTGGGGACCGGGGCCCCCAGTCGCCTCTCCACCCAGGTCTCTCCCTTCTAAACCCAATATCAAAGTCCTCAGCTGATCTTTCCTCATGCCACTTAAACCCTGGTGACCCTGAAGACCTGCCACACACTTTAAGCCATACTTATTCAGCTTCAACACCCTGGCAGCGGTAAGGGGCACCTCTAAAAATCTTCTAGCACCCTCCTCGCTATCGAATAGCCACTCCATAGGTCTTTCTCCCTCCGAGCCCGTATCGTGACCTGACCCATCACTGTGTTCCGATGTATTAGACATGTTTGTGTACTGCAGTAATTATCACGGTTATAGAATGTGCCTTATCTCCTATGCAAGTATGTATATACTAATGTTATTTAAATTCTTTAATGGGTTATATTGGTTGCTCCAAAAAAAAAAAAAATCTATGTCCACTGTATTCCTCTAATCATAAGGAATCTCAAAACAAATGACCACTATATTCCTCTGTTCAGTAAATCCTATGCAAGGTCGCCATTTGTTACGTCCTGGGATATATAAACACTGGGCTCTTTCTATTGGACTAGGTATGCGGCAACAAGCAACAACGGAAAACGCTAGATCCAACCCTTATCTATAAACCCAGGCAACAAACCACCCTAAACCGTCAAGAGTCCTGCCTGGACAACGAGGCATCCTATGATTCGGTTACAGGGTGCACGCACTATAGACTGCTGATAGTCAAGCAGGCTATATAAAAGATCACACAATTAAGTTGACTTAAAGCTTCAAGGAAAAGATAGATAACGGAATTAAATTGCAGAAACAATTTAATAACAAACTAGAAGAAAGTACATTTAACGTTACGTTAATTAATACAACTAATCACCCCTGCGTGAAAGAAGGTGAAAGCAAACAGTCCTCAAAACATCGTACAGGTAGACAAAATGCGGGTTTCTAAACTGCATGCGGCTACTGTAGGATCTGATGCTTAGCAAAGAAAGTACGTTACGGATTTAGAGAACTCTTAACTCATAAGCAGGAATAAATACTAGTGATAGGCCATACAGTGTATAATGGCATAGGTATAATTAAATAAAGGCAGCAACTCGCAACATAACCACATACAGGTGTGCTTCTCACTCTTAGTCAGGCAAGCCTGCTCAGACAGAGTCTCTAAGCCACACCCTGACTCACAATGCTCACAAAAACGGTAAACTGTGGCACAATAACAAGCATATAGAGATAATAAACCCCTAGCTGTTAATCTACCAGGTGGCAGAGGTCTAGCCGGAAGGATATAGGCTTCGGATACCCGGGCTGAGCCACCTGCTCTAGCCTAGGGACGTTCCCAGGTCTGTGTGCCAAATTACTCGAATTGAAAGGGTGCTCTCTTGAGAGACTCAGATCGCAAGTATCTGACTCTCTCCTGGCGACCCTAAAACAAAAGCAAGACGTGCTAGCGCAGTGCTGAGTGGACTAGGCAAGGGCCCTCACACAACACAACGCTAGACACACAGGGACACAGACAAGAAAATGCCCCCAGACGCCCACGGGTATCCTAGTAAAGTCGTGCGGGTCCACGGGACTCGTACCAGCAGACTTTACTTAAAGGATCGCAAAAAGCCTCCCCTCCAGTCTAGCCCCTGCTAACCTGACACAAGAACACACTAGCAAGCATGAAACCACCAAATATGAGACAACACAAAAGCTTCCTAGGTCTCATTAACAATTACATCCCTGCATAAGGCCCAAAATCCTATCTAGTTATCTGAGAGCTCGTCGTTAATACAATAATAGATATAAGGTCTATCAAGGGGATGGGATAATTAAATAGATCGGTGAAGTAGTGGAAAGAAGGTATACAAAGTAAGAGAGAACGTTTCTAAGTGGGGTTGAGAGGGATAGATATCAAGGTGGTCCGAAGGGTACGACAATGAGGTGAGCTCTGAGTCTTGAATCTGTCTGGACCCCACCCTAGGCATGCAGAATACATCCCAGGCTTGGCAACACTCAACACAGTTGCCTGGTCAAAATCCTCTACCCCGTGCGTGAGTCGAAACTAAGCCTAACGTTGCAATCAAATGCATGTGGCAGCGCTTCAGGCTCGTCCCAAGCTGGTCTCTCCGCGCGAAGCAACGTCCCAAGCCGGTCTCTCTCTCCCGCTCGTCTCTTCCCGCTCTCACTAGACTTACATCTTATGTATTATAATGAAACAATCAACTATCAAGAATAAAATATACTAAGATGCGTTGGTTAAGAATAAGGGCAGTTCAAGCTGTGAAACAACATAAGAATATCCCAGACATTAGTTACATTGTCGTAGGATATATACTAAGGGAAAGCCTGCCGGCCGGCTACCACCAGCCGGTTTCTAAACGGCTGGGCAGCCGACGCGCGCGCATGCCCACACGTGGTTACTATGCAGAAGCGTCACACCGAGTACCCTGCTGACTGAGAGGAAATAATCTTATGATTTGGGTTTCGGCATCCCGAAGTCCTGCATAAGCAATAACTCTAGCCTAGATAGGTATTACGGCCACAGCCGTGTTACCTCACTAGTCTGACGAGTACTAGCGTCTTATGACTTGGCTTTCGGCATCCCAAAGTCCTGCATAAGCCAGCACTCTATCCTAGTTAGGGTATTACGGCCAGAGCCGACTTACCTTGCTAGCCTTAAGAGTTCTGGAGTCTTGTAGTTTGGCTTTCGGCATCCCGAAGCTCTGCACTAGACTTTAACTCTAAACTAGTAGAGGAACTACAGCCACAGCAGAACTATTCCCACTGGTTGAAAGAACTACCAGAGTTTATTGACCTGGCTTTCGGCATCCCGAAGCCCTGCCTTTGACTTAACTCTATTCTACAGACGGTATTACGGCCAGAGCCGACTTACCCAACTTGTCTAAAGAGTAAAGAGTGCCCAAGTCCTATGACTTGACTTCCGGTATCCCGGAGTCGTCCTGCATTTGACTTAGCTCGATTCTAGTGAAGGAGACCTAGGCTGTTCCACCCTATCCTGGTGGAATTACTGCTTCTGTGGAGGAGCCAGTGTTGATCTTTGCACTGTCACGAACAACGAACCGGTGTAATGAACTTCTTATATAGGTAGAGACAGACGAGTTAGGTAATATTGGCCCACACCATATTGCTATTCTCGCGTTAGTCCGATCTATTGCTAATCCGTCACCAGAGAGGCATTAGATTTAAGACCCTAGAACAAGAGTACCTGAACAACACTTCACCAACGACTAAAAGGTCAGAACAGACAAGAATCCTTAAACTACCATATGATATACTCCCGTTAGTTCGATGAAGCACATAACGCATGAGTCCTAACTGTGTAACTTAACCCTTTACCGGGCGCTCATAGAAATACTTAGAAATTTAATTTTTTGACCCTAGACCATGAAAGTAGACCAAATTCTAAGGTATTTTTGCTTATGAATTTTTTTTCACATTTTTGTATAGTGAATTAGCAAATCGAGGTTGACGAAGTGATCATATATGGTCAACCGCCTGTCTAGGGTAAAACAAATCTTGAATTATGCTATATTGAAAATGTAAATATAAGGTAAACAAAATACACAGAATAACAGTTATATCATTATGTTACCCAAAAATAAGCGTTTTATTTTAATAAGTATATAAATTGATTATATAAGAATATTTTAGTTTAGGTACTTTTCACAACCCAGACACTGTCTGGTACCCCATAAATAATTAATTCCAAAAAACAAATTGGGCATAGGTTCCCCCTGAATAAGTAATTCCAGCAACATTTGGGCATAGCTTCCCCATGAACAAAGAATTCCAGCAACATTTTGGCATAGGTTCCCCATGGACAATGAATTCCAGCAAAATTTGGGCAGAGGTTCCCCTTGAACAATGAATTTCAGCAACATTTGGGCATAGGATCCCCATGAAAATTGGTATTTCTTTATGTGACAGTACTCATATCTCAAAAAAACTTCAGTAAATGCCTCACAATATCAAAAATATATGTGAACTCACTAAAATATTAATTTTGTGAACTCACTAAACTTACCAAAATCATATTTATTTCACTGTGCACTTATGAGGAAATAATAGAAATCTGTCATTTATTTCTATGTTGAACATTCTAGAATCCCTACCTAAGTTGTGGCCATGTGCCATGCTGGTTTGGGTAACTATCATCAAAGTTATATGGTTGTATGTAACTTGGGAGTACATCCCCTTACCGGGCGAAATGATCATATTTAGTAATTTCAAGTTTATAGGCTACCGGGCATAAGTCCATATATTATCACTTGGGCTTTACCCCCTACCGGGCGCATGTCTATATTTGATCATTCACTTTTTCGCAAACAAATTTCACCAAATTCCGTATGTTCCACGTAAATGACAACTATATCAGGTTATAGTACAACTATTCAACTGCATAATATCAGATTATTATCAGCTTACCGATATTATGTGATGAGCTAGGGTCGAGGGCGTCAAGAGAAAAATAGCTGAGATCCTACTTTCTTCATGTCTGGCCAGCAACTGAAATTCGAGTTGCTCTCAACCAATACAGAGATGGCATCAGCTCTTACACCATACCCACGTGAGTAGCCTGATCATCGGTGATTGGCTGAGGCATGATGACGTGGTGGCAGACACACACCAGGCGGCTTGGGAGCGCCCTTTTGGACGCCCATTTAAGTTACCATATATGGTTCCTCGCCCGGTAAAGGGTTAATTCAAGATCCGAGTTCATTAGTCCATCTGTAAACATACCACTTCACACGACAGGCTAACCTAGACATCCCACGGAGACCCTGCAGACTGCAAGATACCAGAGACCAGCTACTATTCCCAGTGCACCCCTTATAGGAATATACTAGAAAATCTACAGAAATAAGCCAGTGACAAGACTAAAGAAATGGGAGTTGAAATATTACTAAATACCCTCGGTTCACTCAGTGTAAAAACGTTAATAATTAGAGTCCACAATAACGACTCTATGCCAAACCATAAGAGTTATATAGGTAATTCATGAAAGTGTTAGAATCTAGAGTTCACAATAATGACTCTGTGCCAAATTCTAAAAGTATTAGATAGGAGAGTCCACAATCATGACTCTGTGAAGTTCGCTATCTTGTAATAATTATCAGTGCCTAAATGTCCTTTTAGTTCAAAGCACTTATTTTGCCTCAATATTATTATAATATTATACACCAGTGCGCCCGGTGACAGTGATCATACCTTTGCTTGTGAACCATACTATACACTGACTAATTCTGTAGTCATGTTTGAATCCTATAATTGCCTGGAAGAAAGTTAAGCGGTTACTCTGATCTGATATTATACCTGAGCTCCATCTAAATCCTCGTTTGTGCGCGAAAATTTCGGTTATCTTATGTAACCATTTATATTGTTCATGTTCTCAGTATTTACTTGTATCTATGTTCATAGAGTTTAAGATAAATACACTGTTCTTAAATATTATTTCGGTGTTATATGTACCTCTATTGTTTTCTTTGCATGTATTGTATGAACTCTGACGTCCCAGTCTTGAAAGAACTCACCTTTACCAATAGGTTAAACCTGAATACAATCAGGGCATAACAATGGTGGCAGACGTTGGTTCTTGATTCGGAAAGAAGAATTCATTACATTACAAGCCTTTGGAAACAAGAGAGCGTTATACAGTACAACATTAGAAATAATGGCAGCTAATCACTATCACATCCCCATCCCCAAATACGATGGGGACACATATGATATAGAAAACTACCTGAGAGTAGCAAAACCAATACTTGATTTGGTGTACAACACTCACAGCGAAAAAATCGCCGTCCTATTAACACAATTAGGAAAAGCCGTTTCCTTAATTGCCCCACAGGTAACCCCTGAACTCACCTGGGACGAATTCCGGCCCATGGTCATTGATGCCATTAAGCCATCACTAGGTACATTCGTCGCACATGCAACACTGAAATCCATAAAGTACGAAGGCAATTTAGACGCCACTCTAGCCGCCATTAGTCAGCAAGTGAAAGCTGCATACCCTACCCTATCATTAGAACAACAATAACAACAATATACCCTGATCCACCTTTTTGCAAGTGTTACATCCCACCATCCAAGAACACTTCACTGTGCATGACCCAATGGGTTTTCCAAGAGATATCATTACCATCCGGAATATTCTCGCGACTCGCCCAAAAACCAACACCTTAGCCGCTATCAAGAGATTCTTTACTCACCCACAAGTGCACAATTGGCCCCGACACCAGCCATTTTTCTCCCGTAATGCAGCCCCACCACCAAGACCTGCTTACCACTCAAACCAACAGCAAACGAGCCGACCTAAATTCAACCCAAATTCACTGAAAGGTTTTTTCCCCGAATCTCACCCACCGGACGTTTCCATTCTAACAACTATAGAAACAAAGATCAACCCTTGGTGATCATAAACCCTTACGATTTCGAAGCATGTAACTCAAAATGCTGTATGCACGATATCATAGATGCAGCCAAAAATAAACAAATACAACCTCGTCTCTCAGCCGCCGAAGAGTAGTTTGATCAATTTCATCCCCACACCGACCCTAATCCTCACGTTCGACCTCTTAGGCCTTCCTGACCTTCTGGTGGCTGCCTGGTACCGCTACAGGGTTATACCTTATGTTCCGCAACCACGACGTTTCCATTGCCAGCGTTTTGGACATATTGGGCGTTCCTGCCGACGACTTGACCAGGTACTACCGTCTGTGTGCGTCTCCTTTGGGGGTTCGGTACATTAGGGTATGGACTGCCCTGGTCCGGTATCATGCGTGAATTGTGGTGGTGGACACACTGCTTCGTCCAAGTCTTGTGATCGACATAGATTTGAACAGGAGGTATTGTCTCTACGTGCGAAAGAGATACTGAGCTTTGCTGAAGCTAAAGATCGTGTGTCATCTATGTTTGTTCGCCTTGGTGTTTCGTTCGCATCTCTCCTCTCAGAGTCCAAGCCTGCTGCACCTATGCATAATGTTCCTTCTGTGAGCCGTCTCGAGTCTTCTGCTCCACGAACGGGCCTTCCTCCGCGCGTCGCCTCTGTTGCCAAGTATTCTCCTGGGTAGTCTGAGACTCCTGTTGTCCACCTGCCTGTGGACCATCACTCACTACCTGTACCTGAGGCTGATGGTCCCTCTGCCATTGTGCAACCTCCTTATGTGACAAGCTCTGTGGCAGGTCGTAATTCCGATTCAGCAAGTACAGGCGTGGAGATGGAGGTTGAGTTTGCCATGGTCAAGCGGGTGAGGAGTGAAGAATCTTTGGAGGAGACCCCTCCTTCTAAAGTTGAAACAAGAGTGCCTCCAGCAAGCTCTGGGAGTGCCCCTCACTCGGGGTCTAAAGATGATTTGGCATCAACGTTGGTGGCTGATAAAGACAGCCTTTCTCGGGTTCCAGTTCCTGCACCTAGCTCAGGTGTGACAGGGCATGCGTCTTCGGACGCATGCACGGCTTGCTCACCAGCTCCCTCTGAACCAGCTTCCTGCAATCAGCCTTCGGTTGATTTGGTTGGGGACGGTCAGGGTCCGGGTGACCCTGTCGTGGCACGTGATCACTCGCTGAGGGCTGAGGACAAGGTCTATGTGCCTCGGTCGCGTACTGCTGCTAAGGCGGATAGGTTGTGGATAAAGATCCTTCAAAACGTTGTGACGCTAGATTATCATCCTCCTCCTCTCGATTGGTTAGACCGGGACCCACCCCTGGGTAGAAGGGCTTTAAAACCCTTCCCAGCAAAAGTACTACATAAATATTTGTGCCTTTAACCCTTTCGCTGCGGGTGACATTCCGGAACATCCTGGCACGTTACAGCAATGTGCAGGCTTTTAAAGCCTGTAAAAAACATAAAAATTGAGTGTCAGTGGGCGGGAGCTTGAGGGGCCCACCTCCGACCCTCAGAGCACCGAGCGGCTCACTGAGGTTGACTGTGTCTCGGGCGAGTCTCTCTCTGTCTCTCTCAACAGTGTAGCCAAGCGAGCGAGTGTTACATAATAGTGGGGTTCACGCGTTTCACTGGCACCACTGCGGGTGAACCAGACCACGTACAGGGTCCGTTCTGGTGTCATTTTGAAGCTATTTTCGCCTAGTTTTCGGCAGAATACACTTCATTTAATGCAGATGCTTGATTTATCATTCAGGAGTGCCTGAATATGCCCTAAATAGCCCAAACATAGCCGCAGCCAAAGGGTTTATATTTTGTATTTGTTATTATTTTATTAGTAACACCTTATGGCTACAACAATTTGTCTTCAATGAAATTGTCGTGGTGTATTGGCAAACTGGGAGGAATTACAATTACTTCTCTCTGATCTGAATCCACTGTGTGTCTGTCTTCAGGAGACAATGGTGTGGCTTCGACCATTGCCTTCACCTAAGGGGTATTCAATCTTCCATTCCGCTCCTCCCCTTGCTGGTGGTCATATCGGTGGGTGTGCCATTTTATGTCGTTCAGATGTCCCATTTACTCCCCTTACTGTACAGTCTCCCCTACAGGTTGTAGCAGTACAGATGCACCTTGAAAGGTGTTTTACCATCTGTTGCCTGTATCTTCCACCTTCAGTCCCAGTATTGCGAGCCGATTTAGAGACCATTATCCAGCAACTTCCGACTCCTCTTGTTCTCCTTGGCGATTTTAATGGTCGCCATCCAATATGGGGGGATTCGCTTTCCAATCCTCGAGGTGAAATTCTGGCCTCCTTGGTTGGTGATCTGGATTTGGTTGTCTTAAACGATGGGAGACCAACGCTATTCCATGTTCAGACTGGCACTTTTTCTGTTCTTGACCTCACCATTACTTCTCCTGACTGTGCTCTTGATTTTTCCTGGGACGTTTTGGATGATCTGCATGGTAGTGACCATTATCCAATGTTGGTCCAGTCCTCTCACTTTGTTCCAACTACCCGTTTGCCTTGCTGGTGTCTGGGTAGGGCTGACTGGCCTCTTTTTGGACAACTCTGTGAGTTTGACTTGGCTCTACATGATTTTCCAGTTATTGATGATGCACGCCATTATTTCACTAAGACTCTGTTTCAAGCCGGGCTTCGTTTCATTCCACGGTCTTCAGGTGTATATTCCCGGAGACTTGTACCGTGGTGGCCTGCTCTTTTGCTCGTGGAGTTTATAAAGCCGCATCTTGTCGATACCATGCAAACCGAGAGGTTCTCTTTCTTATAGTTCAATTTCGCAAAACGCGTGCTCGCTATCGATGGGTTATGAAAGATGCTCGCTGCAGCTCATGGAGGTCCTACGTTTCTACGATTACTTCTTCCACTCCTTTGCCTATGGTGTGGAAGAGAATACGCAAGATATCTGGAAAGTTTTCACCCTCCTCTCCACCAGTGTTGAGGATTCAAGGTAATCTGGTGTCTGCACCTGGTGAAGTAGACTCTGCCTTAGCTACTCATTTTTGCAAGGTCTCCCAGAGAGTTGATGCCAAGCCTTGTGCAAGTGCCCGACGTAGCCAAGAGAGACAGGGTCTTAATTTCCGGTCTCATGGTAGGGAGGCTTATAATGTTGACTTTACTCTTCGTGAACTGCGTGCTACCCTCTCGGAATGTGGTGACACTGCTCCTGGTCCTGACGACAACTCATATGCCATGCTTCGTCATCTCCCAAATGCCTCTTTGGTGTTTTTATTAGCCTTGTTTAATAAGATTTGGGGTGAGGGTACTCTGCCTACAAGCTGGAAGTTGGGCATTGTCCTTCCTATTCCTAAGACTGGAAAGGATCATTGCAATGTTTCTAATTACCGCCCAATTTTTTTAACGTCGTGTGTGTGTAAATTGTTTGAAAAAATTATCAATATCAGACTTGAGTGGTGTCTGGAGAAGGGTGGCCATCTCTCCCCTTCTCAGAGTCGCTTCCGCAAATTACGGTGTACTTCTGACAACCTTATCCGACTTGAATCCTCAATCTGTGAAGCTTTTGCCTCTAAGCAACATCTTGTGGCTGTGTTTTTTTACCTCAAGAACGCTTATAACACAGCCTGGCTACATGGAATTGTCGCCTGGCAATGTTGCTTAGAGACTTCTTGACTGATCGTGTGCTTCGGGTCCGTGTGGGTTCTTCCCTTTCTGCGTCACTGTGCCAGGAGGAAAGTGTCACTTTGGGTTGTTTCCTAAGTGCATTTTTGTTTGAGGCGGCCGTCAATAGTATTCTCGACGCTGTGCCTGCTGGGGTATCCTCGTCCTTATATGTAGATAATTTGGCTATCTGGTTTTCTGGTTCCCGCATGTCTGCTATTGAGAGACTTATGCAACTTGCGTTGGACAGGATTTCTGTGTGGGCTGATTCCAAGGGCTTTTGGTTTTCCCCATCAAAGACTGTGGCAATGCACTTTTGCAGAATAAGAGGGGTTCACCCAGACCCTGATCTAATGCTCTGTGGCAGGAGACTCAGTTGTATGGCAGAGACAAATTACTTGGGTCTCACGTTTGATTGCCATTTGAATTGGGTTCCGCACTTGACAAATCTGAAGGCATTGTGTATGAAGGCTTTGCATCTGTTAAGGGTTCTGTCACACACCTCTTGAGGTGCTGATCGCAAACACTACTGCATTTGTTTCAGGCATTTGTCGCATCCAAACTGTTGTATGGCTGTGAGGTTTACTCCTCTGCCACGGACTACAGACTTAAGACTATAGATGCTGTTAATCATGCTGGTCTCCATCTTGCAACTGGAGCTTTTCGGTCGTCTCCGATTCCCAGCTTGCTGGTGGAGGCTGGTGTACCTCCCTTAGATTTATTGCGTCAATCTGTGGTTGTACGCTGTTGGTTTCGGATTCGGCGCCTTCCAGACACCCTTGTTTGTACCCGTGTCTCAGGTCAATCTTTGTTTACATATTATGGTCAGCATCCTCAAATGCCTCATCCTTTTGGCTATAGAGTTCGTGAAGTTATGAAGGAGATTAATCTGTCGACGGTTCCTTTAAGTCCCGTGCAAATTCCAAGGATTGCCCCCTGGGTCCTGCCTGAACCATCATTCTGCAGGGTTTTTTACAGGCTCGAAGGATTCAGTCACTCCTCAGTCTCTTCTTCATTTGTTTTTGAAACATTCTTCTAGTCATAATAGTTCTTGCCTGTGTATACGGATGGCTCTATATCTGCCTCTGGTGTTGGTTTTGGTGTTGTGTTCCCTGACTTCAGCCGTGGATATAGTCTTCATTTAGCTGCCTCGGTTTTTACTGCGGAATTGTCTGCTATCATTTTGGCTCGGAACAATCAATTTACTCTTTTTAGTGATTCTCTTGGGGCTCTCATGGCTCTGGAATCTTCTAATTCTTCCCATCCTTTAGTTTTAGCGATTTTAGAGTGGCTGTTTCTCATTCATCGTCGAGGGAAAGGAGTGTATTTTTGTTGGGACCCTTCACATGTTGGTGTTAGGGGTAATGAAAGGGTGGATGCCCTGGCAAAAGCTGCAGTTTTGAGACCTTCCAATGTAAATTACCCTCTGCCTGTTTCTGATCAGCGTACTCCTCTTATGTTTGCTGTTCGTGCTCGTTGGCAGGCACGGTGGGATTGTGTCACGGTTAATAAGCTCAGGGAAGTTAACAAATTAGTCTCGGCAAGAGCTTGCCCTACCATTCCTCGCAAGTTGGAAACTGCTTCGGTTCCCCTCCGCATTGGACATACCAGGCTCACCCACGAGTTCCTTATGTGTGGAGGTGTACCGCCATTCTGTGATGACTGTCTAGTTCCCCTTACTGTCAGGCACTTGCTGATTGAGTATCCCAGTTTGGGCGACTTGTGTCGGAAGTTGCTTTTGCGGCACCAAGGCGGATGGTACTTACTGTCTCTCTTTTATGGTTGGAGGGGAGGCTGGTTTCCCTGGAGACGATGTGTTTTTATTTTTGAAAAAGGCTGGCCTCTTTCGGTGTTTATGATTGCTTTGCTTTTACTATGATATCTAATTTTACTCATGTTGATTTAAGATTTTCGCAAATAAGTTTGTTCGGCGCCATATAACCTTGTTGTTGCGGTGCCAAGATTTCTATCAATCAATTCAATTGATCAATTTCAAGAGAACGAGACAGAAGAAGAATGGAAGCAGAAGACATCGCACCAATTTTGCCAAATGAGGAGGAAATCCTGGAAGAAGAAGAAGATGATACCCAGGGTTCTTTAACACCTCCCCCGCCCACTATGGCTTCGGCGGGGGAGCCTACTATTGAGAGACCACCCCCTGTCTATCGTTTTGCAAAGATCAAGAACGTGCCAGTAAAGTTACTCATTGATACTGGCACAGCACGTTCATGCCTCTTTAACTCTTTTTTCATGAAAAACAAAAAGAGATTTGGAGAGCTACAAGCCATGACCACCAACTTGATAAGTGCTGGTGACAACCCACTACCAATCCGTGGTGAAACGAGAGCCTTACATGTCACCACCCCTTAACCACATGCCAACTGTTACCATTCTTTTGCAGTGCTCCCCTCCGAATGGCGTCACTACGATGGCTGCATGGGTTTAGATTTACTACAAAAGCTACAAGCCTAAGTAAACTGCGGAGAACGGTTAATAATGGTAACCAAAAAAAAAAAAAAAAAAAAACGAGCAACACCAACATACGCGACGAACTGACAAAGATGGCCTTCACCTCTCCATGCTTAAGAAGGCCAGCACACCTGTAAGACGATCCAAACTTTCTCACCTCAGAAACGATAATCAGGAAGAAGAAAACAAAAACGCCAACTGTCCAACATAAAAAAATAAAAAATACCTCCCTCAAAAGCGATGACAGTTCACCCCATGAAGAAAGAAAAGAAAGACGTCCTTCCCCAGAAGAATCACATCCCGCAATTAGCTTCTTCCCCACCCAAAATAAAAGAAAACATTTCGAAAGAGAACATGAAACTCCTGCATCAAACGAAAA
Source organism: Paralithodes platypus (assembly GCA_032716605.1). Classification (NCBI taxonomy): domain Eukaryota; kingdom Metazoa; phylum Arthropoda; class Malacostraca; order Decapoda; family Lithodidae; genus Paralithodes; species Paralithodes platypus. The sequence goes on along the minus strand of CM064487.1, from coordinate 65,088,912 downwards.
ACAACAATAAAACTCAACTAACCGCCTCCACGCCTGTTTTTAAGAACAGTAAGAAATCCATCCAAGCCACTCCTAAATCTCCAATAATTAAAACATCAACACCCCTAACTGCTACCACCATTATCAGCCCCGACATCACCAGACAAAAAATCTCCATTTCTCCTCACCACCAACAATGGGTCCCCCTGCAACCCATTCCACAACAACACATGATTCTGACCCCCGTCACACACACTAACGACCAAGATCTCTGCCGGATTCAACCAGCCATTGTTTCTTCTCATCAAAACACCATCTTAATAGCTAATATTTCAGAAGAAATACTGATTCTCCCCAAAGGGATCGTGATTGGGGATCTCGAGACATTTTATATAACTTCCGCTCCACCAGAAATCTCCCTACCTAAGACACTACCTACCATTCCCAGTACGTTGACCACCCTGCAGAAACACCAAATGCAACAGGTCCTGCACGAATTTTAAGATGTCTTCGCTAAATCTCCTACAGAGATCGGACGGATAAACATGGAAGAGCATGCAATTCACCCTACCACACCACCATTACGTAAGCCATCTTGCAGAAAGAATCCAGTACAACGACAAGAGGAAGACCGACAGGTGCAAGAGATGTTAGATGCTGGAATTGCCACTCCCTCCGTCAGCTCATGGTCCTCCCCCGTCGTGTTAGTAAAGAAGAAAGGCGGGTCTGTGCGTTTCTGCGTGGACTATCGTCGTCTGAATGATGCCCCCATAAAAGATGCAACTCCACTACCCCGCATCGATGACTCTCTGGACTCCCTTCATGGCTCCAAGTGGTTCACCACCCTTGATTTACAAGCCGGGTATTGGCAAGTCCCGATCAAAGCAGAACAGCAACAGAAGACAGCTTTTTCTACTAGTGGAGGACACTTGTACGAATTCAACGTGCTGCCTTTTGGATTGTGCAATGGTCCGGCTACCTTCTCCCGACTCATGGAGTCAGTACTGAGAGGATTAACGTGGAAAACCTGCCTCGCATACCTGGATGACGTGATTGTCTACTCAAGCACCTGGCCTGAACATCTCCAACAACTTAGACAGGTCCTACGACGCATCCGACAAGCAGGTTTGAAACTAAAACCATCCAAGTGCGAGATTGCTAGAAAGTCAGTAGATTTCCTGGGTCATGTAATATCAGAAAATGGTATCTCTCCCGATACTCGCAAGCTCTCTGTCATCGCCCAACAACAAACCCCTACCACCGTCAAGGGCATGAGATCTTTCCTCGGACTAGCCACCTATTAGGCTACTACCGACGTTTTGTGCCAAACTTTGCAGCCATCGCTAGACCCCTTCACCAACTGACTCACAAAGGCACCGAATTCGCCTGGACACCTGAGAGAGACTCAGCTTTCAACACTCTAAAAGATAAATTAGTACCAGCCCCTACAGTAGCGTTCCCTGATTACCAACAACCGTTTCAACTCTACACTGACGTGTCACTTTACGCCATCGGAGCCGTCCTAGCCCAAGTCCAAGATGGAAAGGAACATGTCATTGCATACGCTAGTTCCACCCTCAACATTGCTCAACAAAACTATGCAGCCACCAAGAGAGAATGCCTGGGCGTAATATGGGCACTGAATCATTTCCGCTCGTTTGTTTTGGGAGCTAAACTGTTGATCATAACAGACCACCAATCCCTACAATGGTTAAGGAAATGCGAAACCAACTCAGCAATACTGGTACGTTGGCAACGGAGCCGTGGTGGTCGAGTGGTGAGCACGCTCACGGGTGAGTCTGCAAGACCCGGGATCGAATCCCTGCCACGGCGGACATTTAGTGGGTGTGGTAGTACGTCCTAGCATGTTTCACATGCTCGCACCCAGTCAGGGGACATCCTGACGACGTATACAGACTAAGCACACATAGCAAAGCCATTCCAACAGCTTCCTCTCTCTCCAACTCTCCTTCTCCCCTCTCTACACTCTTCAGAAAAATTGGAAAAAGTAGAATGTAGATACGAAGTGCCGTTGTAAAGGCTTATCCCTCAATACTTCATCTGATCTGATCTGTTGGCGAGAATCCCTAGAAGAATATGATTTTAAGATACAATATAACCCAGGAAAACTACACACTAATGCCGATGCTCTTTCCTGCTTACCAGTACCAGAACACACCCAAAGCAATCTAGCAGCTTTTCAACATTCTACGCCAGCCGTCTTACCCAAACCAGAACAACAGACTCCACCAGAACCGACTCTCATCCAATCCTGGGAGAAAAAGTGCAAACCAACCTGGATACCAAAATACGTATTCCAAAAATTAATTCGTGGGGGAGATCAACTTAGCACTGAATCTGGCCACATCGTCTTAGGACCTTGGATAGCCCAAGAAAACACGACCTCCATACACAAGGATAACGGCATTCATTTAGAACAGAAAAAGATGCTTACAATTTTTCAAGATCGCTACTGGACCGTCAATCCTTCCGGAATTGCCAAACGAGTCATAGAAGCCTGCATGCCATGTACCTTGGGAAAAGACAAATGCAAAACCCCCGGACCCGCTGGAACACTCTCAGCCAACAAACCTTGGCAGATCTTATCCCTGGACGTGATGGGGCCATTTACTGCAAGCCATGGGAAAAGATTTGTGATCACGTTTGTGGATGTGTACTCAAAGTTCCTGATCGCATACACCGCAAAAGATCACAGCACTCTGACATTAGCTGAGTTACTAGCCACCGAGATTTTTCCGGTTTTTGGATTTCCCATCTCCTTATTATCCGACAATGCTCCTGAATTCACCAGCCAAGTATGGGAAGCTTTCACCAAGAAATGCGGGATTAAAGTTAAACCTTCCTCCCCGTATTGGCCCCAAGGAAATGAAATCTGTGAAAGAAGCCATCGCACCATCAACAACCAACTGCGAACTCGAATAATTGCTTTAAACACCTCAGACTGGCCAGCCCAAATCAAAATGATACAGTGGGGGATGAACTCTTGTCCACGGAAAGACGGTATTTTCACCCATGAAATGGTGTACGGCGTTGCACCTTTCCATCATATGGCACAACCGTCCATGTCTCAGCTTACTACCGACCCCTTACAGCATCTTAGAAACACATTGCACACTGCTCAAATCTGTCAAGACAGTAAAGAAGATGTCACTCACCACAATAACCCGTTCGCTATAGGGGACACAGTGATGGTAGCCAAACTACCCATCACCAAGAAGTTAGGTCCTCGATACATCGGGCCATTTAAGATCACACAAATCCCGAATCCCTATCAGATAATCATCAATTATCATGGGGAAACACGAACTTATATATATACAGGTTCGTTAGGATTTATCAGCCTTTAACAAAAGATGACGTTTCCCCACCTCAAGACTCTCTAAACAAACCTGATATCCCTAAAGAGGAGACCTTACCCCAATTAAGTACTCCCCCACCAGCTTATGAGAAACCTCCACCTCCACCAAGTACCACCACCACCAGCAAGAAATATAAGTTGCCCGAATTCACACTTCATACACCACACACTACCCCTTCATCTTCATGCTCATAACTCCCCCAGCAACTCACGACACCGACACCATATCAAGCAAAGATACGAAAGAAAAACCTGTGACGTTTCAATACAAACTTCGACCTCGTACGAAACTCAAGACGGCAAACAGAAGTCACAAACCCCCAAACCCTCATACTAGAAAACTTCCTCACCACATACTCACCAAACAAAAGACCACCATCAAACAACCTCGTCACACCAGCTCTTCTACTTCTAACTCACCATCAACTTCACCTTTTTCCTAAGCGTCCACTATTCAAGCTTCTCCATCAACCCCACAGCCCATAGCCACTTCTACTTTTCGCAAATCCAAATCCTCATTGTCCTCTCCTTCCTCTTCCAACCCCGAACTTTTGCCACAGCCTCTATCCACGACAACAAATTCCCCACCCTTTTCTTCCACTACAAACAAATCTTCCCCTAAATCAACTTACAAACCATCCTCTGTAATGCCAAAACTGATTTTCAAGAAATCGAAACCTGCCTCAGCACCACCTTCCATCACTTTATCACCTCAACCTTCAACATCTACCTATTCACCCACACAACCTCGCTTTGCCCCCCCTAAACTTTCACCTTTCCCTTCCTCCATTTCGCCAAAACCTCCTTCCACACCTACGCATAGTAAAACACAACATAACCTATCTTCTCCACCCACCACCCCTAACTTCAGCCCCCACAAAACACTCCTCCCTTACTCATCTTCTTCATCAGACTCCAACCCAGAACCGCCGATAAGGACAAATTTTCGCACTAGTAAAGGTCGCCTAGTGAAACGCCCAATTCGTTTTACTCCTATTCTTCTACAAAACCAAACTCATATTTCTCACCTTTCTCCAGATATCAAAACAAAACACACAACACACATGAACACATTTAATACTCTAAGGATCTCTTCGATAACAAACACAAATTCCTCCCAAGCTGTCACGTCTCCCAGTTCAAAGTTAATCCCTGATACTTTTGCGTCCGCAAAAGGTAATAACCATCCGGGCTCGACCCTCAGGTCATCACTCACCTTCACACCTCAGCACCACCAACATCTCCCACCTCCAGCAAAACACTTCTACCTGAAGAAAACATGGCAGACGTTCCATCTTATGTGAAACGAGTGAAGTGGTCTACTGACGAAGGGAGAGTTTTTCGCATTCGAACCATTGAGGAGGCCATCACAGCCACTCTTATGGCAAACAAAACAGCGATGCTAACTGTGATAATAGACTCTAACAAACCGACTGACATCCGATCCCTCGACTGGTGGAAATTCCTCCAAACACTGCCTGTTTTCACCTACCAGGGCACTTTGCGTCTTCACATACACACTTGATGCACGGAGACGTACCTTCTATGAGGGAGAGGGAAGGAAAATACCACAGAAAGAGAGGTCTACCAAACTCCAACAAGGGAAGTCTGCAACAGTTGGCCATGCAAGGTCTCATTCTATCACCCCTTCATCAAAGAAAATCAAAGATAACAGGAGGGACTAAAACAGACACCACTAGGAAGCGGTCAGTGGAGCAAAGAAAGAAGGAGCAGACAACACAAGTTCTACACACCTCAACGACTAAACCTTCGGTTCCTCAACAACCCCGAGGACAACAAAGATGCCCCACACAAGACTACAAATACACACCGCGAGACGAAAGAGATCAAGTGTCGCATAGCAGTTATCACCACGGCGTGTCCGGTAACACCAGGGAAAGAGTTGCCACAATGTTCATCACCGCAGCCGACAACGAAGAAGCGGAAAGTACTATTTTCGAAAAGAGAAGAAAACGTGTATCATATCAAACATAAATAATCATGTACAAATTACCAGAATATCAGACTAAAACCATGCCTAAGCTGTCCAGATAGGTAGGCCTACTAAGTAAAAACATATGAACACTGTTTGTACATTTAAGTTTCACAATTAAATTATTAATATTATTTCTCCTGAACATGTGTATATTATTCCAACTATACTGTATTTTGTCAAGTTCTTCATAACTAGAATAAGTAACCAGAGTGTGTTTGTAACGATACTACGCATCACCTCCATCAGCACCAAATGTTTTCCCATTATGAAATTAATATTTGATCCTTTTCTTATACTTATAATACACATATCCACTATGTAATTTCATATGATGTTTTTCCATGATCAGTTCGTTAATTATTATCAAGAACACATGATCTATATACTATGTCCTTTTTATCTTAGCAGATGCTCCCTTCTACTAAAAGCATCAACATATAATCTCCTTACTTATTATAAGAATATTATTACTATTTAGTTCTCACAATATTATTCCTGATCAAAACTATTGCTATAGTCACGAATAACTGAACTAACCATATATGTTATGTTAACCGTGCGCATCTCAACGCTCGTGTTTTATCTCCGCTCCTTGCGAATCGCTACCTGCGAATTTATCAGCTAAGAAATGGTCATTCATGTCCTAATATACTGAGAACCACATGTCTTTACTTTATTATTTTGATGTTAATATAAATCCACTATTATCACCTGTATGTTTTCATGATGATAACAATTTATTGAACTCAGATAGACCTGTAATATGCAAATAACTTGGCCATTCACACTACTGCCCGAGCAAGAAGGACTTTACACGCCCCTATACCGCTCAAAAAGGAAGCGAACACATCTCAGTAAAAGGCATCACTATGCAGGGAAAATTTAAACCAACTAAGCAATTCCCAGGCTTATTGGATTTTGGCCACAGTCAAGTTAAACAAGCCTTGAAACTAACCTGCCCAGCAGTTGGGTTTACGGCCAGCAGCCCAGTACCCTGCTGACTGAGAGGACAAAATCTTATGACTTGGCTTTCGGCATCCCGAAGTCCTGCATAAGTAATAACTCTATTCTAAAGAGGTATTACGGCCAGAGTCGAGGTACTTCCTTAGTCTAAAGAGTGCTAAAGTCTAGACTTGCCTTTCGGTACCCCAAACCCTGCATAAGCTAGGACTCTGTTCTAGAGAGGTATTATGGCCAGAGCCGACTAACTTCAATAGTCTAAGTAGTGCTAAAGTCTTATGACTTGGCTTTCGGCAACCTGAAGTCCTGCATAAGCAATAACTGTAGCCTAGATAGGTATTACGGCCACAGCTGAGTTACCTCACTAGTCTGAAGAGTACTAGTCTTATGACTTGGCTTTCGGCATCCCAAAGTCCTGCATAAGCCAGCACTCTATCCTAGTTAGGGTATTACGGCCAGAGCCGACTTACCTTGCTAGCCTAAAGAGTTCTGGAGTCTTGTAGTCTGGCTTCTGGCATCCCGAAGCCCTGCACTAGACTTTAACTCTAAACTAGTAGAGGGACTACTGCCACAGCCGAACTATTCCTACTGGTTGAAAGAGCTACTAGAGTCTCTTGACTTGTCTTTCGGCATGCCGCAGCCCTGCCTTGGACTTAATTCTATTCTACGGACGGTATTACGGCCAGAGCCGACTTACCCAACTAGTCTAAAGAGTGCCCAAGTCCTATGACTTGACTTCTGGCATCCCAGAGGTTGGCATTAGACTTAGCTCGATTCTAGTAAGGATAGCTAGTTGTTCCGCCCTATCCTGGTGGAGTTACTGTTTCTGTGGAGAAACCAGTGTTGATCTGTGCACTGTCACGAACAACAAACGGGTGTAATGAACCTCTTATAAAGGTCAGAGACAGACGAGTTAGGTAATATTAGCCCACACCATATTGCTATTCTCGCGTTAGTCCGATGTATTGCTAATCCGTCACAAGAGACGCATTAGACTTAAGACCCAAAAACAAGAGTACCGGAATAACACTTCACCAACGACTAAAAGGTCAGAACAGACGAGAATCCTGAAGCCACCATAGGATATTCTCGCGTTAGTTCGATGAAGCATATAACACATGAGTCCTAACTGTGTAACTTCATTCAAGATCCGAGTTCATTAGTCCATCTGTAAACGTAACACAGGCCAACCTAGATGGCCCACAGAGACCCTGAAGACTGCAAGATACCAGAGACCAGCTACTATTCCCAGTGCACCCCTTATAGGAATATACTAGAAAATCTACAGAAATAGCCAGTGACAAGGCTAAAGAAATCCGAGGTGAAATATTACTAAATACCCTCGGTTCACTCAGTGTAAAAGTGTTAATAATTTGAGTCCACAATAACGACTCTATGCCAAACCATAAGTGTTATATAGGTAATTCATGAAAGTGTTAGAATCTAGAGTCCACAATAACGACTCTGTGCCAAATGCTAAAAGTATTAGACAGGAGAGTCCACAATCATGACTCTGTGCCAAATGCTAAAAGTATTAGACAGGAGAGTCCACAATCATGACTCTGTGAAGTTCGCTATCTTGTAATAATTATCAGTGCCTAAATATCCTTTTTGTTCAAAGCACTTATTTTGCCTCAATATTATTATAATCGTATACACCAGTACGCCCGGTGACAGTGATCATACCTTTGCTTGTGAACCATACTATACACTGATTAATTCTGTAGTCACGTTTGAATCCTATAATTACCTGGAAGAAAGTTAAGCGGTTACTCTGATCTGATATTATACCTGAGCTCCATCTAAATCCTCGTTTGTGCGCGATGATTTTGGTTATCTTATGTACCCATTTATATTGTTCATGTTCTCAGTATTTACTTGTATCTATGTTCATAGAGTTTAAGATAAATACACTGTTCTTAAATATTATTTCGGTGTTATATGTACCTCTATTGTTTTCTTTGCATGTATTGTATGAACTCTGACGTCCCAGTCTTGAAAGAACTCACCTTTACCAATAGGTTAAACCTGAATACAATCAGGGCATAACAGTAAATGCTGAAACGAACAAAGATATAACAAATGTTCCTTTGTGTATATTATGTTAGTGTAGCAAACAATCTTTACACCTCTTGCCTTTCCTACAAACTGCTGGCCCATCCTACAGAAGCGTAGGATGATCATAAAGCTTATGACCAGGAGGATGAAGGTTGAGCCATAGACAAAAGTGTTCCTGAGGGAGGCGTAGGAGGAGGCCGTGGCAGTGATGATGCTGGACAGGAGGTACAGGCTGATGATGGGGAAGTAGTAGTCCACGGTGTGACGCTGACGAACTGCAACCTGGAAAATGGTGTTCGTGGTATAATAGCATTTGAATAAAGGTTAGATGCTACGGAATACTACGAAAAATAAATAACATATATATATATATATATATATATATATATATATATATATATATATATATATATATATATATATATATATATATATATACTGTACTAGAGCATTGTACAATTTGTGTGCCCCTCAGTACCAGCAATGTTTGCCACAATGAATGATCCGCAGTACGACATGATGCTCTCCTCACGAAAGCTGAGAGGTAACTGAGGCGTGGCTGGTGATGACAATCTGCCGAACAAGAAGAATCTAATCAGAAGTGGCTCAATTATTATACAGTTTATACCCCTCACTAGAGAATGGCCTGTTCTTTAGAAAACGGTTATATTCGAGCTACAACTATATAGTTTCTAATATACATAGGCTACTGCTTGCAGTACTCAATATCTCTTCATTTTTCATAATTCATAATAGCTCTTATAGGTCTATATCTAAATAGTGGCTACTGTTGTCACTCATGATATTTTGATTGTGATCCCCATTTTGTCATTATCATTATTGTCCTACCTTATAGTCCATATGCTACTACAACTAAATATATTGTGCTACATTCCATGTATACAATCTAGTATTTTTTGCAGCAACCTTACCTTTTTATGTATACAATAATTGATCTAATATAATACCTTTGTTATATATGTAGGTTACTCAACGTCTATATCTTGTATTGGGTTTGTTCCTTACATTGAAATTTGTTCCAGTACCTGTATGGATTTCGGCCATAAGTTCCCCAAAGTGTTCGTACGTTTACTGAAAAGTAAATAAACAAACACACACACACTGTGAATCATACAGTTCCTCATATTACTTGCACTGCTTGGTGAGGAGTAAATAAAGACATCCTGGTACACAATGATCTCTCACGAAGGAATATGCCAGACAACCACAGCAACCATCCCAGTGACTGTCTCTCGAGTAATTTATGTTTCTGCAGCTCTACCCATACACGTCATACACTAATAAATAAACATCCCTTCAGCAAATACATTACCAAAAGCGTGGACCACATCTTTTGTCTCATATTATAAGTGTTTATAAATATATTTTCGCTCGATGTTGCGTGTTTACTATTCAGGTCGACCACTACAGCACAATACAATGCTAGAGGAATTTCTCCACTACCGTTTATTGCTTTTCTGAGTATCTATGAATAATATTCTATAAGTAATTAAGTAATTCCAACCTCACACTCCACATAAACTAAGAACATAACATTGAGGGTAGGCTATATGTCTTACATTAAAGATAACCGATCAGGAGGATGGCATATAATACAACGTGAGTAGATTACGCTATGTATGTATATTATTTAAAACATCTGTAAATTGTTTAGCATCAGACGTCAGACGGCCAACCCCGCTAAGGCCATCTGAGAAGTGGCTGCACAACACAGGACTTGTTCAGCTGATCAGGTGTTTTCGTCTTCAGATTGATGTCAAGGTTCTTGAGCCATAACAAACATCTGCAATGATACAGATGCCAGCATTCATGGGTCAGCTATTTACCGAGATGAAGTCTCTGGAATCTTTATTCAGTCAGCCATGATAATTATATACTCGTATGTGAGTATACCATATACTGTATACTCGTATGGAATCTTTATTCAGTCAGCCATGATATATACTCGTATGTGAGTATACTATATACTGTATACTCGTAGATACGCTCTACTTATGACTAAGCACTTCACCTTACCTTTGGGAAAGAAGTGATATATGAATTTATTTTGCTTCCGCTGGTATTTTCCACAAACAACACAGCTGTGACCGTGTTGTTTTGGTGCCATGTTTGTATCTGCCGCCACGCCATCTGGCAGCTCCCAGTGACATTTGTAAGTGTGCAGACGATGCACCACCGATGGCAGAGCCATCTTCAGGGGTGCTTGGTCAAAACTAGGGATCAATTGGGAGCTCGTTTAAGACCTTTCTCTTTATTTGTTTCTTCTTGCGGCCGAAACTTGTGCAGTGTTGCCAGTACCTAACAGTAATGCCTTCAAGTCATGTTAGCGGCTCCCGCTCGCTATTAGCAAAGAACAAGCCTCAATTATTTGTGACGGATGATATCCATCACTCATACTAGTGTAATTGTTTTATAATATCGGATTAGGATCAGCGCTGAGACAGGATGAGCTAAGCCGCTTGTGGAATTTCATGGGTAAGGAAGGACTGCCCACTGAAAGCAACGGGAGATTTGGTGACTGTGAACTGCCACCAGGTTAGTCAGACATTAAACAAAGATCTGCATGTGATCCCAGTGAAAATACTACCACAGTAGCACCGGATTGGTTCTACAGAGATATTTACTAAACCAAGAAAGCTCACGGTTATTTAGATTGACACACCAGGGGGGTTTGTTTAGGGTGTTGTCTTGCAATCTTACCATGGATGTATTAGGTTGCTCATCACTGGCGTTATACTTTTGCCTAAGCCGTCAGCTCCCGTCATTCCCACGAGTACCATCTATTCAGACATTATTACTGAACATATGGAGCATGTATGGACAATAATGAACCAGAGCAGCTTGATGTTAAATACTGGCTACTGTTCGTCGTCTTGTGGTGGTAGGTAAGGAAAAGAACCAATAAGTTTCTAGCCCATGTTCAGCAATCGGCAGGAGATAATATTATGACCAAAGTAACTGTCTTGTGATGTGTGCACCCTTAAAACTAGCTTTCCCAGTTTTTGTTGCAATCCTTACATTAGATATTCACCTTTGTCTATAGAACATACTATTGGTCTTTTCTCTGCCTTTATACTGACTAACTAACTAAATACACACTACATTTTGATCGGTCGGCCACGTTCTGCGTATGTGATTATTGAGTGTCATTCATCTTATGCTTACCCAACACAATAAGTCTATTAACATAAAGCATAACAGACAAATCAATACAGTTCGTAATGTTTTATTTGGGGTATAATTACTGTATATTTATATATTAAATCAATGTTTTACATACGCTACTACTGTATGTATACATAATAATGCTAGTACTCCAGGTCAAAGCAATATAATGCAAACGAATATAATTACTGCATATTTATATATTAAATCAATGGTTTACATATTCTACTACTGTATGTGTACATAATAGCTAGTACTTCAGGTCAAAACAATATAATGCAAACGAATATGATCTTTTATTTCTCTCTAAGGTGGATGGATTAATGATCTTCGTACTTTGAAAACACGAAATTGAGTATATAATGTAAACATAATTAAATAGCAAAATGACATTAACCATGTTCTCACTTATATTTTCATTGCCAAAACTAAGGTTATTTGACAAGACAATTACTTTCGTTACCAACTACATTAACACATAAAATATCACGTTTGCTATGCTAATGGCCAATATTGATTGCTAAAACTTCAAATATTGTGTTTAGTTTCTGCATGGTAATGTTTTTATTGCCATTAACCATTAACTAATAACACACACACACATAACAAAACTTTAATTCTAATAAGATGAGAATTATTTGGATTTTATGAAAACGCTTATAAAAAATATAATTTGTATTACACTGTTTTGACGGTGTAATAGGTAAGAGCATATAAAGCAAGTTCTGTATGTGGTGTCCTGGATTTGAATCTCGGGAGGATCACATGATTTCATTAATTGAAATTTGGGGGTTATTGGTGTAAAGAGCATACTTAAATTATATTATATGGCTACTCCAACTGAACTGAGGCCCTGTAAGATGTGGAGCTTAGGGTTGGGATTTGCATGTCATTAGCTTGTTTATATAGCTAAATGTACATGATTATATAGTTTACTTCTATGACAAATGAAGCAGCGGTCCTGTGACAATTGCCTGTACCTGGGTTGTTATTAAAACTATGCTGCAATCTTATATGGTGGCGAAAGACCATTTGTCCAAGTTCCATGCCTTGGTAATTGTACGAGCACAAGACAGTTAGTCGTCACAAAAGGATTTAATTTAATCAGAATGGCAGGACTAATTCTGCGAATGGCTACCTACGCACAGCAAAAGGTAAAACCATCTAAGAATAAATTAGAAAGAACAAGAGTATCAACACAAATAAATACGTTCCTGTGGTGGTTACCAGAACTACATGTACAGTTGGGGAACTAAAACACTAGGCAGAGGTTTATGGTGGTACCTGGCAACACGTGTTAGTAAACAGTGTAGTAAAACATTCTTTATGAATGAACTAGAGGTGTTGCCTGCCTTATGTAAGGAGAAAGTTGATTGGTTGGCAAGTTGTCAGTTGTCTTTTTGTGAAAAGTGTCTATAGCTCATATTTCCGTAACATTACATACCAAATGTGCCTTCTTATTACAATAATACATTGTGAAGATTTATGTGATAGAGTTGATACGAATACAAATATTATTTAACACCTATGAATAACTTGATATAATTAAAGGACACGAGCTATGTGGGTAGCACGGCTTCTACAGGGTGAGGGAAGATCATAGCAACTGCACGGAAATGGTAGATATACAATTTCAGGCATTGCATATATGTTTTATATTTTTGTATACTATTATATTTACAGTTAATAAAATGCTAATTTATTCTGATAGTGTAATAAGTAGATTGTGTTTTAAATGTAAAACATGACAACCTTTTGGAGAATCCATAAAGGATCGGTTTTGCGCAACTGTTGAATGCGTCCGAAACACTGAAATTACCACCCCCCCCCACCCTCTCTCTCTCTCTCTCTCTCTCTCTCTCTCTCTCTCTCTCTCTCTCTCTCTCTCTCTCTCTCTCTCTCTCTCTCTCTCTCTCTCTCTCTCACACATACACTAAACAACCAACACCGAGGCTCCTCTTCACTTACACAATGTGACTTGTCTTCATAAGCATATACTGTACACTCTGTGAATTCAAGATGCATGGGATTTGGGTGTAGGACTAATATTGTTAAACAAGAAGCCTTGCACGCAATTAAATTCTTGGTATCTCAGGCCAAGCCACCCAAACCATTACAAACCCTCCATCATTTTCCCTTCGACTCCCACGTCGTCCACCCCCTCACCCACCAGCTACATAAGATTATACCCATCGGTAATAATCATATATCTGCTGCTAGCGACGGAGGGAACAGTCTCCTATCCATTTGTTGATCAGGGCTCTGATTAGCGATTACCGCATTTAGATCAACATAGCTCTAATAGGCATGTCAACTCATTTGTTATTTCAAGTTGATCACGTTATAAAGTCTTTAATTCATACACACTCTTTCTTACCCCTAGTATTTTAACACACACACTCACATTCATCAGGTCACCCCCCTCTCGCTCTCTCCCTCTCTCTCTCTCCCTCTCCATGTCTCATATAGCAGTATGATAAAAATAAATATATAAATGTGGTATCCTCAATAATTATGGATTTGCCACCCTCCACAATGTGCCCGTAAGCTTAGTAATGGTTGTGGTTTGGAGTCTAGATTGATAACCATGATGACCGATAATGGTAAGGGTGACACATGAAACACTGTTTATTAACCCCTTTAATTAAGTGACGCCCTATAAATATTATATTTTCAGTCATATCCATAGTGTCTGATTCACCTTAAGCACATGTTTCTTGTAGTCACAAGATTAACAACAGTGAGTCAGTTTGTTAACCCTTTGATTCCTCAAGGATCTTTCAAATCAATATAGAATCATATTGAGGTAGTAAGAATATAATGAAACAGGTGTTATATGTCTGAATAGATTCAAACAAATAACTAAAATTACTTCCATAACATACCACATTTAAGACTGTGATTTAAAATAGTATTCACTATATTCTATACACAGTACAGTACTGTATATACAGCAAGTTGCATTACGTTTTGTCAGGTTGTACAGAACAGCTTATGCTCTTACCTACTGATTGAGCAAGCACAAATATATTATTTTCATAATTCCACTAGTAAATTATTGTTCTATTAGTAAACTACACACAATCAACAATTGATGTTTTACTTATATAGCCTAATAATCGAACTTGAGTCAATGTTTCGGGCCTAATTTCTACTGCTACACCACTACCTTTCATAATCCTAAGCATCCCTTATGATGCTCTTAGGCCGAGGGCAACAAGGTAAAGGATTGTATTTAGTTCTTCCAACAAGCAAGTTCCATGTCAGGTAAATCCCAAACATATACAGTAGAGAGGATATACATAACCTATCGGCTTATTAAGCCGTTGCTTATAGTATATCTGCACACAGTGTTCTGATTATATGCTTGTGAGAAAAAGTAAATGACACACCTGTATCCAAATGCCCTCGCCTAAGCTTAACATAAAAATCATTAGCTTTAAGGGAGGGTTATTTTCAGTAATGCCATAGCAAAAAACATTGCTGCAAAGTCTCTGTATTTTTATTTCCGAATCAAACTAGGAATGGTTCACCAAGTGACAGAATCATAATTATACCGTACACACATTAGGTTCTCAGTCGATATATACGTTACTTACTTAACATATAAGCCTGCGTGTCGTAGGGGTAGCGTGCATGATTCGCACGTGGGAGGACCAGGGACCGATCCCTGCTGTGTAAAAGGATTATGGTCACATCCATGGCCTCCTTGCTCCTGTCTGCAATGGTGGGCATCATAGGTGCCTAGACTAATGTTGCATGTAAATGCTTGCACCTTATCAGCTTGACCGATGTGATTACACAAATATGCTTTGCGAGGTTAAGTAATCTGACAACAATGCTTTTTAACACCTAAAGAGCGGCCTAGGCGGTATAAAATATGTAGCCACCAGCGGGGTGTTTTTAGCCAAAATAGGGCTGTTTACGTGATCGTTTTCATGCCTAAATAAGACCCAGAGCGTAAAACAAGTATCTATCCCTGAAAGGGCATAAACAGAGCTTTCCAATGACACCATAACGATCCTTTTATGACGGCTAGTTTTCTTGCAACAACCGCGCAACACGAGTGCAAAAAGCATGTAATTCGGTACTTTCCCCATACAATTCAGTATGTACAAAGGAGTACAAAGGAGTACAAAAGGAAATCAAGCAACAACATATCTAGTGACCCTTCTAGGTTGCTTGTCCTCCAAAACACTGAGGATCAAGTGTCCAAACAGTGGTTTAGAGTGGGTAAGGGAACATTGGAAAGGGAATTACTGCCCTGGAACTAATGTCCGTGGCAGGATTAGGAAGTTAGTAGGGGACAGATGGGTTAGTAACTGAGGGGGGGATAAAATAAAGTTATTCATTTACAAACGCAGTCAGTCGCGGGTTTGATGCGAGATATTTGTCTAGGCGGAGTTTAAATGAATCAACGGTGATGCAGTCTATAACGTTTCGGGGAAGCCCATTCCACAAGTTGACAACTCGATTGAAGAAGAAATTCTTAGATTCGTGTGAGTTAAAAGATTTACCAATAATTTTGCAACCGTTTCCCCGCGTGTAATTAGATTGGTCGATAGTGAAGTACTTACTACAGTTCATATTGTCGATGCCTTTGATGATTTTGAACACTTGAATTAAGTCACCTCTTAATCTGCGCTGGGTTAAAGGAAATAGATTTAATTCTCTAAGACGCTCTTCGTATGGTTTGTTCTTTAGGCTAGGTATCATTTTGGTAACTCTACGTTGAACTCGTTCTAGCTTGTTTATATCTTTTTGGTAATAAGGGCACCAGGATTGAACGCAGTATTCCAGAACAGGCCGGACTAATGAATTGTAAAGGGTTAGGATAACTTCTTTGGATTTATGCTCAAATGACCTGCCTATAAAGCCAATTATTTTGTTTGCCTTCTTAACAACTTCTGAACATTGTTGACTCGGTTTTAGGTTACTCGATATTGTTACTCCCAGATCGGTTTCTCTGTTTACATTCTTAAGCTGAGTGCCATTCATCGAATAGTTTGCTTTCTCATTTAGGTATCCGATATGTAGTACTTTACATTTATCCGCATTGAAACTCATTTGCCAAATTTGGGCCCAAATTTGGGCGAGTGAGAGAGGGAGGGAGCAGGTGGGATTCGTGTCAGTAGGTTTGCCGCGGTGGTCTGGAGCAGTCATACGCTCGCTACTCTCCTGCCACCACTTGTCTCTCTCTCTCAGCAACATTACGTGCTGAAATTGCCACACGACCTATGTCGCGCGGCGCCAGATAGTCCAGATTTATTATACTCGACTTATGTTGCGCGCCGACAGTTAGGGGTTAATGGCCTCAGTAAGCCACTTTGCCACCTTCGTTTTATATTTCAACCACATGTGTTGGACAATATGTCCGCCTAGTGTGAAGATTTTTGTCGGGAAACATATTTTCCATTACCCACTTGCCACACCCATTTATGTAAACCGTTCCATATCATCCTGAGCTGGAGATGGTAACGAGCTAACTAACACCTTGGAAACTTAGTGTGAGCCTCTTATAGTAATATACCTTTAATAGTTTTGCCTCAAAAGGTGGCATACAACCTTCTGTAGGGTATACCTACAAAATTAACATGTCAGTTTCAGCTCGGTATCTCAACTTCGTATAAGTGATGTATGGAAAAAGGTCTTATGTCTATGTTACGGTAAATGACAACTGGACAGTATAGGCCTATTAATTGATTTGGTAATACAATATATAATGTCAAGATGGATACAGCATGCATCACAATATTGTAATGCAGTGTTTAACTATTTGTAAACTCTCTCTCTCTCTCTCTCTCTCTCTCTCTCTCTCTCTCTCTCTGAAAAAGGCTATGTATCCAGTTTGCTTGGATCTCCAGGCATACCAACATAAATTAATTTCTTGTATAGTTTTATAATTCTTGTTTTTAGTATTTCCAAGTTTCCTAATATTTATTATTAGCCCTTATGTTTAGGGCAAGTTAATCAGAAATAATTGTATTGGTATTATAACTGAAAAGTGTAGGTCATTATTGTTACCGGAATCTTATTGGCAGCCCTGAAGAGCTATGTTTGTGCATGTTGCTGCAGTGGAGAAACTGACGTTAAAGGGGTCTTTATAAAGAAACATTCAGATCTTAACCTAGTGTCATAGAGCAATAGAGGCTAAAATCGTCTCTAAATATGCAGTGGGGAGGAGGAGGGGGTGGGGTGGGGGGATGGAAGTGAGTAGTTTGCCAGGGGAAAAAGGAATGTCGACTTTATATTACCATCAATAGAGAGGAATATGGTATGACATTAGACAACAGTTGCCAGTTGCCTTAAATTCTGTAAAATCAGTAGATTATAATTTACTTTACACTAACCTTAATATAGAGACAATAAGCCATAGTGTTATCTATATAATCTGACATAATTAGCGTCACGTCCTTTATAGATATTAAAATTGTTATGGGTGGGGTGGGAATGTAAACGATTGGTGAGGGTAAGGGGCTACTAGAGATCTAGAAATGAAGAATTAGAATATATGAAGAAAAGTCGGAGATGAAAGATATAATATAGTGGGTTCTCCGCTGTTGCTATTATGAAACATAATCACTAGCTCCTGTGGTATTTAATGTATTGTTGGAGTGGCTGTGGTTGTGGAAATAGTCTGTGACCAGTGTGATGAGATCGGTCATGATGATCAGGTCCTAACATTTACATACAAAATAGGTCTAAGACACCTCTGATGTCCGCCATTGCAGACTGGGGTTGGGAGGCCATGGGTGTTGAAATATACTTTGTATACAGAGAGGACTAATCCCAGGTCCTCCCACGTGTTAATGACGCAGGTTACAGCACACATAATATGCTGGATAAGTAACATATATTATACAGTATAGCGACTGTGAAACTAATGTGTGTATTATGATGCCGACACTTAGTGAACCATTCATTGTCCGATTCGGAAGAAATATAGCTACTTTACAGAAATATAGCTACTTTACAGAAATATAGCTACTTTACAGATATATGTTGTTATCTAATAAGTTGTCTTTCGGTCATGGGACTTATTTGGTAATATGTAAATGGAATTCTGACGAAATTACATACAAAAAACGAACCCGCCTGGCTTTAATAGACTGCTTTAAAACCTGTATATATCCGTTTTTCTTTTGATCATAGAACACAAGCCGACGTTGTTAGTTATGTATTGTAATGTGTTCTAGGTTATTTCCTTGGCAAATAACGATTTCTAATACATCAATGGTTTCAGGTCACTATATTAAGTTATTATTATTCGAAGCTTATGGATTATTAAACATTATTAATACATTTATGATGATTTAGTGCAAGGATAAGATGTGATCAATGGCTTGGAAAGCCGACAGGTTAAGAAAGTAACATTAGGCCTATGTGTTCTCTACAGTATATGCCTGCGATTCAACTTGGGCCGAAGTGTATATAAACCGACAGGTTGATAAAGGAACTCTGTTCTATTGATGTTTGGGATCGAACTTGGACCAATGTGAGTGTTTGCCCTAGGGTTGGTTTATATTTGCTGCACCACCACCCTTCAAAACCTAAGCATCCCTTAAAGCATATTTGTTTTAACTTAGGCTGAGGGCATTTGGGTACAGGTGTGTCATATAATTCTTCTCGCAAGCAAATATTAAGAAATATGTGTGCAGACATATTATAAGAAACGGCTTAGTAAGCCGACAGGTTATTAATGTAAATATGTGCTCTCTACGGTGACAGGTCAGTTGAACCAGTGCCACTTCAACCAGTGCCACTTTAACCAGTACTAACTCAACCAGTGGCCACTTCAACCAGTAACCATTTCAACCAGTGACCATTTTAACCAGTAGGTTAGGTTAAGTTAGGTTAGGCTGGTTAGGTTAGGTTAGGTTAGGTTACTGGTTAAAATGGTCACTGGTTGAAATGATCACTGGTTGAAGTGGCCACTGGTTGAGTTAGCACTGGTTAAAGTGGCACTGGTTGAAGTGGCACTGGTTCAACTGACATGGAACCGCTCTCTACTGTATATGCTTGTGATCAAACTTGAGGTGGAACCTGTTTGATATGAGAATTAAATAACACTCCTGTACCCAGATGTCCTAAGCCTGGGTGTTGGTTGTTTGTTTGTTTGTGAGAGAGAGAGAGAGAGAGAGAGAGAGAGAGAGAGAGAGAGAGAGAGAGAGAGAGAGAGAGAGAGAGAGAGAGAGAGAGAGAGAGAGAGAGAGAGAGAGAGAGAGAGGGGGGGGGGGAGGGGGGCTTGATTCCAGTTAGTTTCGGACGCATTCTACAGTTGCACAAACCGATCCTTTATGAATTCTCAAAAAAGGTTGTCATGTTTTACATTTAACACACAATTTACTTATTACACTATCAGAATAAATAGGCATTTTATTAACTGTAAATATAATATTATAAAACATATATGCAATGCCTGAAATTGTATATCTACCATTTCCGTGCAGTTGCTATGATCTTCCCTCACCCTGTAGAAGCCGTGCTACCCACATAGCTCGTGTCCTTTAATTATATAAAGTTATTCATTGGTGTTAAATAATATTTGTATTCGTATCAACTCTATCACATAAATCTGCACAATGTATTATTGTAATAAGAAGGCACATTTGGTATGTAATGTTACGAAAATATGAGCTATAGACACTTTTCACAAAAAGACAACTGACAACTTGCCAACCAATCAACTTTCTCCTTACATAAGGCAGGCAACACCTCTAGTTCATTCATAAAGAATGTTTTACTACACTGTTTACTAACACGTGTTGCCAGGTACCACCATAAACCTCTGCCTCGTGTTTTAGTTCCCCAACTGTACATGTTAAATGTACACAGAGTTTTACAGATATAGCTTCATGTTTCTCACCTTTCGTATTTTGCACTCAAGATCAAGGAGAGCCGATACAGCCAGTTCCATATTATATTCTTTGGTGTCAACAGAGAATAGCTCGAACATCTGGCTATGGATTTGCCGGTTAGCATTTTGTAAGTGCCTTGAAAGTAGATCTACAATTTTCTCTGACACTTCGAGTGGAAGAAATATATCTAGGAAGATGAATATGCCGACAATCAAAGAAAATACAATTTCAAAACCTGACTTCATGTCCATTAAGTTGTATGAATATAGTATACCAAAGATCTCATATCCCAATAATCCAAACATGAAGATCAGTGTCATTATATTTGTATACCACTTTTGCCTTGGTTGCCAACTTGCATCTTCATCGGAGCCCAAATCAGCTATTATATCCGCCATCTTGCCGCTGTAGATCAACATAATAACAGGCAGGAATGAGATAGACATTAACAATAAGTCGGCACTGTACACGATTGCCATACTCTCTATATCCGGTGTCAGCATGGGAGCGAAAGCCCTCTTCAAAATAAATATTACTGCGGCTATTGTAAATGTTTGAATGAAAATAGACCAGAGCAACAGCTTGATGTTTAACGTTGGCTTGTGGTCGACCTCCTTAGATGTTGTGTAAGGAAAGGCACCAATAAACTGAAGCCCAAGGATTAATAGTTGCCAGGAAAGAGGCCCAAAGTCACTGTCTTGAGGGAGCTGCATCCTCGTAATGATGATAGAAACTTTTATAACTAGCTAACTAATTTAATGTATAATTTAGTGTTTTAGTGCCAAAGGAACGTCTTGCCTGTTCTTGGCCTGTGCACAGACTGAGTGTAATATTGCTACATAGGCCTACTTCGTATTAATCTATAAACTAATTGGGAGCGCAATTCAAGTCCGATCATTAAGTTACTCTCTCTTCTGGGAGCTATTGATACGAGGTCATCCATGTTTACCAAAGGTAAGTTTGTCTATTCATCAAGTTAATGAGGCCTCAGCGTTAAAGTGCAAGTAAATATACTCTTTTGTTGTCTCTGAGTACCTTCAAGATAATTACTACTTCACCAACACTAATGGCTGTTGATCTATGTGATCCTGGTGTAAATATTGGAAGTAGTAAGGTGTACAGTATAGATTATTGGCTGTTGTATATCTTCTAACATGTTAACCCTTTCATTCATCAGCCGACACACTAGCGTTGTCCCATACCAACCTCTAAATACACCAATTCGCGCCTTTAGAAAACTTCAAAACAAATATAATTGGTATAAATTACCCAAGGACTTACTGACGAGAAAATTACCATATTTTACAAGGTCCTTTATGCGTCCTTAGTTGGAGTTTTGCTCGATATTGTTGACTGACTTTGAACACTCTGCACTGAAGCAATGTAATAACATTGACAATCAAAACAGTCCACAACACACACATTATAAACGAATTGCTTCCCTTAAATTGTAATTAATATTGATTCTTTCAACAATAATGTTTATTTTAACTAGGTCATCAAAAATGCCCATGACCTAACGTCACTCCTTCACAATGGAGTAGTAGTATTTTTAGAATGTGCATGCAACTGAAACCCCCTCTGTTGTAGTATCCCACCAGATTAACTTGCCATCAATCAATTCCAACAGCAATTCAAATATAATACAAATGTAATAGGGCACATGGATTTTATTCCCAATGTATGCTTTTTTTCCGTCCATTTAGTATTGTTAACACAAATCAATTTAGGATATGATAATTCTTTTAAGTATGGTGGAAAGAAAAAGGATAAGGAATTGTCACAAGCATTGTTGTAAATAATTACGCTTTTGTGTGACATTATTTAAACTATAGCAAATGTAAATAACGATAACAACAACATAACATAAACGTTGGTATTGCCAAAGTATAAGATAAAGTAAGTGGGGCAGAGAGGTAACAACAACTGATGAGAGAGAGAGAGAGAGAGAGAGACAGACTTATTATTCCTATCGCATAGACCCTAAAATATTGATAATTAGTAAAATCCCACTCAATTTGTTATTAATACACATTGTTACGCGAAGCACATAATGAGACTGCTTATAATAAAGTACTCGGCATACTATTGGATTGAAACATAATTGAAAACATAAATTGTTCAATGTTGTAATTAACGGCTAATATTTGTAATGAACATGTACTTACAAGGGTATGGTCTACTGTATATCTTTGACCAATTACCAAGCTCATGTAGGCAATAATAGTACTATCATGTTTACTATCTACATCGGTTAAAATTCACACACACAAACACACACACACACACACACACACATAAACACACACACACACATAAACACACACACAGACACATAAACACACACTACACACACAGACACATAAACACCCACCCACACACACATATATATATATATATATATATATATATATATATATATAGGATAAGGATAAGGATGGAAAAGACGCCTGGAAACATCTCGAACTTTATTTTTCGAATTTTCGGCACCTCACGGAGCCATCTTCAGGAGCAATACAGAACCTAGAATAGAGTATACTCTCTAGAATCATACAGAAGAACGGGTTCTAAAAAATGTAATAAAATAATATATTTATATATAAAGAAAACGAACACTCGAAATGTATAGTGAAACTAATCAATGCATATTTAAAACAATTGAGTTTACAAATTAAGAACTTATCTATGCAAATAAGGTAAATATAAATTAAACAATAATACGCTAAGATTGAACACCAACCAATCAGAGAAGGCAAATTTACTAAAGAAAGAATCCCGGTTTAAATCTAAAAAACAAAAAAAGTTCTTTACTCAGAAACGTGTCCACGAAACAAAAGGGTTTCAGCAATGCTATTCTACATGAGACCACATTAAAAGTTACCAAAATAACGTTAAACAAACTTTACTATAAATACTAATAGAAATTTCTACACAATATTATCAACAACCAACTCACAATTAGGACCAAAATCAATTTGACTCATTTAACTACACCACCTAAGCTTAAAATAAATAATCAATCATACACAACACTTACCCAAACTCGGGGGATACTGATGTAAGGGATCAACAAGGACAAGTGACCAATGTAAACTGATTAGTTTGGCAAGAAGTGCCCAAAGTTGAAATTAAATAATATAAAACAAAAGGGAGAAAGAAAACAAAAACATACAAAACACCAAATATATAGATCTGTGAAGCAGTGACGTTAGCAATTATTGGCAAGATTTATTTCGGGATTTTGACTCTTAATTAGTAATTTTTCGCCCACAAGTGCATCATTTGGATATCTAAACCTAGCAACTATTTCGAAATCTCTATCTGTGAAAGGGTGATCTTGGTGAGAATTATTTCGCACATCCGAGAATGGTATACTTTGTAAAAACGTGCCAGTCCGATAGCTTTTTCCAATATGTTCGAATACTCTGATTTTATATGAACGACTAGAGGATCCAATATACCTCGCCTGACAGCTAGGACAAGTAAATTTGTACACAATATTCGAACATAGAGGATTCGGCACCTCGGTCCTTACAGTTAAAAAATTATCAAATTCTAAATTCATTAGTGAATACAACTCTAAAATTTACTGAAGGGAAATTATCTCTCAACGTGTTCAACAGAATGTTCCGGAACTCGTAGCTTATTTTGCCATAAAACGGCATTTTCATATATTTTATTAACTTAGGGACATAACATTTTACCACATTACTCTGACATTGTTTAGAAAATAAGAACTTTCTTAGAACACGATTAAAAGGGTCCTCTTTATAATTATTAAGGACGAAATATACCCTTAATTTACAAATTTCAGCATGAAGAGTCACATAAGTAGAACAAATATCATAACTCCTACCAAGTAAAGATTTTTATCAAATTGACTTTGTATATCTCTGGGCAAAAACTAAACCAGCTCAAGCCCAGTCCCGTGTGTATTGGTTTTCTAAATACTTCGGTGGTTAATTCCTTGTTACCTTTATTAATCTTTACATCAAGAAATGAAAGTGCAAAAGCCCCCATATGGCCAAACGAAAAACAAGAATTCCGTAGGTGGCCGCCTGAACAATAACTACATCGGATCGTGCCCTTTTAGTTCGCACAGGATACACACCAGCATACGCAAAACTAGGACAGACTATGTTTCTCAACCTGGCAAAAACAATTGCAGCTCGATTCGTCACTAGCACCTTCAGGTATGATGACTGGAACAATCTTAGTTACGAGGCTGGGAATACTAAGTTCGATATTAGCCACCAAGTGTTCTTGGTAATCTTGCTACGTTTGAGACTAGCCCCTCATGTCTGAAGACTGAAAGTGAAAAGTGCTCTGATCAACCTTCTATGTCTGACACTAGCAAGTCTGGTCAAAGGACAGACCTGTTGCATTCAATACCAACACCAGTGCAAGATAGTGTAATAGTGAGGCTCGATGTTCACTCTCCAAGTCATAGACTTGATCAACAGCAGCTGAAACTCACCTCTATCCTTTCCTTTGCATCTGGTACGAATCTGTGCACAGCTAGTGGTCCAAGACATAGCCTTCAAGCACCTGTTATAGGGCATGATGAGGGATGATATTCGTAAGGGAACTACTTTAAGATACTGTGCAACAAAATTAGTAGTTGGCAACTCCTCAAATACGGCCGAGCAGGCGTGAGGGTGCGTGAGGTGTGGTGCGTCGGTACACAATATCCCTCGCGAGTGACCCACCATGTCTGACCGCAAAAGCTCTCACTTCACACCTCACACCGATATCGATGTTTTACATTACGAGGATAGTGATACCGATTCATCTGATGAAGAGTCTGATGAGGATTACAAGCCAACACTAGAGGAGATAGAGGAAATGGAAGAGGAGACACCCCGTGATCCCTGTTGTTCGTGGCATCTCGGCATCGTGGTCGGTGTCTCGTAGACTAGTACCTCCACCTCCACCTCCCCAGACTGATGTGGCACTGTGTTTTCCAAAGTGTTTCAGGGACTACCACATCCTTGAACACTTACAAGCTGCCCATAAATGATCGCATATTATAAGTGACAGTGACACTTGCAATAGTATAATTTTAACTAAAATAATACACATAGAAGAGTGAAAGCGAAAGTAACCTAGCCCACAAGTTTGGGGGAAAGTCAGTCGTGGTGGCAGGCTATGCGTGCGTTCGTATGTGTGTTCTGTTATGGTACAGGAGGCAAGATGGCTGCCATGGCAACTAGAGACACGCTAGAAGCTTGCCAGATACTGATACTGTATACATTGGAGTTTACGCACTTTATAACACTCAACCAACATTCACAATGAGTTTTAGTGATAGTTGATTATGCATTGTGGAGACACACATGTTACTTGAGTGGTGTAAATTACTCCCTCGAAAGTTGAAAGCATCGTACGTCATCCACACTCACCCAGGCAACTACCACCTGGCAGCCTGGGAGTTTTGAAAAGGCGCACCTCACAGAGCGATGGTGATGAAAGCCCCCCCCCCTCTTTTCCAAGGACCCCCAAATATCCTTGGTGAGTGCTATTATGCACATATTCTTTCATTTATAACTGACATCATTACCTTTCATGAAAATAAAAATCGAAAATTGGCTGGGCTACAGTGGTCAATTAAATATAATTCAGGTGGGGTTTAAGGGGTTAAAGTAAAATAATGATTAGTGTGTCTCTAATTGTTAGTCTCTTTTCGCCATTTATTATACTCATCTTTCAGGGAGAACAAAACGCACATTCCTATCCTGTGTTTCACTAGCTAATTTTCTTAATAATATGATCGAGCATTCCAGCTGTGGTGTAATTTAGAAGATTAACACCTATGTTGTGGCACCCGTCACCAGACGGACACGAAAATTTGCCTTTTATATGGCTTGGGAGCAAGGCAAGCTGTTGCAGCAAGCGTGGGACGCCTTCATCCATCGTTCACCAAGTCTGGCCCAGCACTGATGTAACTGAGAGATTTCTTCATATGATTGCAGCGTTACACATATAAAAAACAGCTAAAAAACGCAAAGTTTTAGCGATTTTGGTCGACATTTGCAAGATCGTTTCTAGACAACCAAACACCGTACAGAGATGATTTAGGTGTCATTGGAAAGCTCTATTACTTTACTTTCACGGATATATCATTGTATTTTTTCTGGCTCTTGTTTATGCATGAAAATGTGCAGGGAATGAAAGTCAATTTAGGCCAAAATGCCCTCGCTGAAAGAATTAAGAAATAGATAATTAATTGCAAAACACTTCAACACCCGCACCCTGCACACCTTTATATTTGTGATTCCCATATAATAAATGATCTTCTATGATTAACCCTTCCTGCCCGGGCAGCATTTTAAAAGGACGCACCTTGCGAAGGCCCGGAGCCCGGGCGTCCTTTTAAAATGCGTATGCTTGAAAGCGTCCTTAAGCGTGCTTTGAAAGCCGTGCGGCGAAACGTTTGTAAACAAAGCCGATCGAAGCGCCGCCAAGCCTCAACAAGAAGAAGAAGAAGTCCGACTTTGTCCGCCATTGCCAGTTAGAGCGAAAATTAATCTTCTAAAATGTGCGATATGGCTAAATCCGCGGAAAAACTCTCTACACGGAATTCGTCATCACACCTGAACCAGTTGACCTAGAGAGCTCTACTTAATGCCAGTCTACAGATACAAGTAAGGGCTACATTTTGATATTTGTGTGAATTCTCTAGCTATCAAATTAACAAAAATAGGCCTATGTTTTCATACAACATTTTTTGGCCAGATCTTCCGGATAGGACTATCGACATCTATAAATGCTGCCAGGGCAAGTAGGGTTAACTTGATTTAGAAAAAATGGCAAGACATATAGAAAACAAAAATGATAACAAAAATATGGACTGACTTCGCCAAAACTCAACTCTGATATATACATAATGGAAACAGTATTTTACCATTTCCATGTGTATTAAAGTGTTATGTATGCAGTACATTTATCTAAAAAAAACTAAAGCTTAATGAATCTAAGAACACGCGTAAATATATAATTGCTTACATACATCATACACTTGTTCTATCCATTACTCTCTGCCTGCTTTTTATCTGCACACATTGCTTATGTCTGTGGTCCATGTTTGTTGGCAGTCCTGGTGGAATTGTGTCATTTGCAACAAGCTTTGAGATGCTACACATTCATTTGCCCCCAAAGAATTTGCTCTACCATGCCTTGCAGTTTGAAGACTGATCTGGCTAGCCTCCACATTAGACACACCAGGCTCACTTATGGGTTCCTTGCGTGTGGGGACGTACATCAGTTATGTGATGATTGTCTGATTCCCCTTACTGTTAGGGACTCGTTTGAGTGTCCCAGTCTGGGGGACTGGCATCGGAAGTTGCCATTTTGGAACCAAACTTAGCTATAAATGTTTCCTGCCACTCAAGATATACATTGAATGGTTTAATTATTTCAGGTCATAACATGGCTATGCACCACCACACATAACAAACCCATGTTTAAAAATGTAGTAGGTTGTATTTACTATGCTGCTCTCTTAATCAGTGGAATATATTAATTGTAATTCAACTAGTTTTCCACAATGACCCAGCATGCAATCACTCCAAAACTCACGTGGTGAGGCTCTAGTATGGCTATCTTCTGATCTATCAACTATTTCCGATTGGGGCAGAGAAAACCTTGTTACTTTCAGTGCTTCCAAAACCCAATTTCTCCATTTATCTACCCACCAAGAACTTCCACACGTTTACAGTATCATTTATACCTTCAACAATACACAAATCAACCCTTCATCTTTTATTGGTATTCTTTGTGTTCTTTGTATTCTTCTGACCTTTCTTGGAAAGATCATATTACCACTCTTGTTAAACCAGCTTCCCTCAGATAAAGGAAAAGGTACCTTTGAAATGTATGCTTGCGTCTCGTTTATACTAATTGCTTAAGTATTCAATATGGTGCCTTCTAAAAAAACAAAATCTCTGTGTATGTGTCTTCCAGTGAAATATGAGGTTTGTGTAAAGTGACAAATGTGGTGTGTCTGTTAACATCACGTTATATCCACCTTAAAACTTTGTTCAGTATGGCTTCTAATGCATCAAGGTTCTGCCCTAAACCCTCAACAAGGCTCTGTTGGGTTGGGCTATTATGTTTCTTATGTGCGTGATCCTCCTCATTTCAGCAGAGATGTGGACACTCAATTATTTATGGAAGGATACTGTATGAAGATCAGTGTTATGGTGTTTGTAGGTGGTTGGAATGGGTCTGTTATTACGGGTAAATGTAATATGATTAGCCTACATTTATAGTGCCTGAATGTCGTTTGCCACGTGGTTTCTCAATTCTCGAGACCAGTTAAATCGTCTTGGAGTTAAAGGCAGTCATTCCTATCTTCACTACTATTGGTCGGTAAAGACTAGAACGTAAATTATCCATCAGGATAGAAGGATAGGCAAGGAAACAATGAATGCCACTCAGACCCCCTTCTATATAATAATAATAATAATAGTTCTTAACCCTCCTGGCCCGGGCAGCATGTTAAAATGACATCGCGGCAGATGGGCAGGAACCCGGGTGTCCTGTTAAAATCCGTAAGCTTGAAAGCCTATTCCGCTTGGTCTGAACGCCGTGCGTCCGATGCATGTAAACAAAGCCGATCGTTGCGTCACTGCACCTCCGAAAACAATAAGGAGACGTCGGATCAATGTTATTGTTGTGATGTCAGACGAAATTAGTGTCTGAAAAGCTCCGATATTGTCAACATCGCGGAAAAATTCGCTCCACTGAAATCGTCATCACAACTGAACCAGTTGACTTACAGACCTCTACTCAACGCCAGTCTACAGATTGAAAACCGCACTACGTTTATAGATATGTGGGAAATTTCTAGCAGTTAAAATAAAAAAAAAAACGGTAGCCTATGCCTAGACGTTTTTCGGCCAGATCGCCCGGGTTCCCCGCACTGTCATTAGGAGGGCTAGCCTGGGCCAGGAGGGTTAAAGCTAGCACATGCTAAGCCAGCTAAGGATAACCCAATAAGGCCGATTAGGCGTATTTCCATTGGGGTCCTGTACTACTATCCCATCCCCTTGCTCATGAGGGATGGTAATGACTCAGTGATTGTGAAAAATCTTTAATGCGCCGAGTGTGGGCGCAATCCTGGGCCTTCTGGGTGGAAGTCCAAGACGCTAGTCACTACACCAGCGAGCCACTTCGAGAAAAATATGTACATTGTTCGGTAGTCGGTAGAAAATTGTGCTGGCCAAAGCCAAGATAATCCTATACAATAGGCTTGCTATCGCTTGTCTTGATATAATCGACACTTGAATTGGGTAAAGTGTCTGTTAAGTTAATCACCAAGCTAATGAGATGAAATATTTTAAAATCTCCAAACCAATGTAGTAAAACATGGTAGTTACAAAGAGACCTTCCCTAGCACCAGATAGGGTTAACTGGTGACGTAAACTATGGCCTCTTAACATCCGGCATAAATTGACTAACATGCCCTCACACACATGTACAGTTACTGTCATTAATTACTGTGTATGTTCAACACTCCAACTGATTAAAACAATCCATAGACTTTATTTAGTTCTATATTAATAACTTAAAATGTATAAGAACTTACAATATATGAAGACTCGCCCCGACAGTCATTTAGTAACATGATCTTATCTTTGTCTGGCTAATACGTTCTGAACAGTATGAAAACACTGTGTGAATCACCCTGTATAATTATGCTTATAAGGCGGTGTCACACGAGCGAGTTTTTCCGGCTATTTTACTGGGCAATTTTGGTCTAGCAGCCTCTGATATAAAGTTGTAAAATATGTTAGTCTCCTAAAATCCTCTACCTTTAGTCTAGAGGCCAATAACAATACAAAGGAGTAACATATATTATTGCTAACAAAAATGTTCGTTGATAATTACCGATAAAAGCGATCGTGTGATGCCACCATACACCTACAAGCTTTAACTCCAGCCAGTTCGTTGTCTTGGGGGTATTGTTAATTATTTGTTGTTTTAATTGTCTTAATCATAATTCAAGAACACACGCACACATACACATAAAAACACATATTCATACTTACACAAACAATTACACACACACACACACACACACACACACACACACACACACACACACACACATACTCAAACACACATATTCGGTCACACAAAAACATGCTCCAGCAAACACACACTGAATCAAACACACACACATACCCAAGCAAAAATTTATTTTCACGCACTCAAACACACTAAAAACACGCAAAACATTGACACACACTCAAGTTAACACACACTGACACACGCACGCACTCAAGCAAACACACACATACTGACACGCACACGCCCAAGCACACATACACACACACTCAAGCAAACAAACACACTCCCTAAAGCAAACACACAATCATACTTACATATTATACAATTGAGCAAGCACACACTCACACACTCAAACAAACATACACACACATCCACACGTACACTCGAGCAAGCACACACACACATACACATACTCATGCAAACACACTCATACTGACACATACACTCGACCACATACACACACACACACACACACACATATTGACACACACAAAAACTCAAGCAAACGCAAACAAACACACTCATTCAAGCAAACACACACATAGCCACACATATTGACATAATCACACACATACATTATGCTGACACACACACACACACACACAAACAAACACACACATATATATTGACACACTCACAAACACACTCAAGCAAACACACACAAATACTGACTATCCCACACTCAACTAGTTTTCCAGAACGCCCCAGCCAGCAATCCCCCCAAAACAAACGTAATGAAGCCATACAACACTTATCTTCTGATCTAACTACTATGTCCATTTTGGGCAGAGAAAACCTTGTTACATTTAATGCTTCCAAAACCCAATTTATCGATCTATCTGCCTGCCGTGAACTCCCAGAGGACTATCCCTTATACTTCAACAATACAAAAATCAACCCTTTATTCTTGGTGTCCCTTTTTCTTCTGGTCTCTCGTGGATGGACCATATCACCACACTTGCTAATGCGGTCTCCCAGAAGTTGGGTGTACTTAATCGCCTCAAGGGGTTCTTTACCACTGTACAGCTTCTTGCTTTGTACAGGGGTCACAGTGCGTCCTTGTATTAAGTATTGTTCACATGTGTGGGGAGGATCCTCTCTCACAGCAATTCTGGACAATGTAGAAAGGAAAGTATTTTGTATCATCAAATCCCGTCCAC
This sequence comes from Paralithodes platypus, assembly GCA_032716605.1. Taxonomy (NCBI): domain Eukaryota; kingdom Metazoa; phylum Arthropoda; class Malacostraca; order Decapoda; family Lithodidae; genus Paralithodes; species Paralithodes platypus. The sequence continues at coordinate 65,057,262 of CM064487.1, read as the reverse complement.
TCACCGACTCTCTGCAATATCTCTCTCTTCGGTGCAATACTGCATCGCATCTCTCGCGTTATTCTATCACTACTACAATAATCAGTGTTCCTCAAAGCTCTCTCAGACTATATCACCTCCTCTACATAGGGTATGTAGTACCTGTCTTGCAACACAATCACACCCCTACTCTGTACAACTCTCGAACTCAAGAGTGAAAAGATACTACCAATCGTTCTTCTATTCAACAGGTGAGCTATGGAACTCTCTCCCTGAATCCATCCTTCCCTCATCCCATGACTTAAATTGTTTCAAACTGCATGTGTCCAGACATTTTGGTTCGAACATTCCTAGATTTTGGCCCTGTCACTCTTTCAACTCTGGGGAAGGCACTCGTCACAGGCAGTTTTGCCTTTTATCTCCCTCATCCACATAGAAAGAAAAAAACACACACATATACCGACAAACACATTCAAGCAAGCACACACACACACACACACACACACACACACACACACACACACACACACACACATATACTGACACACAAACACATACTCAAGCAAACAAACACATACAGATATACTGACACACCCATACGCAAGCAAACACACACACACAAACATTCACTCAAACATATACTGACGTACACTAACACAATTAAGCAAACACACACATATACTGAGACACACACACACACACACACACACACACACACACACACACACACACACACAGTAACACACCACCTTTTATCACTGATCGTTCGACATCCGGCTTTGTGTACTCTCTGCCCCAACAATTACACTCCTTCTAGTCTTCCAAACCATTACTCTTTTGTTTGTTATTATTGTTATTAATAAGCACTATTTTTCAGCTAAGGAAGTACGTAAATTCGACGCTCAACACATATATATTATGATTAAACCCATAGGCACGGAGAAAGTATGGTGAATTTGAATAAGGGTGGGGCATATCCAAAATATAGACTATAGGAATTTAGCTAGTAGAAAACAATCTATTTATTTTAGTGTTGTCTTTATTTTGTTTAATGCTTCCCGCCTCGGGACATAGGGTATTCTGTGGTCCAGATCCATCCATCAATAGTGTGTGGATGGTCACTATGGTCCACATCCATCCATCAATAGTGTGTGGATGGTTATTGTGGTCCAGATCCATCCATCAATAGTGTGTGGATGGTTTTTATGGTCCAGATCCATCCATCAATAGTGTGTGGATGGTTATTGTGGTCCAGATCCATCCATCAATAGTGTGTGGATGGTTATTATGGTCCAGATCCATCCATCAATAGTGTGTGGATGGTTATTATGGTCCAGATCCATCCATCAATAGTGTGTGGATGGTTACTATGGTCCAGATCCATCCATCAATAGTGTGTGGATTTGACTATGGTCCAGATCCATCCATCAATAGTGTGTGGATGATTATTATGGTCCAGATCCATCCATCAATAGTGTGTGGATGGTTACTATGGTCCAGATCCATCCATCAATAGTGTGTGGATTTGACTATGGTCCAGATCCATCCATCAATAGTGTGTGGATGGTTACAATGGTCCAGATCCATTAATCAATAGTGTGTGGATGGTTACTATGGGCCAGATCCATCCATCAATAGTGTGTGGATGGTTACTATGGTCCAGATCCATTAATCAATAGTGTGTGGATGGTTACTATGGTCCAGATCCATCCATCAATAGTGTGTGGATGGTTACTACGGTCCAGATCCATCCACCAATAGTGTGTGGATGGTTACTATGGTCCAGATCCATTAATCAATAGTGTGTGGATGGTTACTATGTTCCAGATCCATCCATCAATAGTGTGTGGATGGTTACTATGGTCCAGATCCATCCACCAATAGTGTGTGGATGGTTACTATGGTCCAGATCCATCCACCAATAGTGTGTGGATGGTTACTATGGTCCAGATCCATCCATCAATTGTGTGTGGATGGTTACTATGGTCCAGATCCATCCATCAATAGTGTATGGATGGTTACTATGGTCCAGATCCATCCACCAATAGTGTGTGGATGGTTACAATGGTCCAGATCCATCCACCAATAGTGTGTGGATGGTTACTATGGTCCAGATCCATTAATCAATAGTGTGTGGATGGTTACTATGTTCCAGATCCATCCATCAATAGTGTGTGGATGGTTACTATGGTCCAGATCCATCCACCAATAGTGTGTGGATGGTTACTATGGTCCAGATCCATCCACCAATAGTGTGTGGATGGTTACTATGGTCCAGATCCATCCATCAATTGTGTGTGGATGGTTACTATGGTCCAGATCCATCCATCAATAGTGTATGGATGGTTACTATGGTCCAGATCCATCCACCAATAGTGTGTGGATGGTTATTATGGTCCAGATCCATCCACCAATAGTGTGTGGATGGTCACTATGGTCCAGATCCATCCATCAATAGTGTGTGGATGGTTACTATGGTCCAGATCCATCCATCAATAGTGTGTGGATGGTTACTATGGTCCAGATTCATCCACCAATAGTGTGTGGATGGTTACTATGGTCCAGATTCATCCATCAATAGTGTGTGGATGGTTACTATGGTCCAGATCCATCCACTAATAGTGTGTGGATGGTTACTATGGTCCAGATCCATCCATCAATAGTGTGTGGATGGTTACTATGGTCCAGATCCATCCATCAATAGTGTGTGGATGGTTACTATGGTCCAGATCCATCCATCAATAGTATGTGGATGGTTACTATGGTCCAGATCCATCCATCAATAGTGTATGGATGGTTACTATGGTCCAGATCCATCCACCAATAGTGTGTGGATGGTTACTATTGTCCAGATCCATCCATCAATAGTGTGTGGATTGTTACTATGGTCCAGATCCATCCATCAATAGTGTGTGGATGGTTACTATGGTCCAGATCCATCCATCAATAGTGTGTGGATGGTTACTATTGTCCAGATCCATCCATCAATCCATCAAATCAAACATAAAATGTCGGGTATGTGGCTTCTGTGAGCGTGTCTATTCCAAAGACTTTATTACATTTGTCTGTTTATGTTTTTACCAATAATATATTCCGCATGCATGTTACACGTACATGATAATAATTATATTATAGACAAATATTGGTCCACATCTTGAATTCTACTTCAATATCAAGTGTTTTGCAGCCATCAGAAGCGTTATTGGCATCTACAAAACAATGTTGTGTAAACTCACTTTTTCTTACTAATTCCCTACAATCTCTCTGTACGTGCTGTAGTGTTACATATCTCACTCTTCTACTGTTAATGCAATAATATGTGTTATATTTCAGAGCGTTCTGCATATTTCCTCCCTTAAGTGGGGTTGGGTAATTTTTCTGGTCCTCTTTCTACCTCATGTTTAGCCCTATTAGTATTTAGATTTTAAGACGTGGGTCCCAATAGTTTAGCGATTTTATTACTTTAACATCCATTTCTTTGTCAATAATAAGACGTTTTGTGCCAGGTACGTGTCGAGCGATAGCGAACTTGTAATTTTAAGAGTAAGTGGCATTCTCCCGGCAAATTTGTCTACCAAAAATGTTATAAATTTATCTTGAAGGGGGTCTACGGGGTGTCTTGAAGGGGGTCTACGGGGTGTCTTTTATAGCTTGATCTAGGTATAGGGAGGATACCTAAAACATTATATAGAATATTATACAAATTATGAAATTAACACACCCACCCTCCCTTAACCCATTCTTTACCGGTGATGTACTTTTCATTATATTCTGGGCACTATTAGACGACTTTTCACAGCTTAGGAATGCCGTCTACTGATTAACAGGCTACAGACTATCTCAGTTAATCCTTTGAGCTACCATATATCCTTCGTAAGCTTCATTAAATCGTCTAAATGTAAGTGAAATATAAAAAAAAACGTCGCCGGTAAAGAAAGGGTTAAGGGAAGAGGTGGCAACTACCTTTCAAAATATTCCCATCCCTCTCTCTAACCCAAAATCTTCCCAGGCTTTCATTCACTCACCAAATACACTCAGGAACTCTCCCCTTAGTCATCTTTCCCTTATTCTATAACTTAAACTGCTTCATGCTCGGTGTGACCAGACATTTTGACTACAACATAGTTTGAATTTGGCTACCTAACACTTTTCTACTTTGGGTGTGTAGGAGACTACATTTTGTCTCCTTCATACACATAGACAAAACAAAAATATAACTGGTTGGGATAGAGGTATCCTGACCAGGATTCGAACCCACCCACTACAAGTATATTTGGGAGAGTCGGGCACCGTAATCACTCAGCCCTGAGTGGCTCATGGCCGAGTGGTTACGGTGCCCGACTCTCCCAAATATACCTGGAGTGAGTGGGTTCGAATCCTGGTCATGATACCTCTCTCCCAACCTGTCGTACATTATCATTAACAATATAACTGTCCATAAAGTTCAAAATTGACAGAATTCAGACTTATCTCTTATGCCACAATCGTTCTCATTATGTTAACTCCGCCAACGAAGTTGGAAAGAGGTTATGTTTTTGTCTCTGTCTACCTGTTCATGTGTGTCTGTAAAAAAGATATCTCGCAAAGTTATTAACCAATTTTCACGAAATTTGGTGGGCAGTTACGATGTGCGCCAAGGTAACGATCCGAAAAATGTCAAAACAATTGTTGGGCAGATAGGCTATGGGCCAAAGAAGAAGTGATTACAGCGATCAGGATCATATCCAAGAACCCAAATCCAAAAGAAAATCTATGCCTATGATAATGGTAAAGAACCAGCCAGCGTAGGCAGAGGTATGTGCTCTACCGAGTGTCTCTCTGGTTCATGTTGGAATTTCCTGACTTTGATAATACAGAACACTGTAAAACAATATGGGTTTGAAAGGGTAATTGATGTATCCATCATAAGATACTCACATAGAGGTATATTGGTATTAACAAACTCATCTACTATATTAATGGAAAGGTAAATCACCATCAATATAGCCAATGATTGTCTTAACCTTTATCATAATGTTGTTATAGCCTTTGTTTTTGAGAGTTCCTGTGTCATCCGGTAGTTTGTCTCACTTATCAACTAGAGAGAGAGAGTGTGTGGCTATCTTATTATTTAGACTCCATTTTGGTATTTCAATTATCACAGAACGAGGTTATATTTTATGTTTGATTATGTAGAATGTATCACCAACGACCAAACTATATAATATCCTGTACCGATACTCCCAAATGTTTATTATGGTAATGGAGATACTTTGATTATGTAGAATGTATCACTACAGAGGGTATGGCAGGGTGATGATAGAGAGGATAATGAAGTGTACGGAAGTTGCAATAGGAGTACAAAGGAGTACAAAGGAGTACAAAGGAAATCAAGCAACAACAATCTAGTGACCCTTCTAGGTTGCTTGTCCTCCAAAACACTGAGGATCAAGTGTCCAAACAGTGGTTTAGAGTGGGTAAGGGAACATTGGAAAGGGAACTACTGCCCTGCCACTAACGTGGCAGGACTAGGAAGTTAGTAGGGGACATATGGGTTAGTAACTGAGGGGAGGATAAAGTTATTCATTTACAAACGCAGTCAGTCGCGGGCTTGATGCGAGATATTTGTCTAGGCGGAATTTAAATGAATCAACGGTGCTGCAGTCTATAACGTCTCGGGGAAGCCCATTCCACAAGTTGACAACGCGATTGAAGAAGAAATTCTTAGATTCGTGCGAGTTAAAAGATTTACCAATAATTTTGCAACCGTTTCCCCGCGTCTAATTAGATTGGTCGATAGTGAAGTACTTACTACAGTTCCTATTGTCGATGCCTTTGATGATTTTGAACACTTGAATTAAGTCGCCTCTTAATCTGCGCTGGGTTAAAGGAAATAGATTTAATTCTCTAAGACGCTCTTTCGTATGGTTTGTTCTTTAGGCTAGGTATCATTTTGGTAACTCTACGTTGAACTCGTTCTAGCTTGTTTATATCTTTTTGGTAATAAGGGCACCAGGATTGAACGCAGTATTCCAGAAGAGGGCGGACTAAGGAATTGTAAAGGGTTGGATAACTTCTTTGGATTTATGCTCAAATGACCTGCCTATAAAGCCAATTATTTTGTTTTCCTTCTTAACAACTTCTGAACATTGTTGACTCGGTTTTAGGTTACTCGATATTGTTACTCCCAGATCAGTTTCTCTGTTTACATTCTTAAGCTGAGTGCCATTCATCGATTAGTTTGCTTTCTCATTTAGGTATCCGACATGTAGTACTTTACATTTATCCGCATTGAAACTCATTTGCCAAATTTGGGCCCAACATGACAATTTATCTAGATTGTGTTGCATATCGTCAACTTGTTCTTTTGAGAGTACGCTATTTGCAATTTTTGTATCGTCAGCAAATTTTGAGATTGTGCAGGTGAGACCCTCATCTATGTCGTTGATGTAAATTAGAAAGAGAATTGGTCCTAGTACCGATCCCTGGGGTACCCCGCTACTTACATTGGTCCATTTAGATGCCTTACCGTTTATGACTACCCTTTGCTTTCTGTTGCTGAGCCAATTTTCTATCCATTTCAACACACCGTCTTGTATTCCATGCGCTTTTAGTTTTAGCAGTAAACGTTTATGGGGAACTTTGTCAAAAGCCTTTTGAAAATCAAGGTATATAATATCTACAGCTTTACTCTCATCGTAGAGGTTGAGGATATCGTGGAAGAAGTCTATGAGGTTTGTTAAACAGGAACGTTTTTTACGAAAGCCGTGTTGAGTATCTTTAACACCTTACGAGCGGCCAATGCGGTTTATTTATATGTACCGCCCAGCGGGGTGTTTTTAGCCAAAATAGGGCTGTTTACGTGATCATTTTCATGCCTAAATAAGACCCAGAACGTAAAACAAGTACCTATCTCTGAAAGGGCATAAACAGAGCTTTCGAATGACACCATAACGATCCTTTTATGATGGCTAGTTTTCTTGCAATAACCGTGCAACGCGAGTGCAAAAAGCATGTAATTCGGTACTTTCCCCATATAATTCAGTATGTAGCGAGTGAGAGAGGGAGGAGGGAGCTGAGATTCGTGTCAGTAGGTTCGCCGCGGTGGTCTGGAGCAGTCATACGCTCGCTAGTCTCCTGCCACCACCTGTCTCTCTCTCTCAGCAACATTACGTGCTGAAATTGCCACTCGACCTATGTCAAGCGCCGCCACATAGTCCAGCTTTATTTAACTCGACTTATGTGGTGAGCCGCTAATTAAGGGTTAAGTATGTTATTTTCCTCTAAGTGATTTACGAGTCTGTCTCGTATGACCGTTTCTAGCATTTTACATACAACTGAGGTTAAGCTAATTGGACGATAGTTACTGGGTAGGGATTTGCTGCCTTTTTTGACTATCGGTGTTACGTTGGCTAGCTTCCACTGATCAGGCATAGTTCCAGACTGCAAGGATTTATTGAATAGTAATGTCAGTGGTTTGGAGAGCTCATTCTTAGCTTCCTTTAGAACTCTAGGCGAGATTGTATCAGGTCCAGGCGTTTTATTTACCTTGAGTTTATCTAAACAATTCAATACTTCTCTCTCTGTAACGGTGATATTGCTTAGAACATCTGAATTATCAATCTGAATCGGCGATGGTGTAGGGATATCCCAGAGGTCTTCTGTTGTAAAAACTGATGCAAAGAAGGTATTGAGGGCATTACTCATTTGTACTTCGTCTTTGGTGTATTCTCCTGTTTCATCGACTAACGGTCCAACAGTTGAAGTAACTACTTTTTTCTTTCTGATATAACTATAGAATTCTTTCGGGTTTGTTTTACTTTGATTCGCAATATGTAACTCTAAGGTCTTTTTACTTTGCTTAATTAACTTTTTGGCTTTGCGTCGTAGCTCTACAAATTTCACCCGTTCTTCGTCATTTTGTGAGGATTTTAATCTATCATTAGCAAATTTTTTAGCAAGCAGGCAGTTTGAAATATCTTTATTCCACCATTTGGGCTTATTATTATGGCCTGGACGCCGTATTTTTCGATGGTATGCAGTTCGTTGCACTGCTTTTAGGTAAGTGGTTTTCGAATAACTTCCAAGATTGTATTTATGGTCGTTATTTTTAATTAAAAAGCCTCCAGTCAGTTTCTTTTAAACATAGCTCTAGTTTATGGAAGTTTGCTTTCTTGAAAATAGGGACTTTTTCGATGCTACTATTTGGTTCGTTACTAGTATACTTTAAAGGGAAAGTTATCGTACGATGGGTCGCTGTTACTGAAATTTCATCACCAAACATTCAAATTCTCTATCAATTCTTCTTTTGTTTGCCAAGTTACAAGGTCAAGAAGAACGCTTATTACAATGGGTCGGTTGTTCGAACAAATTGATAAAGCGAACTTCTCTTGCAAGTTCGTATACAAGTTCATGTCCGGCCTAGTGTGAAGTAAGAAGTGATCGCCCCACTTGGTCACAGGTAAAATTAAAGTCCGCCAAAAATTACGGTATCTTGTGAGTTACTTACTCCTTGCCAATTTTGTTCGTAAATTTCT